>VWZZ01004901.1:2290409-2325077 GCA_013399095.1 Psophia crepitans | reverse complement strand
GCCGCCGCGGGGAGCGCGGGCCCAGCGCCTCGCCGCGGACGCAGGTAGGGACCGGGCGGCCGCTCCCACGCTGTACGGCCCGGCAGCGGCTCTGCCCCCGCACCTCCGCGACCTGCCGTACCCCCCGCCCCAGGCCTTGCTGACATTGGCGCTGCAGGCGCGTTGCTGCGGCTGTCCTCTGTCCCGCAGTGAAACACAGATCTGCAGCGAGTTACAGTTCTAATGCGCAGAACTCCTACAGCCTGCAAAATGGAAAGGTAAGAGGATGTGTAACGCCTTTGTATCCATTTTCAGAAAACGGGACAGGTTGTGTCATTTCTTCTTCATCGGAGTTTCCTGAAGGCTTTTTTACACCGCAGGAGAGAAAGGATGGAGGAATCGTTATCTATTTCATAATTATCCTTTACATGTTTTTGGCCGTGTCCATTGTGTGTGATGATTACTTCCTACCTTCTCTAGAGATCATCAGTGAATGTAAGTGAACATCCTGATCTTTCTCCTGTAAAACTAAGCAGGCTGGTGTAGAACATTCTCTTTTAAAATGCTTCAAAGTTAGAGTGCTCTGGAGACAAAAATAAAGTCAGAGTCTCCGTGCACAGTTAGCCTTATCAGACCAGTGTTTAACTCGATACCATCTAGCAATGCTCTATCGAAAAAACATACTCTGATTACACCCTGCACAGGCATTCCTTTATAGTTTGCTCTCCTTGTGCCTGGAAGGAAGCCTTAACCTTCTCCAGTATTAACTAAACTGACAATAAACTTTGGAATAAGCAGTGGTATGTCCATTAAAACATGGCAATTCAGTACCTTGCTCAAGTTTCTGTACTTCGCTAAGTGCTGAGCAAGTACCAGGATGAGCTACTGCTTACATATTAAAGGTATGGCACAGGAGGGAAAGGAGCACCACGGTTACAACCGTTCTGTGAAATCTAATCAACCTGTAATAATTCCCCTGGCTTCAGCAGACCACTGAATTAAAGCGATGGTCTTGGCTGGGAGTTCAGCTTTTCATTGCCAAGAATTAAAAAATTCCCTAGGGAAACTCATCCCTGAACACTGGAAAACGTTCTCTAACACTTACAGAAAATGTAAGCTTAAACACTGCTGTAGAGCTGGTAATTTTTTTATTGATGATAAATAAGCATGTCAGACTTGTTCCAGTTAGCCATACGTCCCTCTTTTTAAGTGTGCAGAACCTGATCCACAGAGCAAGTTACATTTCAGAAACTTTCAACTTACCAGAATAAAAATGTCATTTCATTCAAGCAAGACACAGGCTCATACACTGTCCATATGATGTGAAAATTTGATTTTAAGACCGCAGCACTGGTTTGAATTTAACTAGTATTTCTGGTATGTGAAGACACAGTAGCATGGATTTCCCTGGAAGATAGACTTGACAAGGATCATGTAGCAATATCACTCTAGAGTCCAAGGAATTTCCCAATTATTACCCATATGAAACAGAATTAAAGCCCGAATACATATGCCTATTTTACATTTTAAGATCATGCTCAAATCTCTTGTATTATCAAGTACTTTTCTGGTATTTAAAGCAATTTCTGTAATAAAGTTAGAAATCAATTAGCCCAATAAATGAGGCTATGTTTTCAATATATTATTTTTACCAATTTCAAATAAATCCATTAACTGTATGAAAGTAAGCAAAGTTCATTCTATTAAACTGTAGAAGCTTCTAACATTATATACTAGTGCAAGTAATGGGTACAGATTACTGAACTACTTAACTTTTTTAAGCAGTTCTTTTGCTTTATGCTCAGGCCTTGGCCTCTCTCAGGATGTTGCTGGAGCAACTTTTATGGCTGCTGGAAGCTCTGCTCCAGAGCTTGTCACTGCTTTTCTAGGTAAGAGACATAGGTTTGGACTCCTCAGGATCTAGAATTCTTTTCCTTGCATGCCAAACTGAAACATACCAGAGTCATTTTCCTTATAGGAGTCTTCGTCACGAAGGGAGATATCGGTGTCAGCACCATCCTTGGATCAGCAATCTATAATCTTCTTGGTATTTCTGCAGCTTGTGGGCTGTTTTCCAGCATGGTACGTATCAACTTTGATAGTTCTGCTCCTAAGAGCCAAATAGTTATCCTTTCTGATTTGCCAACAAAAGCCAAGAGAGACTTACTATGACAACTGTCAAGTTTATTATTTAGTAGCAAAACCAGCTGTAATCATTTTAAGATAACTTGCTATGAAAGTTTTTAAAAACACTAACTTGTTAAATATCATACTTAAGTCATTCCTAAGAATCTTAAATTTTTACATAATATAGAAACAACATATTGATGCAGCATTTACAGCACTTAGTGAAAGTATTACAGACAAGTTTAAGAAAAGTAAATGAATCTGTGATCTGCAGGTTTCGAGGCTATCCTGTTGGCCGCTGTTTAGAGACTGCCTGGCATATACAATTAGTGTAGCGGCGGTCCTTGCGATGATATCTGACAACAGAATTTACTGGTAAGAGAACAAGTAGTGTTGAATTCATGTTGACTGGAGATTAGTGAGACAGTGTTTTGAAAATCAAACAAACAAAAAAACCCCAAACTTCAAGTAATCTGAACTGCCATTCCCTAACAGAAATTAACATCCTGTTGGCTTTAAAAACAAAAAAAAAACAAAAAAAAAAAAACAACCCCACACACACACCACAAAAACAGAAAAACAACAGAAAAATCACAATGCTTGTAAAGATTATTACCTAAACATTCAGACCCTGCATATTTATAAAGTTTGATCTGCACAGGTTTGTCTGTACAGACGTCACAATTTCTATCATAACTGTTCTGGTATAGCAATTTACTCCTTTCGAGCCTTTCCTTTAATAGCATCACTGTTAAGAAAAACATTTGTCTGCCAGAAGCAGATCATGAGCTTCTGACATTTTACCACTCTCCTGTCAACACAAACTTCTGTTACCTCAACAAGTCAGTCAGGTCCAGCACTAAATCTCTTAAGTTTCTAACTCAAAACAGCACATACTATCCCTCTCTTTAACCATCACGTGAAGACTTAGTTTCACAAACATCAGTAAGATGTTCAATCAGCGAGACCCCTGGAAACCATGCAGCTGTACAGTATACCAGATTCTGCAGGGAAGGGGAATTAATCAAACTGCTGAAAGACACAGAGACACTCATGAACTTCCATGACACCAGCCATACAATGGCAAATAGATGCTTTTCTGTGTTTTCCTTTTGCTACTCACGCAAATTTTCTCTCTCCTTACGCCAACTATTTTAACAAGTTAAAGAGCTGGGGGGTTTTCTATTACATGTTATGTAAACAACTATTTCTCATTCCAGGTATGAAAGTGCATCCTTATTATTGATATATGGGTGTTATATTCTGGTACTATGTTTTGACATTAAAATCAACCAATACCTCATGAAAAAGTTCAGTACCTGCTGTACGTGTTTTACAAAAGCTATTGAAGAGAATGCTGAGCAGCAGCCACTGGTTGGATGGAGGGAAGAGAGCGGACCTCTGCTTCATCAACAGTCAAGAACAGACAGCGGAATTTTTCAAGACGAGCTGGACTACTCTCAGCTTTCAACAAGCTTGCACGGGCTTGATGAAATCTCAGAAGGTACAAGTATTATTACAGTTGTCCAGCACTCTGCATGCCTGTCTGCATCAGTTCTAATAGAGTAGATTTTGAGGTATTAGTAAGATTTTGTTTACAAAAGAACTCCAGTATAGTATTTAAGTAAATCGTTAATTCTTCCCTGGAATGTAACATTAAGAAAAATCCGAGTGGTGGTATTTATATGAAGTTAGCTGCTAGAGGAGTGCTAGGACAGCTGCTCATTTTTGTCATCTTAGAACAGCAGACTTCCATCAGTCCTTGCTGTGCACATTTGAAACCTCCCAGCCACACTGCTTGTAAAATGCAATCAGTTGAAGAGACACACTGGTATTGTACTAATATTTACTCTTTTCTTATGACAAGGACAGGTTCATAGCCCCAAATATGCATTAGATCAGAAGCAAAGGAACAGCTATGATGTTGCCACAGACCATCAGTTTCCTCTTCACTTAGGCAAAAAGCAGCAGTTAGTACTTACTCTTGGTAAATGTTTTGTGTAAACCTTTATAGAAAAGTTCCTTTTCCATCCACCTTATGTCACTAGGAGAGAAATGGTAATAAAGCACATTTGATTTCAGAGCTTTGTCCAGTACGATACAAGTAGTGGGTAAGATCACAGCTAGAACTTGAGACGGTATTTTTACCTTTTTGCAGTATCCTCACAAGTAGAGGCCAGTAATACAACTGTATCCTATGGATTCAAACTTAATGCTACAACTTAAAACAGAAAATACTTTTTCTTCAACAGATCATCCAAGTATCTTCACCATGCCTGAAGCAGATATGAAGAGAATTCTGTGGGTGTTATCCCTTCCTATTATTACACTACTCTATTTGACTATACCAGATTGCAGAAGACAGTTTTGGAGGAACTGGTTCATGGTGACATTTTTCATTTCAGCAGCATGGATTTCAGCAATAACTTATGTTCTTGTATGGATGATAACAATAGCAGGTAGGTACCTACAGTGCTGCTGCTATACAGAATCAACCCATCAAGAATCACTGAAAAAAGAGTTTTCTTCCTATGACCTTTTCCTTCCCACAACTAGCAGTCAATTTATCAACACAAACTTTGCTGTAAAAAACCCAACAAAATCATCAAACTTAGGTTTGCTTAGTTTTTGCCACCTTCTTCCACCTAATGAAAACCACTTATGAGTTTAGCTGCTTCAGACTGCTTACCATCACATGAACAAGAATTTGTTTACATAGCTACAAAAACCAGCCTATGCTTAAAAAGAGACAGTTTCATTAAACTGCTTAATGAAGTGAAACAATTACACAGCAATAAACTTGTCAAGCTGAAGTCTGACAAACATGGAGTCCACCAAGACTGAAATTAAAGGTTCAGGGTTCTGTAAAAGATCCATTTTTTTCCCTTTATATACCTGTATTTTTCTTAACACTACAGTAAGAGATTTGGCATTAAATTAACTGCCAAAAAACCCTCACAAATTTTTGTATTACTTTATTTCAACTATAATATCATGTGTTTATTAAACATTCTTGGTGTGTGCGTACCTCTTAGAAATCTGCATCATAAAGAAAAGCAGTAAAAGAATTCCATTTAAGTGAGACAAGGGATATGAACATCTGTGTAAAAATATTCTATTAAAAATATCTTGAGGTATTAAAGTCTTCTCAATTCACTGTTTCTCCAGTCAGCTTGAGAAAAATCCAGTTTTTAATTTTAAGAACAAGCAGAAAACAAATCTCTAATCAAGAAAGAAATGCTACAAAGCTTGCAGTTTCCACATTATAGCTCACTAATCCTACTCAAGTATTCTGCTAGTTCAGCATCCTAAACTTGTTTTCAACTTAAGTTCAATGAATAACTCCTTGTTCAGTGCAGAAACAGACCTACACAAACCTTTGTGAAATTACTAGTAGATCACTGGATATAACACCCACCAGGTTCACTCCTTGGTCAAATAATTTTCCACTTGTATCTAAAGAGCAAGGGTTTACTGTCTGAATGCTAGAAGCCTTTGAAACAGGATTCAAATGAGTTATTGCTGTTCTACTAGACAAAGTACTAATTCATATCAAAGGAGGTACACTGGGGATTCAAATAGTGTATTAGTGTTAGTCCACTTTGAAGAGTCCTCACAAGCAGTATTGGGATCTTTGGCCCACTACTTCTAAGTCAAATATCTCCTATTTACATGTTAAACTGCTAAAAATTATACATACATTATATTCAAGTCCAGGTTCTTTCATGAAGGGAGACTCAAAGATTCTATCATTGCATAAACAGCCTATCAGAATGTCACAAAGGTATCATAGCTGGGGACTAAATTTTGATGGTCAACAACAAACCTAACTCAGTACACCTTTTTGTTGCTAGCAAAGAAAATTTGACTACTTATAGCAAGGTATTGCTACTGATACACAAAATTAGCTACAGGCTAGAAAAATAAGACCATTCTCTCTTTATGGTCAGTTGCCAGAAAAAAAAAACCTACAGATTAAATAGAGGAGAAACCTATCTAATAAAAAGAAAAAACAGATTTACCTGAGTTTAAATTCTATTTTATAACCTTCAGAGGGCTAGAAACTACTGTTGAGTACATAAGGCTGGTTCATTCGTATTTCACCTTGGCTTGCTTGGCACAAACCAGATTTTCCAGCCTGGTTTACAAAAGCTGATCTTTTTGGTCCCTCATCCTACAAATTTCTTATATCAGGAGTGATGGAAGTATAAATACCAGTACAAATTCTGCAACAAGATCATGTTAGTCCTTCTGAACCAACAAATAGTTTCAGATATAAATTTTTTGGGCTGACCTAGACTAAGCTGGTACGTACTGGGCAAGCACTGCTGCCCTAGCTTACAGAGTACTGCCTCTTACTTCAAGAAAACTTCTTATTAGTGTCCAAATACTACAAGACATAATTCAGATCTAAAAAGATAAACTTTTTTGTTCACTGAAAGGTAAGTGAAAATTGCTTCATAATTTCAATACACGTATCAAATACTTCAGCATATTGATGCTTGTAAAAGGTTCAACTGCTAAGAGTTTTGAAGATCTGAATCTCTGCATTTTAAGTCAGAAATTAATATGCCTACAGGACATGTCGGTCTAAAAAAAAAGGTGGGGAAAAATAAGCAAATGTTTAAGTAACAAAAATTCCTGATTTTAAACCAGTATTTATCTAAAGAAACACACTTCCAAAGGATTACTTGCACTTGCAAGTCATACAGAAATTCTGCATTTTGATTCTTCCAAATCCAACACAAGAACTTTCTAATTGGATTTAAATGGTAAAGCCATGTAGTTTAGACAGTATTGTAGTAACAACCATAATGACCCTCCTCCCCAAGAAAATTCATGTGCTTTTCCCCTCCCCCTTCACAGAGGGTGATTGTAAGAGTTATTGCATCACAAGACTTTTGAGCACTAATGATGAGATGCCCAAAAAACACAGAAGACTATTATATTTTCTAGAGGTTGAGGGAGAAAAAAAAAGGAAAGGAGTAAATTGTTAGATATTTAAACTTCTACTGTATCTGAAAGAAAAAAAAAATCTTAATTAGTATTGTCTGGACCACTGAAGACGTTCCATTCAGGTCTCTGAGAAACTCGTTAAGTAAGATGGTTACTATACTACAATTTCTTTTTTATTTGACTGAAAAACAAAGACAGGATGGTATTTCTTTGTTGTTGTTCTTAACTACTTCATGGTTCAGTCACTTCATATTTAGTCAAATTAGCTGACAGAATCCTTCTGAAATTACCATATGATTACTGATCCCTCTTCCAGCAAAGTCCAAAACAATTTCTTTGGATGAAACTTAAAACATGCTTGGATCTTCTACTGTTATTTATCAACTGCAGGTGAAACACTGGGAATTCCAGAATCAATAATGGGTCTCACATTACTAGCAGCAGGAACAAGTGTACCAGATACAGTTGCAAGCGTGCTGGTGGCTCAAAAAGGTAAAGATTTTAGTACTCACACTCACTCTAACAGATGTGTTTAAAAGGTACTATGAAAAAAAAAAAGAATTCTAGTCAACGTTTCCAGAAATTCAAGGAGTAACTTCAAAATTTTGCTCCAGATTCTAAAGCTTAAGCTTACCGATAATAAATAAATAGCTTACCTGAAGAAGCTGTGGCTCAGATTTAAAAACTTCTCAGAGTATCTCAGAGAAGTATCCTAGATTGGTTTGTTGTTGATCAAGTGTTACAGTTTTACTGCAAAAGACGACTGTAGGTCTTGGCATTTTAAACATGACTGGATTTTGTACTAGTCTGTCTAGCTTATTTTAAGTGCAACTGTGCAGATGCTGGTGATTTAAGGAGACTTTTTTTACGCCTGTGGTACCCAAAACCATGTTCTGTAGAATCTTGCCTATAGTTCTTTCAATGAATAGTCTGAAAAGGGTGCTCTGTGAGAAACTGAGCGCTGACTAAACAGTTTGGCTATTCCATACAACGCAATTAAGCAGACTTATATGTATTTCTTCTTTTACAGGAAATGGAGATATGGCTATGTCTAACATTGTAGGATCCAACGTATTTGATATGCTCTGTTTAGGAATACCCTGGTTTATAAAAACTGCCTTCATAAATACATCAGGACCCATAGAAGTGAACAGCAGTGGTTTGACATACACAGCCATCTCTCTCATCTGTTCTGTGGTTTTTATTTTTCTAGCAGTTCACATAAATGGCTGGAAAATAGATAAAAAAATGGGAGCAATTTGTCTCGTACTGTACTTAGTATTTACTGTATTATCAATTTTATATGAACTTGGCATCATAGGGAACAATCCTACAAGGGTCTGTGGTAACTAGTTTTAATCGGTGATTATATTGATGAAAAAAATAAAAGCAGGAGAGAAAGATCAGTTTCTTCATTTAGTCAAAATAAAATAAAAAAATCAAAACTCCCATTGGGCTCTAAATCTTATTTACAGAACTAAGTCATGTCATTAAAGTAATATTAAGTAGAACGAAAACATCACAGCCTAATTGGAGCCCTTTCTTTTAGAGTCAAGAATTACAGTATGACTACAACGCGCACACAAAACCAAAATTCTGAAAAAAAAAACATCTAGTTTTTACATTACAATGTTGATACACACTGGGGGAAAAAAATAAATCAGAAAACACTAAACAAATCCCACTATGCAACCTTGAGATTAACAGAGAAAATGGCTTATTTTATTAAAAACAGTATAACCATTCATTTAAACTGAATGACTAGAGACACTTGGCCTAATTTTCCAAAGGCACTGAGCATCCAAAGCTTCCATGGCCTACAGAGACCTGCAGGTGCTCAGTGCCTCTAAAAAAAACAACAAAAATCAGGCAAATTGTCTTTAAAAACCAAACATAGTAAGATTCAGTTAACAAGTATCACAGTATATTAAACACTATACTGTTAAAGGCTGGTGGGATTTAAAAGTTCCTTTTTACAGCTTTTGTAAGCATACAATGTTACTAAAAATGACTTACTAGGATAGAGAAGCTAAACAGACATAGGAATGTTCCTGAACACAGAGTTTTAAATTATGCATTGCGATCCAAGCGTACATCAATTTCTCTGCCACTGATTTTTATGCCGTTCATTATCCTACAGGCCTTTTCAGCAGATTCTGGTGAGTCAAATCTGACTGTTCCACAGCCCTTTGATTTTCCATTCTCCATTTTTATTTCTGCAAACATTACATGACCTGAATAAATAAGTTAAACAGCAGTTATTATTTCAACCCCTCAGTGCAGTAACTTAAAGAACTCATCAGAAGTTATAAAAACCATTTTTAAATATAGTCTAGAGGGACATATGAAATGAGTGCTTCCAGACTGATGGTATATTCATTCACTCACTTGTTCAGGGAAGACGATACAGGCCAAAACAACAGTGAAGAATCCAAATTAAGATCCACTGTTTCAAATCTTTCCTTCACACTAGCATAAAATGAAGTATGCCTGTATTATGCCTCAAGTTTGAAACAAAGTGCCCTATAAGGTTAAGGGAAAGTTTTGTGTTTCAGTTACCTGCACTGCCAGAAATGCGACTACTGACAGGCGTTAACTGAGTTATAGTTCAATCCCATCCACCATGTTTATCACAGCAACATATCAAGCAATCGCAACAATCAAGTGATTTTGTAAAGAAGCTGCAGAGCAAAATTACAGCCTTTAAAACAGTAAAGTTACCAGGTTAGAAGTGGTGGAAAAGTAGCATGCACTATTCAATTCCTGCACAGTCAGTTGGACATTCAATTCACGAGGCAACATTTTTATGTAGATGTCTTGGTACCTCAGAGAATGTTCATTAGCCTGGAGCTAATGAGTTTTTGCTTATGGTCTGTTGTATCACACCACTCCTGAGCCCCTAAATGCCACTAGGAAAGAGAAACTTTTCCCTAAAATACATAGGTTTTTTATTTTTAAATAGCATATAATAGAAGACTGGCCTTTCACTGAAAGAAATTGAACATATGGAGACATAGTCTTTATATTTCCTTATAATACTGGGGTGAATACAATCTGTTGCTTATATTTGTGCTTACACGTCTTAAAAACAATTCAACATCATTACTACATCTGTTAGTTGCCGAGGAGATAATGAAAATAATTCTGAACTATCTGAAAGTTGCCCAAACAGTTAAGTTTCCTAAAAAGAGAGAACCTGTTTCGCTGTATCCTCCAGCTACAAAAAAAAAAAAAAGTGAAGACCTGAAAATTTTTCACAGATGAACTAAGAGTTCTAATTTATATCAAATCTGCCAATAGGTGTATGAAGACTGTCTTACGTATCAGTGGTGTGTTTTAAATTATTTGTCTTTTCTGTCTCTCCAAAATAAGAAAAGCCATCCTGTAATTCAATTATAGCTTTCCCTTCTGAAAGCACATTTTCAAAACAAAACATTCATGTATTTCTATAGCCAAGCTTCATTTTTCATTCACTTCTGTGAAAAGACAACTTTTCTGAATTAGATAAAAAGATTAGATATTTGTAGCAATCTTTTATCTTACATAAAAAGGTCTTTATTTCTTAACATAAGGGAGAAGCATGACAGCCTGCAAATATGCTAATCACGATCATCTATTTGCATAAAAACAATCTGCCACTTTGGCAAAATTACTAACTCTGATTTGATGCAGCACCACTTCTGGAAGTAATGCATAACCTGGACAGGCACCTGCATGAATTTGTGCATCAAAATAGATGCTACATTATATACTTTATGTTGGCCAGAGGACGCATGATAACCTGCTCCAAGAAAGAAAAATTTCAAAGAGTAATTTTATTAATTGAACGGTTAAAGTTTATATCAGATGAGCACTCAGAGTCAGCGTAGCCCAGACTGTACCTTGGTCTCATATGTCATGCCTAAAAATTATTTACATAACTCAGGAAAGCTGGGGGAAGAAAGATTAGGCTAGCCAGACTCTTCCTCAGGATAAGGTAACAACCTTGTCTTCCTATCCTTATCTAACAAGGACCATATAAAACATGAAGTCGATGGGGCTGAGCAGGGATAAGATTCATATACATACCGCATTGACTGAATTTCTCCTTTAGCTTCTGCCAGGTCAAGTCAAAAGGAAGCTAGAATAAAAAAGTGTTATTAATAACAAGCTATTACAAAGGAAAAAAAAAGAGCACGTAATCAAACATGCACACAAAATAAGCTCACCGTTTCTACATATTCAAATGCTTACATTTCTCACAAATATCTGGTTGCCTTTAGAGCCTAATCTCTCTCTCATGCCACTTCCCATCGGGCCAGGCACAAACCCTCGATCGATATCGATGTTCCTGTCCAGGCCTCCACCCATAGCTGGTCCCATTCGATCAAAACCAGAACTCATCCGATCCATCCCCATTCCCATTCCTCCAGCCATACTGTTCATACCACCCATTCCACCACCTACACAGATGAAAAAAAGGAGAACAAAAAACTCTTTTTAGTAATAAATGCATAAGTACTTCGTAAAATAAAAATTAATGATTCTTTTGTGTCAGGAGAAAAAACTTTAATAAAAACAGCTGTAATATAACACATAACTTCATACATGCACAGTGATTTACCTAGCAGCATGGCTAATATTTTAGGGCAAAGTAGTAGAAGATACAAAGTGTCAGTTCTAAAGTAAAAGTAAAAACCGAACTGCATCACGCTGTTAGTCACATTATCTAATGTAGTAAAATGTTGAACACAAGTAAAGAATTAAGATTTAAAGGCTGTCCAATTTAATAAATATATGATACCCTGTACTAAAAAGGGATCAAGTAAATAACTGTGGTAATGTCAAGATACAGATAATTTGACCATATACACTATTGTTTATTTTGCTTCCAGTATTCATATTCAGCTTTACTTAATGCAGCCATACCCACACTTAATGACACAATCTTCTAGAGAAAGCACATTTTGCAGAGAACAGATGTTACTGCAAGTACTGTGAAGAGCATGGACCTTCCTATGATACATGCAATGAAATATATTAATCTATATTACAGAAACAATGAAGAACTATGGCATTCAAATATCCTATTACAATCTTTCTGGATTCATAATTAAAAATTAATGTAAAGCAAAACTATCAAGATCATTCATGAGGGACCTTCTCTTTAAGCCTTATGCCTCTCAAGATGGCCACTAGCAAGACTTAGTTTCTTATCTGCTCTAGCCTGAGGAACTCAGACATTTGCTGTAATACAAACTCAGTATGGGAGCTTTGCACAAAAGTTAAGTGATAATCTGAAATTCAAGGCTGATTTTTTTATTTCAATGATGAGAGATTACTGAAGTTCAGCTTCATGAAGGTTCACACAAATAACTATGCCTCTATTTGTCTTTTTTCTTCAACACAAGTTTATACTTTAATCAGTTCTCCCTCCAAACCAGAAATTAAAACCATTTCAAAGACAAGATTAAAGGAAAGACCGTATTATCAAGTTTTCCTCTGAACTTTTACCTCAACAAAACAGCTTTAAAGCTATTAGACTTGCAGTCACATGCAACAGAATTCTACTTCTTTCAACACTGGCAAGACACTACACTACACCAAAATCCTCTGATACAATCACATGTACGCCGTATCATTACATTGCCTATGCATTTACATTCTATTGAAACAAGTTAACCTACTCATTCCAGATCTTACTGGGCCCATGCTAGGCGCTCCCATTCCTCCTGCAAAAACACCAATCATTGCACCACCTAAACAGAAAAAAATAATACAGTGACATACGCTGAAACCACCAGTTAGTGACAACAAAGCACACACTGCGAAGTGCACTGGTCTCAATGTTACCTGGCAATTCTTTTCTACAAAACGCTTTAATCTGTGCCTTTATTCAAACTAAATAGGAAACATCTAGTTAACATTGGTTCCTCCTCCTCTATTACAGAATTTAAGCTACTCTGACTTCTTTCTAGCTTTTCTCCCCTCTGACAGTCTGCCAGCAGCACAAACTTCTTAAAACTACAAAAAAAGCGCCATTTCCCACATTGGGAAGAACAGCCTCAAAACAGAAGGGTTCAACTTATTTGAACTTCACAGTACAGAAATGCCCTAGTTTCTCCCATTTTTAAGAAACCAATGCAAAATCTAGGAGCAGCTCTCCCAGTGTCTTCCTTTACTGCATATGAAGAGTGAACTGATAGAATTTGGTAGGAAAAAGGGAATCAATGCCTAACAAAAGCCATTTGGCAGAACCATGGAATCTCCAGAATGGTATCAGACACTGATTCTAGAGTGGGATAAAGATAACTCTCTTCATTGGAGTGCTAATATTCAGCAAAATAATCCCAAGGGAGCTTCTAGAATTGCAGAAACTCAAAAGAGCTACATTCCTGTCACTGCAGAACAGAGTGGAACTGTCAGTTGCATTTTTCTTGCTTGATATCCATACCTAGAAGAAACAGGTCAGTTTTTACTTACGGCAAAACAGATCAATAGCTGTCATCTTTATGCTAGACACCATCGTTTTAATATCTAAAAAAGGTCACTGCTGAGTCTTCCATTAGATCTGTCTTCTCCACATAGTTCAAAACAGCAACAATTGTTCCCTGTCAGTCTCTTGTGGGAAATATTTGCCTCCTTTCAGACAATATGCTGTCATAACCATACCAAGACCTCAAGAAATACAGACTAGCCTGTTTAAAAAAACTACCAATTTTCAACACCAGCAGGATTACTCCCAGTACTTCAGCCAACAGCTTGCGTATGAGGAAGATCTTAATAGTTATTCATTAGGCCAGAGAGGGTCTTGCAATAAAACATCAAGACAAATTTTGAGACTGCTGTCAACACGACCAGTTTTTGCCCTTTAAAATCGTTGTGAAGAAAAAAAAAATATATATATACCCACTTTTCCAGAGCTAGAAAACCTTAGTTGTTTGAGAGTGCATCCCAGTTACACCCACTCTCTTATAAAAGGAAAAGAAGTCTCCCCAACAGTCTAAGACGCACTTCAAAAAAAAAAAACAACACCCAACTCACACCAAACCTGAAAGCTCAAATAATCCTAAGAAGCAAGACTTCAGCTGTTTCTCACCTTAGAGACATCCTTTACCTGTACATTTTCCCCCACCAGCTTTTCACCAACAAACAACTATATGCGTGGAGACACCCTATGACACCACCTTTGATTTTTTTTCTGGATACGTCAAAATTTTGACAATTTAAATAGCAACTCAAATTATTCTGCTGCAGATCAAAGATCCTGATTTTCACTAATTGATGCGTTAGCCTAATCCAAGACTGTCTTAAGTTGCCCTCCTTGAAACTGGCACGGTACTAAAGCCAAATGCACTCATAGCACTTCCTTTTAAGATACCATTAACCTAAACATTGTAACAGGAATACACTAGGGTCTTCCCTGATTAAACACAATATCTATTAATTATTGTATTTGTAAATCCCTACAATTTCCTTCCATCATTTAAGGATAAGTTGGGAAACTCTTATCTTGGCTCTCAGAACAGCATTTAAATGGTAAGATTGTGGACAGGCTGTAAGTTGAAGCTTGCTGGATCTAGTGAATGAATGACTCCCACATCCGTTTCTCACAGTGGCCATGTTCACGCATTTCAAACCCAATGCTGTTACCAGAAGACTCAGAAGTTTATTGACTGCGTGAACATTTGTAACTGAAGTGGCTTTGGATTTTCCCCTCAGTAAACAGATGTTTATCCTATGTTGCAAGTAAACAGAGTGAAAGCGTACACAATTTCTAAGACATGAATCACAAAACAGTAAGACTAACTCAACCGACAAGCCTATTATGTTATCACTTCTACAAAATTACCAGTGCTTGAAGAGCAGCACACAAGAGTTACCCTTTGCTATGGCTTGCCCAAACTTTAAAAAAAAAAAAAAATTTTTTCAAAAAAATCAACTTTTAGACCAGATGAACCTTATGGTCTTAGCAGCTCTTCTCTTTCACAGTGGGGAATTGAGGAGGAAAGGAGAAGAAAACCTGTTTCCTATAAAGCATTAATTCAAGTAACATTAAAGTAACAAAGTGCAAGAAGGCTCTACTGTTAAGTACTTCCAGGCCTCTTAAGATGGAAAAATATCTAATTTGAGAGTACCCAAAAGTAACAAAATTAACTCTATCAGCAAGACATAATCTATAAATAAAATAAAGCTGGCTAAGTTACAGAAGAGGCCAATGAATTGCATTCCAAGCTGCTTGAGCTCAGAAGGCAGGAAGCAAACCAAGGGCACCAAAAATCACCATTTCTAGCCAATGCAACCTGATGTGCAGTAAAAAAAAATTTTCCAGCACTGGCAAAAAGCAATTGCATTGCAAAAGTAGGCTCCTGGAAGTTACAAAGGTGGTACAAGGGCAGCTTGTTCAGGATTACCAGAAGCATATACTTTAATATACAAAATGCTTAATACATCACAAAGTTAACAGTATGAAGCTAAATGCTTTCCTCAAATTGTTATTTTGTTTCTATTTTACAGATAGAGGGGAAAAAAACCCCACCACACTTTAACCTCTATCTTAAGTGATGACTATAAACAACAGTCAGATTACATCCTTGTAATAATAACTTGGGAAGAGGGCACAGAGGAAGACAACCACATGAAACCAGGTCTCCTCCTTCTAGTAAAACTCTCCCAATACTACGTTGCAATGTGCCACAGGTAATGTAACAGCTACCATACCCATCCTTCCAAAAGAATCTCCAAAACCACGGTTCAATGCCATGTCACTACGACCAAAATCTCTGTCCATGTTTCCTCCCATTCCACCACGGAACATTTCTGTAAAGAACAAAGCAAAAAAGATAAATATTCTGTTATATACATCTAAACTGATGTTCACACACTTGTTTCACAGCTGCTTGTTTAAAAAGAAGTGAGTTTAATGCACAAGTCAGAGGCACCTATTAAATACTTCCACACCAGTTCCCATCCTCCACTCATGTCACTGACTGTACTTCCTTTGAACTTACCAACATGACGCATCCCTGAAAGAGGGACTTTTAATAAATATTAGCAAACTAATAAGCACACAGGAATAGTGTTCACCTACCTCCCATTCGGTTGACTCCAAATCCTCCCATATTAGGCATTCCTTCCATTCCACGAAATCCAGCAAGTCCTGTAAAATAAGGAAGAGTGTTTTCTATACAATATTAGAAAAACACTCAATGCAAAGAACTTCACCACACGTACCGCCTCCCATTCTATTCATTCCGCCAAATCCTGGACCATCTATTCCCATACCTGTAAATCAAGAAGACAAACACCATTTAGAAGACAGATAACATCCTAACAGAGTTAACAAATGCAGAACAGTTAACATCTCAAAAGCACACTACACAAGGCTTGCTTTGTCAAGAGCACATCAGCCTTCCAAACACAGAAATGACAGTTTTAAAGTTAAAGCTCTGTAAAACTTAAAAATCAAGAACACAGATTTACCTCCTGGACCCATGCTCCCCATTCCACCACCCATGCTCAGTTGCGTTGCACTAATGGGCTGTCCACCTGGTCCAAGTCCCATACCAATGCCACCAAGACCACCTTGAAAACAAAAATAAGTATCACCAGCATAAAGATTTTCTTCTGTATCATAAAGAACTATAGTAAGCAAAACTACTACTAAACTGTTCCAAGACTCTACATCAACATCTAATAAGTGCATAGAGTAGAAAACAGCGCGTACTCACGAGGCAATTGTGAAGTTTTGCTGTCTGCAACACGGAAATCTTCATGAGGAATTGATTTGTCATCCTGATAAAAAACAAGGATGTTACGCTACGATCCTTTCAATGTTTTGGCAGATGTGTACAGTACAAAGAAATGTAAGCAACTTACCATTTTTACATGCATGGGCCTATCAAAAAGGAATTGTCCATTGAACATAGCTGAAGAAATGCAAGTCAAGGAATCTAACTACAGAAGACAATTTAATTATTTCAGATGAATCACTGAAATAACTTATTTTGTTTCTCTACCATTTTAGGAGCCTTATCTTTCCTCACCTGATCTTTAGAACGCCAACTCAAAGGCCACAAAAGACTATACAAGCTGTTAGTTATAGAAAAGTTAGTTTCACACGTCACTTTCCCACATATGTTAATCATCTTCAACACTACCAGGACACCTTTTCAGACTCTAACAGTAAACAGAGTCACTATTAAAAATGTAACCTGCACAGTATTATGCTCTAGTCCCTACGTACCAGCTACAAGGCAAATAAGCACCAGCTGCAAAACTACGTTATCAGAAGCCATTAAAGACTAATCCATATTTGATCAATTACTTTTCAAAACCAAGGATACATATTGCTTGAACAGCTTCAATTGCTTGTTCAAAGGTAACTGTTCCCATTCCTCGACTCTTGCCATCTTTATCTTCTTTAATGTCTGCACGCTTCACAGTTCCAGCAATGCTAAATACCTCCTTCAGTTTCTTCCAGCCAACTTTAAAGTCAAGCTTGCACACAGAAATACATTAGTGATTTCAGTGTACATTTCTGTTCTGCCATTACATTTAGAAGAGATTTTTTGCATTGTTGTAACTCCTCAGCTTCACAAAAGGATATATGCAAACAGCCCGATTTTGTAACATACACACACTGCAACCAAGCCCAAAAATGTCAACTAAAAGCAACAATTTATCCTACGTACTCTTATTTTACTTTAATTAACACACTAACATTGAGAAATGGATAGGTTCTTGTCAGGAGCAGCTGGACACCCATAAGTCCCCTTGCAGACATAGCCTTCTTTTGTGAAAACAAAGAACTTACAAAATTCCAACAAACAAACAGTTTGTCTACAAAAACTAGCAAGATAAACGTGTCTGTTTAATTAAAAAAGAAAAAAATGCAATTGAAAATAGAGAAAAGATGTGTATTTTTTCAAATCAACAGATGACTGGGCAATAATTAAAAGTGCATGTCAGCCTCAAGAGTTTAACACCTTTCGTGTCCAAAATCTGAATACATATCCAGTATTTTTAGTTGAATATACTAGTTGTGAACTAATTTCCAATTTCCTTTTTATATTAAAATTGAACTATGCAGGAATATAAGAAGTTTTACAAAGATCAAATAGTACAGATATAAAATGCAGTTTTAAACTTACATTAGCAACAAAAATAGTGGACCCTAGTCTGCCTGCCTGCAGGTTACTGATAACCTCAGGAGGAATGTTTGGATTATTGAGAATAGAAGGTGGTAAATTCATTATTCCAGGTGCCACATCAGGTCCGTGTCCTCCTGGAAACTGTCCTCCTCCACGCTGTAATGCCCTACGAGCATGTTCACCCTCAGGATCCTGAAACATGGGCAAAAATAAAGCCAGCTTAATCATCACGAGGACTGGCAACAAACAAAAAGGTACTATTTGAAATTCTACATAAGCCCATCAAAATTATCAACTAATATCCTTGTCCATGTCAGAGGGATCAACAACTGAATTAGCATGGAGACCTAATTCCCTCACCTCTAGAGGTGGGTCCTTTCAGATGAGGGTTGAGGCATATTGGCAAAGCACTTGTTGAGGAAGCGTGCACTGCCACTTCACATGCTGTACCTAGCCTATGGACAAGTAGAAAAGATTTCAATCTAAAGGACTGTCAGTCTAGCACCTTCTTCCAAGAACTGAATTTAATTAATTTTTTTTTCTAATTTATTAATACCATTATTAAAATTTTAACAGGACAAAAAGAACTGCATCAGACACCATCATATACCACAACACTACAATAGAAATGTTGACATTAATTTATCTCTCCAGTCAGCACAAGTTCTCTACTTCCAGCCTCATTTTGGCACATACGTAGTAGTCTGATACTCAGCTTGTTATGCATCATATTTTGAAGCAGGTAGGCAATGTAAGCATAGAATCATTTAGGTCGGAAAAGACCTGATGACACTAAGGTAAGAATATGAAGTTAAAGTTGTTTTAAAGAAAAACAGTATTAGATTATTTTGACTTTAGGACAGATATTTTGTCAGTTCACTTGTCACCTCAGCAGTTACAGTATCTTCACTATTTCAAATTAAAAACAGCAGCAATAAGCGTACCTCTTTAATATTCAGGGGTCTTCCACTAAGATCATATTTGTTCATAGTTTCTAATGCTTTCTTAACAAATTCTTCATCTTTGAATTCAACCACACTTGTAGGGAACAAAACATTTAGAGTATTAAAATAAAGTTTACAAGGTTAAAATTAACAGAATCTTTGGATAGTAGTGTGTTTTGACACACATAGAAAAAGAAACTTACCCACAACCCTACATCCACAATGATTTGTCATCATATGTAAAGAGGGGGAAAAAGAAAAAAAAAAAAAAAAGTCATCAGTCAGCACATATGATAGCATATTGTAAGACTCCAGTTAAAGATCCCAGCTCACTGTTAAATAACTATTCAAGTTATTTTCAGCTTCAAAATCCATAATACATGCTCTTTACTGGTAGCCAATCTGAATTTCTCCTGCTTTCTCAACATACATACCTTTCAAATGCAAGAGAATACATTATCATTTATTCTATTTGAGCCAAAGCAGAATTGGAAAAATGCCACACAGATCCATGTAAGGACAACTGGGGAGAGGAGGTGGGAGGAAAAGGGTGGAAAGAAAAAACCCAAAAACATAACCAAAAACCAGTCAACACACTCACCATGTTATTAAAAGCTGCCCACTGACTAGAAAATTCAAATCTACCTACATCAAGTATACCAGTACGCTGAACAAGGAGTCTGCACACCTCTTCAGTATTACTAGCATAATTGAGAAATTACTTTGTAAGAAAATAACCTTACTGACTGCACCAGAATCCTCCTAATAAAGCAAAGAGTTGAGGACTGCTTTAAGTAAAGCAAAGCTGACAGCATGATTTAGTTTTAACAAGCGTTAAAGAAAGTAATTTACAACAATTGATACAACCTCGGTTAAGACTCAAACCTGCATTTCTAATGTTCTCACTGCAGGTTCAGAGCTACTATTGGCCAAACTTTTGACTACTTTTAAGACGACAAAGGACCTTTAACAATCTTCACTCTTAGAGCCTCATTGCTGGCACGCTGTTGGCTACCATCTCCATCCATTTAGTTTTAAGAACGCAAATACATTAATCCAGTGTTTAGAGTACCAACCCTGCAAAGCTGTCAAATCAGGCACTTCAGACAGTATGATCTTAGCTAACGTTTCGTACTCATTGGCCCCGAGAATACTACGCTAAGAAAATTTAAATAAAAATCAGTGGCTTATTGAACGTCCTTGTTTTGATACAAATCTGTTTCATATAAAAGATGCTTGCTAACGAGAATTAAGTAAATGCCATTTGTTAACATTTACAGAAGTATGTTGTCCTTTACAGCCAGGTAGTTTGAGTTGCATGGAAGTGTCAAGACTACTCCTAATACAGAATCCTCAAGGCTATCTTAAGGAACATCAGTGTAAAAATGAAACTTACTTTCCAATAACTGGTACAAGTATTATACAAAAATAAAACTGCTGAGGAACTTTTAAACCTCTAGCAGATTGTTGCCCACGGCACTTACCCTTGATTTTCCTTCAGCATCCTTAAACAGCTCCACGTATGTAACCTCACCAACTACATAAGACATACAAAGGGAAAATACCAAGAGACAATGCATTTAAACACCAGTATCTTTCTTTACTGTGCCCCTGTGCACAACTCTACAGAAAAGCACCTATTATTCACCAACAATCAAAACCAGACCAACATACCTCCTGTCAATGGCTATATAATTTAGCTAATTTTCAGAAATATGCAGCAGCCACATTCTCAAAAGCTAAGAGCAAACAACTATATTTAACCTAATTCATACTACAGATCATATTTTGGCCAGTATGATATAGTTGGTGAACAAATTCAGATATACACAGTCCCTTAACCTAACAAATGAAACGTCAACGTTCACTGGAAATGTTACATTTACCATCCTACTCACAACACCTGTTTTAAGGTGACTTTCTACCTGGATGTCTTCAATCGCAAGTTTGCCTTCAATAATAACCAAATTTACACATCAAATATTTCACAGCAAGCCACTCACTTTCTAAAGTAGGAAGTTTCAGTAAATAAACCAATCAAATAGTCACGTCACCTTACAACAGATAAACCAGCAGTTACAGAAGGGAGGTTTGGGCATTTTTCACAGCCTAAAAGCCAAGTGTGCTTTGCATTACTTTTGAAGAATCAATTTTTTCCAAGGAAAACACAAAACTAACTTTTGACGTAATTCATATATTAGCATTATTTTACCCCAAGCTTAAAATAAAACATTTGGGGTAGCAAGATTACTCTATCAGAACTGCAACAATAGTAACAAGCTTTTAATACAAATCTCCAGACAAACAGTCATGGCAGTAGTGACAATGCAGACAAAGTTAATTCCACAGCCAGATTCCACCAAAGAAATACAAAACAACTTTTGAAAGACGTCCTTTATTATTCATGTTAACACACTAAACGTGTTGCTTAAATACAATAGCCCTTAAAAATCTACAAAGACTACAACTAGACAAAACACAATCTCTTTAAGAAGTCATGAGGTCATGCATATACTCTCTACTGTCACACTAGAATGGCAGAAGATTGTAAGCACTTCATTTACCCATCCTACCCTGCAATGCAATTGTCTCAGATGAAAGAGGGGGAAGGGAGATAGATGTACCAAGTAAAGGCCAAAAAAAAAAAAAGAAGTCAGATCAAATCTGTGTGGCTCAAAGGACATACACGTCGTATTTAAGTTCTACCCCTTTCTATGTGAAGTGTATTATAAGAAGTCAGTTACCTTTCTCTCTCATAAGATCTTTAATAGCTTGCCACTTCATGTCGTACGGGATGTTGCTAATAAAAACTCTGTTGCGATTAATAGTCTTCTTCTCTCCAGTGCCTGCATTCTTGTCCTTTGAATAGGGGTGGAATCTATTCTTGTTTCCAAGAGAAGGGATTGCCTTTGGTTTTGCAACATACTTCTCTTTCACAGGTGCTTTCTCTTCTTTTGCTGTCTCATCATTATCTCTACATTAACACAAAAAAAGACAACAAAAGCATTCGTCTGGGGTTGAATCATTAGAGTATTACATCTCCTATATATCGCTGTGTACCTCCTATGGTATTAGTGCCCCCGGGATGCCAAATGCTGCTTTTCAAATTCGGAAAAATAAATTCACGTTATCGGTATAATTCCAAAATACATTGCTTAATCTACAACAAAAATAATGTTATAATAGATTTATTCACTACTGTAAGTAAAGAAAGCACCTCTTGCTACTTCAGTTACATTCCATTTCCATTATGTCTGTCAAGACTCAGCAAGACGGTACTACGAAACTACTACAAATACCAAAATATGACAACTCATCTGAAAAATAAGCTACAGCATCCACACTTTGGTGCTTCAATAATTTTCACATCAGACTTGACTAAGTTACACAATATCCACCATAGAAGTGAAAGTTGAAACAGTCTAATTTATGGAATAGCTCGGTATATTTCATTCAATGTAGTAATAATATATAAAAATCAACTCTAATACATTGTAAGTCAAGTTACATTTACCACATAAATAATTTTTATTTACTATTTGTGTCAGATTGCTTTTAGACAGAAATTAAAATTCAATTAAGAACAATGAATGCTCTTTCACTTTCATTGCTTAACACTACTAGAATCTACTAAATGCATAGGAAACAGGTGTGTTGACACATGACCTGTGTCTAAGGCTAATGAAGTCACCAGGTATTATCAACTAGAAACAACAACAAAATAGACTTCTGGTCCGCCGTCTTTCAAAAAGATTTAGCAACAGCAGCTGCTCTCCTTTGAAAATCTTTTTATTTTTTAGATGAAAAAGCAGGAAAATCTGCTTCCTTTCTTTTAAAACAGCCTTAACTTTGATAGAACTATACACTTTTAACAGGATTAGATGAAATACCCCTAACTCTAACACTCTTGATAGTGTTACTATCATGAGGTGCTTTAGCATGCCAACAGAGGATCAATGTGTTTCAATTATTATTTTAAAGAAGGTGAACCGCTGAACTGAAAGAATCTAGTAATAAAGCCACACAAATGGCATCAACTAAATAGATGTTACTTAGAGAGATACACATCAATGCCTAGTTCAGATCTCCTCACAGTTAATGAGAAACTCCAAAAGTACTTTTACACAAAGGTTTATTTTAAAAAGCCAGCTTTAGCAAGTTCAGTTAGAACAATTACAAGGAAACGTTCTACAGGACTGTCAAAAGTGATTGATTGCAAACTCTCCTTAAATTACACCGCTACCTTTACAATTTTTCCCACATTTCGGAAGGCTTAATTTTTTATCTCCTTTTGACATTTTGGAAGGTTTCTGGTGTAAAACTAACCAAAACAGGCATTTCAGTTTTACAACCACGACATATGGCAAGACCACAGACTTGGATTAACTGAAATGAGTATTTTCAGCTCTCTGCATAGTTATTAACAAAACAGCGAGCAAGCGGCACTCTTGCACTCAAGAGCACATGCAGGTAGCCTTTCATGAAGCTAAATGTATTATCCACTCAAGCTTGGGCACTTTTCAGGGATGAATCAATCAAAATGTTTATATTTCTCCCATTGCTTTTTCCCAAATTTTGAAGTACTCATATGATACGGACTTCACAGTCCTTGTGTTTACCAGTGGATTAAAAGAGGATTAGTAACTGAGAAATGCACAGACACTCCTCTGGGCTAAATATTTGTAAAATTTAAAATGTTCAAAGTCAATAACGCATGATCTGGTTTGAGCATCCTCCAGCTTCCCTCTGCATCATCCCTTCTCCACACCATCCTGTCTGCTGTGGTAATACAATCAATGCAGGGAACTGGAGGGAGCAGAAGGGAGAGAGCAGAGTATCAGGTTTTCCAGTCAGACCAGCTCCTTCCAAACCAGTCCCATTTACAAACGCAAAACTCCCGCCCAATAAAAGTCCTCGTAAAATCTGAGTTCTTCCTTAAGTTTTAGGATTAGAGCAATGGATTCTCGTTAGCCTTTTAAGCTCTTTCCTGCTTAAAGGATTATATAACAGCCCCTGTGTGCTCAACGTAGTGCACAGGAAGAGCTAGGTCTCCAAATACAGAATCCACAGGCTCTATCTACAAGACCTGGCTGTGCAAACCAATAGAGAACAAAGAAAATACAAGTCTGGTATAAAATCTTAAATCTGTCTGGGGACCACAGCCAGTCTCCTGAAAAGAGAGGATTAATTAAAATAACTACCCTTCCTGCAAGACCCATCTACCAAAACCAAAGGGCCAGTGAACAAGCTGGAGGCAGAGATCCTTCTGTGGATGTAGCTCTTACCCTCCTCCTTGATGTTCAAAGCAATGTCACGTTAGTCACCTATAGCCCACAGAAAAGACAGTCTCAGAAACCATGACTTGACATTTTCTTGGGCGATAAAAAATAGCAATTTCTACTTTAACTTTTGTATGAACTAATCATTTTATACATTAATATTTATCTATGAAATCACTAGCAGATTTCCAGAGTTGAAAGAGAGATGTCTGGATTAGTATCTTTAAAAAAAACACCCCATCCTCATTGAGTAAAAAGAAGAATTTTTACCTTTTGAAAAGGCCTTTGAACTTCCATGAAGTTTTGGAAACAAAAGACAAGGTTTCCATACAGAACTAGAAGCCTACAGAATAACAGGCACGAGATAATCAGCTTTTAAGGCTTTCAGGTTGATTTATTTTTTGATCAACAAACTTCTACTCCTCTGCTCACAAGTGTCTACACAATAAGATCAGCAGAGGCAAAAATGCAAGAAGCCCACAACACACCACTCTAAAGCACACAGACCAGTTCAGCTTTGTTGCACTGAACAGTTCCACTGCTCAATAGAATAAACTTAGGGAAGCGCACGAGTTGAGACCAGGATTCCTCTCCAGTTTAATCTGAGCACTAAGCAAACCTGGTTACTGAAATACTTTTTTTAAGTAGTGCCTTTCACCTGCACACTGACAGTTTAATCCTTTGTACATCTGTTTTGGGGAAGACTGGAAATCCTATATGAAAGAGCAAGATTTGAAACTGTTACCAAGAACTTTGCATTTTTTCAAACGTAAAGTTGTGATTTCTACCATGCAGAGTAAGTGGGATTTTTAATTTGCTTGTGATTAGTTTTGGAGGGATAAAAGAAAAATTGCTGACAGAAGGAGGGGTACAGAGAAATTAAGCCATTATTTTAACAGCAGCAACCCAAAAAGGCAATAAATTTTTATATGCCTCAAAGGTGCAAAAGTGTCACAATCTTCCTGTAAAAATTCAATCATAATTTGTGTAGTTGGAAGCTGAGGACCAGGCTTGGGGGGGGGGGGAAACAAAAAACACAACAAAACTGCTGTTTTATGGTAATGTGAAATTTATAACTTGTACACTACTTGAATTTCACAGAGAGTCAAGTAAAGGCATGAAGTATGTCTTTATTCCTCCAACTTTATATTGAACATGATCCCACATGCATTTTTTCCAACACGACCATATCAGACCTGGGCTGCTTAGAACATGTCAAAACTTCACAGACCTCACCAGCTTTGAAGTACTGCAACAGTAGGTCTACTATAAATGTATTTTCCTCCAAGATGTGAATGAGATTAGAAGGGATATTGAAACTCCTATGATATGAGGCCAAAATCTACTTCATGTAAAGAATGATGACCCTTGAAGCCTGACATGAGGAACAGCCAAGCCCACAGAAGGTTATTCACGGTATTGTTCCAGAGGGCTGGCGCACTGTGCTCCTTTTAGACCCGCTATGTAAGGCACAGTTCACATATTCCATACATGATAATGTCACTATTTACAAGAAACGTCTGTGCACCTATGTGGGGCTTTTTGTTTGTTTTTAAAGAGTAAATCACCACAGGGCTGTCTTCCATTCTCACACAAACAAAGATTAGTTCCTAGGCCTTACGAAACATACGGCTACGGCAAGAAGCGGAACCGTAAACAAAAGCAGAACCGACCCCGAGCCCTTCTGGAACAGATCCCGTGAGACCTGGCCTGGCCGGAGCCCGCCGCAGCTCAGCCCCCGGCCCGGCCGCACGCCGCCAACACCTGCGGCCTCTCCAGCAGAGGCTCAGCCCCCAGCGACTGCGACTTCACCGGGAAACTTCACCCTCCCCCAGGCCACGGCCTCCTCCCTGCAGGAGGGAGCTCACCGGGCCGGGAGATGCCTCCCTCGCTACCCCACCGCCTCAGCCTCAGCCCCGGCCACCTCTCGCCGCCCCTCGCCAGCCCACACCGGGGGCTCCGCGCTCGGGCCGTGCAGTGCCGGAGAGACTCCGTCTCCCAGTGGGGGAGGAGCCCGGCGGGGTGGGGGGAGGAGAGGGCCGGCCGCCTTCCCCCGCCGCGGCCTAAGCGGGCCCGTCGCACCTCCGCGCTTCCCCGGCCACGCTACCCCCCCTCCGCCCGGCCCGGCCCAGCCCAGCCCAGCCCCGCACACACATTTTGACGCCATTAGCGCTCCCCCCGCCGCTCTCGGTTGCTGCCGCTGTCACTGCCGCCGCCTCCTCATCCTTTGGCGGCTGTTGTTGCGGCGGCTGTTGCTGCTGCGGCTGTTGTTGTTGCTGTTGCGGCGGCGGCTGGCTGGCGGCGGCGTCGTCCTCGGCTGCGCGCTGTGGCGCAGCGGCCGCAGCCTCCGGCTTGTCGTTCTCCGCCATTTCGTGGCCGGGCCGCGGCCCCGCTACCGCTGGGTTTGAAAAGGGCCCGGAGCGCCTCGGCCTCGCCGCGCCGGGCCGGCCAAGTCTCGCGAGAACGGGGCTTGCGGCAGGGGGGAGGGGACGCGCCAGGAGGCTTTACGGGTTGCCATGGCGACGCGGGTGGGCTACCGGGCCTGCCGCCGCCATGGCCACCCCACAGGCGCGGCCCCCGCACTGCACGGCCGCGTTCCAGGGGAGCCGCCGCTCGGGTGTGTGACCCAGCGGCCCCGGGTGGGCAGCCCCCGCCCGAAGCAGCGCCTAAGCCTAAAGCGCTGCTGCCCACCTCACCGCTGGCAGCCCTGCCCGCGGCTCCGGCCGACTCCCGAGGCCCCCGTCATTCCGCCCTCCGACAGGCCTTCCTGAACCGCGCTGCCTGCCGGCGCGAGTCCCTTCGCTGGAAACCAGCCGCCGCCTGCGTGGCCAGCGGCCCCCGCCCGGGGTAACTGCGGGCTCACTGCACCCCAAGACCGGCAGCTGGCGGGAGCGCAGGCACCTCGCAACAGCCGGCAGCCGAGCGCTGGAGGCGTTGGGCCATTTTCGTATCTGCAAAGCTGTAGGGTGCTACCAAGAAATAAGCTGCTGCACGTTTTCAGCTCTTCACCTTTACGTTTCTACTAATACTGTCCACGCCAGCAAATGGCTGTTTGACCCTTGGTTTAACTGAGGAGCATCGTGCCCGCTGTTTGGGGACAGTCTGCATCCCAAAGCAAGGCGCCCGGCCGCTGCTTTCTCCCCTTCAGAAAACAGACTGTAACTTGTTACTCAAATTTTGTACTAGGAATACTCAATGAATTAAGTCATGGTCTCAAAGCAAAATTTGTCTTTCATTTTTCTACATTTACAGTCTCCTTGTTCCTTCAGAAATCAGTGTAGCCACAAGCAAAGTACTCCTCCTGCCCGTAAAATGTCGTGTGGTCTCTTCCCAAACATTTCGGCACCTCCAGCATTAAGACAATCTCCACGTTGCTGAGAAAATGAAGGCACTCGAATGCCGTGGACCCAGATCACCCCTGAACCTGTGTCGAGACAGGTTGCAGACCAACTATAGGGACAACCCTTACACCGAGCCTGCTGGGGGGTGCTGGGACATTCTTCAAGTACTGGCTAAAAAGCTTCTTCAATCCCAACTTCTCTCCTTCCCTTGGGGGGAAGAAATAGGTTTTAACAATATTTTTAAAAGAAAAAAAAAAAAGAAATTCTATCATTTGGACAAAGTTTAATCATTTCACTAGCCACACGTACCGAAGTATTTCTAAAGGGGTCACCAAATGGTATATCAAAATCTGTTACATGAAGAAAACCATTCAGTCCTCTGCAGTGAATTTAGATCAGTGGCTTCTGGCTGCTGACCCACAGGAACCCATGCACTTCTTTTAAGAAAACCATAAATGAAAGTTATGAAAACCCGAGCAGTACAGAGGCTCCACATGTCTATTGGAGCATGTTTCTGGCAAGGACAGTTAAGAATCACTGACCTACACAACCGTGGGTTTTGGATGTAAACTCCTTATGAACTGCTGGGACTCTCTTTTGTCCATCTGTCCTCATGATTTTCACACCAGGTGTTGGTAACACCTGAGATTTTGGAGAAAGCTCAAAAATACTATGAAATAACCTAATAACCCCCATCCCAGATGAAGGTAGGAAGGTATGTCTAGAGGTCTGATAAGAGGTGTAATAATTTCTGTTCACACATTAACCATAACTAGATAAATAACTTAGTATTTGTGGTAATCATCATCCCTGAAATAGTTAATGTTTACTTGAAATTGCTGTAATTATACTTTACAGCTCTCACTTCTGCGGGATGAAAGGAAATGATTCTCACATTCAGGTTACTAAACCCTGTTGCCAAACTTTTGTTCGATTGCGCTTTCCTCAGAGCATCTCAAGCATTGGAATCCTATACTCCCTGACCCAGTATTATGGCACCAAGCAGCCAACACTGAATTCCTATGCCCACGGGCCCGTGTATGCTAGTAACAAGAAGAATTATTGACTTTCGTACACACATTTTGCCTACTTTTTCCAAATAATCTACTAGCTATTTCAACTGGTACCTTCTCAAGTTTGTTTGCCTTTTTGGCCCACCATACACGCAGTTTTGTACCAGTAAAATTCATTGCCACTCAGTGCTCAACGTGCTGTGTAATAAATACTGATAACTGTGCTATACATCTATAAATGCAGAGGTGTTTTGTACTAGAGCTGCACAGGGCATAGCTTAGCTTAAAGCCTGGAGGAGCGCTACTAGCTTTGCCCTGTCCTCCTCGCACCACAACTCCTGTTTATAGCATTCTGTTTACCTCAGTTGCCTGTTTCAGGATTTTTAGGGGAGTTTTGCATTCTTTTCTAAAAGTCTCACATGTCATCACTCCGTATTTCTGTACTCGGTATTTCTGTCATCAGAGAACAGTAATAACAATGGGAGAACAATGCCACAAATAGCTGTTAGGGAGCTGATGGGTAAATTGGGATTAAAAAGTGTTTCTTTGGTCTACAAAACTGCATTGAAAAAAGTTTAAGTTTTTCCCTAGGAAGATTTCTGCTTATAAAGTGGTTGAAATAAAAAAAAAATCTCTTTGGCACAGTAAGTGGAAAAAAAAGGGAAAACAGTATCTTTCTATGCTTGTATTCATGCTGAGGAAGTCTCCTTTTTTACACACTACTGATCCCTCCTGAGAATATTTTAAAATAACCTTTTGATGCACAGGCTTCCAACATCTCTTCTGCCTCTGCTCCTGCCCTTACAGGAGACAGATGTGGTCTTTGAGGAATGTTCCTGTTACAAGGGGATCCCTCATTTAATACAAAACTGTTAAAAGTGTTCTTGATCTGCTCTCCTAACAAATTCCTCTTGTCGTCCCCTAATAGTGTAAATAGTGTTTCTCAGTTACAGGTAGGGCGTGTGGCATGATGGCTGTATGTTCTTGGCAAGCAGCGAGTTGACAGCACTAATTTACACAGGGAGTTGAGGATAATGAAATATTATTAGTGTTCTTGCATATGTATTTAAATATAACCAACTGTAAAGGAACAACTCTTGGAAGTCTCTTGTACAAGTAGTAGTTACGGAGTTAATGTAGTTACAGGTGTTTTAAGAATCAGCATTCTTTTCATACAGTAACTCTCCAGTAAATGCAAGTCTCAAGTCCTCACCGGTAAGTCATTGCTCTCAACTTGCTAATGACCAAATATGTATCACCATCCTTTTAGAAAGTATCATTTTAATTGGTCTTCGGTTTATCTCAATACTGGTTTTAATTTTTTTTTCCAGTTAAGTCATGATCAGTCCATCAGGTGGTACTTGTGAAAAAGTTCCAGCTTCTTGAAAGTCAGTTTGTATGGAACTTGAGAGAATGGGACTTCTGAGCCTCATACACTTCAAATCCATTGACTTTGTTTTGTGAATGATTTCAGTCAGCTATTGTTTTCACCTATATGATGCCTGCATGGTGAATGAGTTGCCTGTATTTTTTCTTGGTTTGTTTCCTAAGGTACCTAACCATGACACTGTCCTTTCTCCAGAAAGCCCTGAGTACAGCTGGAGAAGGGTTGCTTGAATAACAGATTTGCTTTGTAAATCATTTGACTTCTGCAGCTCATTTGAAGATTCCTTTTTGCACAGCCACGAGTATTTCCAAACCAGTCTGCCTTGCTGAAAGCTGCACCCAACCTACACTGCTTTACTTTGTGCTAAAAAAATCAACCTTACTCTGCAACTGATACCCTCTTTTGCATAGCTGTAATGGACCTGAAGTAAAGCAAATACTACCTTCCTCAAACACTCTCTTTGCAATTAAATGTTATCTTTCCAGTCTGAAAAAAAGTGTTGTTGTTTTTTTTAACTTTGGAAAACAAAAATATTTTACACTTGAAAAGGGCAAACTAACAAATGCAACAGCCTGTCTGCCAGCAGGCATCTTCCACAGTCACTGCAGCGGAGCACAGCCATTTCACAACTCGAGCCCACCTAGTCCACAGACCTTCACACCTGCAGCCGCGGCGCAGATTGCTTCTTCATCGCTCCCACGTCCTCTCCACACCTCGCCAGTGGGCCTTCTCGTTCTTGCTCTCCCCCCCTTTCTGAATAAGTCTTCAACAGCACTAACTGGCTCAGCCCCCACCCCAGCCAAAGGTTGTACAGATGCCTGCTACAGCAACGAACCTGTGCATTGAGGCTTTTGTTCTGCATGTTGTGAATTTATAACCAGAAAAACTGTGCAGCATCCTGTGCCCACAACATGGGATCAGTCACAGAAGACGCCTGCTCTACTTGGTCTGCAGGGATCTAACCTCTTCCTCCTCCACTGAAGGCTTAAATCTCCCTAATTCTCATGAATTTTTTTCAGTGTTATGCAACTCTTGACCACAGCTTAAGAGCCCAAAACTTAATCACCTATTTTTTTACCCTTAAATAACACCAGACTTTTGGTAGTGCTTTTATTGGTCCTATACTGAAACAATTCACATTACCCTCTCTTTCCCCAAATCATTGCTCTAGCTGCTGAAGTTACACAGAAAAAAATGAGCAACACGCTTGCATTGTGGTCCTTCCTTTGACAGCACATGTGGTCCCTAATGACAGGCTGAGTGCCCCTAATTTACCCACCACCTCCCCTTTCACAGTGTGGTAGTGAACACCTACCTCTTGCATGTCTAATGAGAACCCATCCCATCTAAGGCCATAGAGGCCCTTTGCCCTCTCCCTCCTGGCCCGGGCTTGCCCCAACCCTGAGGTGGACCTGGGGACACGTCTGGGGACATTTGCCCGCCTCATGGACCAACTCTCCAGTCCCACTCACACCAGGTGGCACTGTTGGTTTTCACTGTATGCAGGCACTCTTCCACTTTCCCCAACACTAACACTGCAGTGTAGCTGGACTTAAAAGCCATGATTTTCAACCTTCTGCAGTTTCTGAATCCCTAGACTTTTCCTATTTGAAGAGTGGACCTATTCAGATGTTTAACATGGGGAGACTGCTTTGTAGAACTTGTTTTTCTGCCTCATTCCTGGCAGTAACCAGAGGAGTACCCTATGAACCCCCAGGACTGTAGACCACATGTTGAAGCCAGTGGAGGAGTCACTGCCTAGTAAAAGCATGGCTTTTGGACAGGCATAAAGAGAGATTCAGATCTTTTAAGACTACAGAAAAAAACACGGTAAAACAGAGGTGTTTATCCTTTTTAAAACATCAAATATTCTGAATTAAATTACATAATTCCCATTTGCAACTCTGATCAATACATAAATTAATAATCTTCCCTCTTTCACTGTGCCCCTCTACTACTGCTTTTATCTCCCCCATATACCATGCCTTCTGATGATGCATGATCTCATAAACTTGCTTAGACTTGCTAAAATTTTCTTAGGAGGGCAGTTTCGACTTGATCTGTTTCTTCAGTGCACACACATTATTCTTCACTGACTGTACCCTCATCAGCCCATTTTAAATTTCTAGCAACTGAGAGTCGTTGTTTGTGAAGGAACACTCAAAGAGCTGTTTAAAGCTAAACTGAAAAGCAAGTTACAATGGAGTTCGTTATCCCTCAAAACAGTTACATTTTATTGACACTTCTACCACTCAAATGATCCTTAAACATCAAAAAGTATTTACCAGCTAATAGCTCTAAGAGTTCCCTATTGCCTTTCACTCATTGGCACCCACTTGGCTTTAAGTGTCTTGCCCAACCTTAAATTAGGCCAGTTGAATTTGCAAGGTAAATGTACCAAATTACTAGATTATTATAAAATTTTTCTGCTCAAGGGTTCTCCTTTGAGGATACACTTAACACTCCATAAAATAAGGATCAAATCAACAGCAAATATGATTGAAGTCAGGTGGAAGTAATAGCTATTGTTCTGTTGAACACAAAGAAGATGGAGCCTGATAAAGAAGTAGAAAGTGAAAAACAGTGAATGCTCCATTTGCCCAAGTATCCAGAACAGCCACGAATACAACTGCTATCCCATTTGCCTTAAAAACAAAATCACTGTTCCTGTGCAAGAGCAAAACTAGTGACTTTCAAGTGAAAAAACAATTAAATACAGGAAAAAATTAAGTCATTCCATCACTTTTCTATTTTGAAATACAACATCTTGAACAGAAACAGTGTTACTTGTCTGCTGACAACCAGCAGCTGAAGACGATTCTTTCTCTGTTGCTGGCTGCCAGTTTCTTTTCCAGTTTCGTTTCCATGAAAAGTGGATCTCCAACACATAAAACCAAAAGTAAACTCTTTAAAATTGAACACGAGTGCCAGATTCCAAGAAATAATCACATTATTTCAGCAACTTCTGCCACACCATAGTACAAGCGGGGCAATTATTTAATGGTTAGAAAACTCCCAATCTCTTAACATTCACTCCTACAAAAATGAGAGGAAAGAATGACAGACCTATAGGGAGGAAGATCGCACAAGTAAATCTTTTCCAGGAAAAATGGTAATGAAAGACCTAGTGTCTGTGCCAAAATCTGACAGAAGAGGCAAGACGTACCCCCTCAGAGGTTATGTATTCTACACTCAATGTTGCCCCTCATTCCCAGCCAGAGCAGACACAGTGGTCCTGGCTACTCCCAAGACCTACTTACTTACAGTAAGGTTCTCCAAATACAGAAGTGCCCAAAAATTATTGGAAAAGGCTGGATTTATGTCACTCTTCCAAAACAGTTGTGCTAGTTTGGGGTGCACCATGAAATTCTGAGCCCTGCTGTGTTTGCTAATCCCAAAATCCCAAACCATAGACCATAGTTGTTTCCCCCTAGCGAGAGACCTTCATGGGGCACCAAGTAAATCAGGGACAGGGCTAAAAAAGAAAACTAGAGCTCCATAGGAACAGAAGAGGCTCCTTATATACATATTCTGAAAGCACAATCTTACACTATTTAAAACAACCTATTTATAAAGTCTTCATGGATCTTTAAATACAAGGGCACTTCAAAAATTAGCCTGACTTATAATTTCAGCGACATTGTTTTACCACACAACTGACACTGCAGCATTAGAAGATCAAACTAATAACCATTAGCAATCTCATAGTTAACCATTAGTTTAACCATTAATTCTACTAACAGGAGAATGCAATTTTTTTGAGCCTGCCCAGTGCTTAGAAGCCCGCTGCAGCCACAGCAAAAGGATCAGGCATTAAAATGGCAGGCAATGCAAAACCCTGTTCCCAGCTCGTATTAGGAAGGAAAAGGTTTAACCTCTCGTAGTGTTATTGCATGCAGCAAGAAACACGTGGAGTTTTGAAATTCTCTTCTACAGAACAAACTCTAGCAGCTCTACCGTAGCCTTCAAAAATCTCACGATGCGCAGCACCACGGTACAGTCCTGTCCCACCGGCCCACGTGCATCTCTGCAGGGTGCGTTCATCAGGGTGGCCCACAAAAATGGAATCGCTATCATTTAAAGCAGATTTGCTGTTTATTAGTGCAATACACAGATCCTGCTTTGGGAAAGGGAAATCCTCTTTCCTTATCCACCTTAAACACCTGCTGTTGTGGCAAATGGAAGCCTCTCTAATACACAACCAGCACCAGCTAAACACAGCTAATGAAAGGACAGAAAGCGAGGTCTAGGCTCCCGCACCACCGGCGGCTCCCAGCCATACGTCGCCACATGTTTTAATGGTTATTACTGGCAAAGCTACAGGGAGGACCCGAGGCCACAGTGCCGGTGCAGCTGAGAGGCTTCTAGCTCACTCCGCAGCGGGTAAAGCCCCGCTCGCCGACCGCACGGCGGGTGTTTTCACGGCGAGCAGAACGGCCCCGCTGCACCTGCGGGCTCTACAGGTCCCGCTCCGCACCAGCGGCGGGGCTGCGCGGATCGGCAGCGGCGC
>VWZZ01004901.1:2238513-2289952 GCA_013399095.1 Psophia crepitans | reverse complement strand
GGCGGGGCTGACCTTGCGGCACCGCCCGGCCCCTGCCTCCTGCGGGCGAGAGGCGTCCCGGGGGGCGGCCGAGGAGGGTAAACACCCCGGGGAAGCGGGGTGGTGCAAGTGAAGGCTGTGCGTGCCATCCTACAGCAACAATTGCTTTGCAGGTGCTCTGTCTCTCGCAGCCTCCATCCCTGGGGAAGCAGGCAACACTTTTCTGCGTTCGCAAGTTAAGCATCATGCTAGTGAAGATTTTATTTTCCTGCCTCTCTGTATAATCCAAACCTAGACCACATATATGAAATCACAGCACAGGAGCTCTTGTCCAATGGAGACTCCAGGCTTGTGTATGTACTGAGGATAAAATCTCATCCCTGCAATCCACTGCTTGCCTGAAGGCTGGAAATGTCACTGCCCGGCTGCTGCTGCTTTGCCGGGGAATGCCGTTCTTGTGAAAAAGCGTTGCCTGTTCCCTGAGTTACCGTGCTGCAAAACCACTGTCAGTGTTTGCGGGGCTTCGCTATCCTTACAGAACAGTTAGTCGTGCCTTCATTTGCTGGGCATCCGTGCCCTGGCCTTCCTCCCTTACACGTCCCTGTATGTTGTCTTAGAAACCCTCCCCTGAGGAGACAGTCATCTTCCCAGCAGTTTAGGGAGTACAGGCATGCAGTGTGCACATCAGCAGGACAGGTTGGCTGTGTGGTCACAGAGCTGGTTTTGCAGCATTTCTGGCCATATGTTGTTAACTCACATGGCTCAGACCCTTTGGAGAATTCCAAATTCATGCTGATTTCTATTTCATTAGGTCTCCTCCATTGCTAATTCTTTCACCCTACCCCATCCTATGCCCAATTCCTGCAATAGCATTTCTGGAATACAGGTAGTCAAGTGTAAATGAGGTGCTTCTGAAACTCCCAGAGGATGCCTGCTTATGTCCCTAGCCACACTTACACCTTTTCAAGTTGGGTTTGCTGTCACTCAAACACACGCCCAGGACTGAAGCTCTCGGAAGTACCTTCAGAATGACCAGCTCCATGAACAGCAGCCGGGCTGCTGACATCCAAGGGGAGAACAGATGGCAACTGATTCGGTCCATTTTGTTACACACTATCATTTATGAAGTGAGTTTTCACTATCGTTTATGAAGTGAGTTTTCAGGCACTTGAGGCCTAATCATGCCACAAGGATGAGCAGATGTTTAAGGTACTGATTTCCAGTATGAAGCCATTACAAAAAAAAAACTATAGGGGGTTCTGTGAGGGAAGGACTGAAACCCAAAATACAAGGGAGATTATTGAGGATTTATTTAACACTTACTGGCTACTTTCTTAATTTTCTCAGTATGTCTGAAAACATGAGGGTGAAGCCTAGGTCTGAAAAAAGTGACACCCAAACACCACCAAAGAGCTGGGCCTGGGATCTTCACAACCACCATTAGCAGATTTGAGCTGGTCATGCTGCTAGACTATTAAGAATTTCAACATCTTCCAGCTGCCTCACAATACTTAGTGCCCATGGTGTTCCCCTTCACCCGCTGCAGGTGCAGCCAGTGCCCCCAGCTCATACCTCTGTTCTCCTTACCTCAGTGGTCTATGTGCTAAGCTATTTTCCTCATTTCTGTTTTCTCTAGGACTCTGATTGCTTCTTCTGGTCCCACAAGGGCCTCCAATGGCCTTTTATTTCACAGTGGATGTTAAGGAGCTTTTCTTTATGACAGTGTTTTCATATGGGCAATGAGTCAAAGGATGAGTAGAGTCTTGACCTATGAGAAAAAAAAATAATTTTTTTTCTCTCAGACTGAGAGATCAGTCTGAGGCCAGCCCCTACAAAATGACTCTGCAGATTCTAACTGATGGAATGCCTGTCCCTATCATACTGCCCTAGAGGTTATCTTCAAGGATTTTTGGATCCAGGCCATGTTAGTTAGTATTCACAGTCTTCTGACTCATGACTTGACACACTGCAGCAAATGAAAGGATATCTGACTAACTGGGAGAGGACATCTAACCTGTATGCAGCACTAAAATATGAAAACAATGAAAAGGCACTCAAGGTCAGTCTTGGTACCACAGTTTTGGGGATGCATAATTAGAACAAAATGTTCTGTGAACTTTAAGGCTTCAGTTAGAATTTCTGAAATTCGTGACAAAGAAGAGAAGAATATAAAGCTTCGTATTAGAGTTTTCCAGCACACCCCCCCACACCTCCCCAAGCAAAATGCCCACTGTTTTCTCATGCAGCTGTTTCAGCCAAACTCTTGCCAAATAAGACCACATGTCATAAGATACCCATTTCTTACCACTCCATGTTTCAGCATCAGTCAAGCTTTGCACAGAGATCTGTCCCATAACATCTCCTGACATGCACATAATGTACAAACAACTCCCACTAATTCCAGTGTGTAACCTGCAAAATTGGTAAGAGTGGAAGTTATATTCTTCTCTATGGTGAAGAAATGTCACCGTAAACACAGACATAGTTCTCTGGACTCAGCTCAGATGCAAGGTTCTCCATGGCCAGCCTATCCCTAAGATTTCTCTCCATGTCTTTCAAGATAGAAATAATTTTCTGGGGGTCTGGCTTTCCCAAGCAGCATCCACATATAATTTTCCCATATAAGTCTTTAATTTAATTTTTATAACCCAGTGTCCTAGGACTTTTGGAAGGTATTTTTTTTCCTTGACTGGCTCTTGTTCAAATCAATTGATTTGTGACATAAATTTGTGATATTGAACTTCCTGTGATTTTTTTTTTCCCCTACATTAGGTCAAACTTAATAGAAAAATTGGAAGTATGCCCAATGAAAATCCGTACAGCAGGTGGGCTTTATGATATATTTTCAGAAAATAACTATTGATTGTTACTTCTAATTCCTATAGGCTATATCAGGTTCTTTTCCCCAACTTAACAGAAATTAAAACAGCATGACCCAAAAAACAGAATATCATTCAAAACAAGGAAGGATCTCATGCACAGCTCCATAGAACAAACAGAATGTTGGTTGTTATGCTCTGGCAAATGTGTAAAGACTGTAATAGGAAACCCATATCATTCAATACCTGCTACATTGAGGGTTATTGAAAAAATAAAACACAGACTTGTGTCTTGTCCTTTTAATCCTTGTTTTTATATTTTAATTTTTTTTAGGATAATATCCAAAATCCCACAAATTCTGAACTGAGAAAGGAGACATCAAAGAAGATAAAAGTTCTGTCCATTTCTGTCTTCTCAGGAATACCAAATCTTATATTTTACTTCTTCCATTGTTATGAATTGTAGGCTGACTCAGGATATGGCTACTTTCAGCCACGACTGCAGTACAGAGTGGAGATACTGGAGCTCCCTTTAAACTGGCTAGCAGCACAGGTACCTGAAGCAGTGTAGCCATGGCAGCACAGAGCTCTGAGTGGCCTAATTACTCTGCCAGGAAATAAATGGATACTGGGAATTCCCTGGGGGGAAAGACTGTTGAATTGTTAACAAAAAAGAGTTTTCCCCTGCGGGCGCGTTAGTTAAATAGGTGTTAACAAGAGCCCAAAACCCTCAAGCTCCATCCTTAGAATAAAAATGGCTTTGTCCTTTAGCACTTCTGAAGTCCCAGTCCTTCAGACTCTCCTGCTGTCTATAGAGACAAAGAAAGATGTGATTTCAATATCTGATGGAAAACCTAAAATAAAGCAAAACGATTCCCACCCCCCGACTAAAATCTATACATAAGATCTCTTTAAAAAGACAAAAGTCTTACCTGGTTGGAAACACACGGCCCTGTCCCGGTGGCAATGGCAGGATGGAGATGCTCGAGCATTCTGCCTCTGTAGGACACATACCAGGGTCAGTCTCCTCAGTTCCATGAGGAGCACCTTGAGACCTGTTATTTACCATGCCTGTAAAAATGGCAGGATATGTATGCATTTAATGGGGAAGACCACGGAGAAGAAACAAATGAGAGCAAGGTTTAGGGGAAGAGAATTTCCTTCTGTTATCTCCCACCAATCTTTCCTCATACACAGGAGTGGACATGTATAGAGGAAGGTGAAGGGGCAGTTTTGCCAATATGCTCATTTTCTTACAGGCTCAAAACACACAGAGCATTTTTCTGAAAATGGAGCCCAAGACTTCACAAAAAATGCACACACAATGTTTTGTTGGATCTATTTATTTAGATTTATAAGCTAAATTACATGAGCCAGAGCCACATTATTTGGCTGAATCTACCTTTGAAGTCAACGCAAGTTTAACTAGTTTCAGGACTGAGGCGTAAAGCCATTTCAGAAAACATACCGGTTTCTCTAGCTGGAGACCTTGGCGAGTACTGCCTAATCAGAATCGGTAGGCTTGTGCCCAGTCTTATAAAATGATGTTTGCAACAGCCATGTGCTGAAATTGCTCTGTTTGGAGGAGACAGAAAGCCAGAAAATTGTGAGTTTGCAGTCTCATAACAGGGGCCAGTAAGTGGATGGTATGTAGAGGCTAAAAGTTGCAATTTTATCACATTAATTTAAACGTGAAAAAAAAGCAGGACACTCCTAAAATCCAAGCTGGTTTTCATTTCCAAATGTTCATACGCTACAGCTCAGATATATGCACTCCATTTAGACCTAACCAAACTGATTCTACTTTTCTATGCAGGCAAAGAAGCCATCGAGGTGAAAATCCCACAGAGTCACCAGGATGTGATGCCCAATGATGAGCAGTAATTACTGCAGCAACACTTCAGCCAGCATGAGTGTCAATGAAATGTCTGCCTTCCCTCTGACTTTAGAGCAAAAAACTGGCTTTGCCTTTGTGGGGATCTTGTGTGTTTTCTTGGGACTTCTAATTATCAGATGCTTCAAAATCTTGCTAGACCCCTACAGTAGTATGCCTTCCTCTACGTGGGAAGATGAAGTTGAGGGGTTGGATAAAGGAACATTTGAATATGCTCTTGCATGAAAACTCATAGAATATCCTGCCTTAAATTTGATGTTGATTTCATTTTGGAAACCAACTGTTGTTACATTTGTTATACATACCTGCATTTTGGAGATATGTCGGTGGCATCCATTTTGTTAAATAAATATTTGTTGCAAACTCAAAAGGCACTTCATGTTGCTTTTATTTGAGGAAGATAGGTAGATAAGAAATGGCTAACAGCAAAGAAATACTACAATAAACAATTCACTAGAAAGTTACCATGCTCAAAAAGTATTTTAAGAATCAGATGAAGTCTGCCTCTTGAGAGAAGAATCTCATTTCTACTGTCTCTCATGATAGGCTGGAGAGAAAGGTGAAGGACAAAAGACAGGCACACGAATGGTGAATGCTTAAGTGGTAACTCCCTCCCCTCCTCATATGACACAATTTTCCAAAACTCAGAACTGTGCTTGTATACTGAAAATACAAAAGTGGATGACAACAAATGGTTGTGGCTCAGAGGAGGTATCTGCAAGAAGTGTGTGCCCATGTTGCTGAGATGACAGGAAGAAGGCTTGGTCCACACACTACCAATAATAAGGAACTAACGAGAAAGAAAGACCACATCAATTGCTAACTCACCTCTCACCTTCCAAGAAGAGTAGGTGCTGTACTACTGACTGTTTATAAGGAAAGTACGTTGCTTCTCCTGTGTGAAACTTGATGTGGTCTTCGGCAAACAGCGTGTAGTTCTATTCTTCCTGCTCTTATGAGAGTATTTTTTTAATATGTCTCCCTCCTCCTAATGTACAGCCACAGAAAATCAAACAGAATTAGTGGAAGGGAAACAAACATCATTAAAGAAATTTTTGATTCTACAAACATTCAGCAATACAAAATATATTACCTGCTCAGAACTCCAGTCTGAACCACCATGACCACAGTCCCAGTTCACTAGTGTCTCCATATCATTAAAAACTTCAGGTGAAAAAGTCAATCTTACAGTCTAGCTGAATTGCTCAAGGCACGCCAGTTTTTTAGTCCATTTGGTTAGGGAAGATGATTCAGTTTAAACCGGAACTTAAACTGTCTGGTTAACAAGACCCAGCAGTAATTACACCAGCTTGGCAAGGCCAAAGCAGAGACAGTCATGCTGCATACCCATTTGTACCCAGCCCCTGAAAGCGACAGGGGTCCAAAGCTGACTGGAGATCTCTGTAGTCTCCAGCCCCTCTCCCCACAGCTGGTTCTTCTGTTTGTGCTCCTACAACTGTGCACAGTGTACGATCTGGACTGTCAAACTGAAGAATTGGTCATAGGAGATCCTATCAAGGGAGAAGAACTAACAGTGAAAGCAGAGACTCAATCTGGGTATTCAAGGTCACCCTCATATACACAGCTGCTTAGCAAGTGTGACAGTACTTGACAGAAATTCAATTCAGTTTTTTAAGAAGGTTGGCATCAGAATTTTAAGCACTGCCACTTTTTCTAAACAGCTCTGTTTGCAATGAGGAGCAAAGACAAGGAGATCGGTTACAGCAGTTGGTTTCTTTTGCATGTATTCTGAAAAATACATATTGTCCCTTTTGCCCTATATCCTAGACAGAGGCAGCCAGTGGAACAGCAGAACTCAAGTGCCATTTGGAAATACTCAGCTGAATAGGGAAGGACATGAAAATCCTTTCTGAAGGATATGAGAGGAACAGACATCACTAATCTACACTGATCCATTTGAATTATAAACCAAACAATTTTGTGAATGTAAGAACTTTTCAACTGCTTCAGATTCTGCATAAGAAAAAAATGCCAGAGTCTAAGAGATTCAGTATATTGCATTTATCCTAGTTAGTTTAACCACAGAATCAAAGGTAGCTATCAGTACACTGATTCATGTGATCTGTTACTGCTGGACAGGATCATCCACTGCAGAGACCTGACACTGCCGTTCTTTTTACATACATCTAATCAGCACGGCTGAGCTCTGTGCTGTCAGGTTAGAGTGCTGAAGGTACTTAAGTTATCTGGGTTAAATATAGGTCAGTTATCTCTAACCTACACAGCAAACATACCCGAAGAATGCCAAAACTGTCTTACTACTGTTGTTCTTGACCCAGTCTATTGCTGGACGCAATTAACAAATTCCCTTATGATTACAAAGCTTCATCATTTCCCACTTGCCCTGCTCTGCACCCTCAAAGGACAAGGGAGTTGGCCCCAGAAAGAATACATAGAGCACAATTTTTCAAAGGTTTTCCTTAAATATTCAGAGTAAAACTTTGAATGGAGTTAGGAGCAAATGGTTCAAACACACACACAGGACACGGGGACCCACCACTGACTGATCCCACTGACTTCACTGGAATCCCTTCTGCATAAGATGCACAGAGCAGAATCCTGAACTCTTGTTATCTCCATTACTATACATGCAGAGCTGAAAAATAGACCACGATCTGAGCACAGAATCAGGCATAGCTGGGAGAAAAATGGAGATAACAGAAGTATTTTCAGGCCACCTTAGAAATTTTGCAATGCCATAAACCCAGTAATTGTAATGGATAGGTACATTTGCTGGTTAATAGTTAACAAGCTAGAATGCCTCTCTAAATCACCATCTAGAAATGTTTTGAAAGAGAGGGATTGGATGGTCTATTCAGTATATTAAGCAGGAGAAAAATCTGGCCAATAAGGCAGAGTCTGTAATGCCTCAAAGAGAGGGACACACTACACATATGAATAAAAGAGGCAGATTGTCCTTCCCTAAAGCCACAGGATTGAATGGTAAGTTGAATTATCCTGAATAAGGTAAACTTGATTATTTATGCATAATGCTAAAATACTAAACAGAAAATTAATGGCAAGTAAGAGTTGAGACACCTCTGGAAATACATTGTGAAAATCAAAGTATTATTTTCAAGAACAGCAGAAAGGTAAGAGGCTTTTCTTTTCCTAGCAAAATAGTAATATTATGGAAATAAGACAGCAAAATTACAGAATCATTCTACTTGGTAGCAAAAGTCTCAGTCATCAAAGAATCAGGATTTACGATTCCCACGGAGATGGAAACAAACCTAGTTTCACTGACCTTAATGACAAAGATTTGTTTTTGTTCCTTCATGCCTGAAGATGAAACACTTCCTTACAACTTTAAAAGGCTAAAGGAAACGGAACACTATCTGTGATCAGAAACGTATAATAATAATAATAATAATAACAACAACACTGATCATCCAAACCCAGCTGAAGTAAAATAAACTAAATAAATGTAACATGTTGCTGTGAGGCTTACAAAACATTAAGCAGGAAAACCAACATAAATAGGAGGGGTTCATAAAGTGGTATCCTAGCAGAGAGGTGACAGCAGAATATTATATATAGCTGATGGAAGAAGTGAGAAAATATGCTTTAGCTATATCTCATACTGAAGATGGACGGCATTTGATTATCAGCTCTTCAAATTATAACTTTGATATGTGATGTTAGAGAAAATTTGCATTGCTAAGGTATAAATATTGATGCAGTATTTTATCTTTCAGTACCAAAGGGGCAAGTGCATTTCACAAAATCATTGAGAAATTTAAATTGGAAAAAATCTCTGGAGGTCATCTAGTCCAACCTCTTGTGAAAGCACAGAACTTTAAAAAATGCCTCTAATGGGCTTATTTACCTCGATTTTCAATTCATATATTCCTTTATGTAGATATATTTTGTTTCTAGAACTTCCTGCTTTTACACACACTTGCAGAGTTTCAATGTCTAAGCATGGTTAGTTTGAACAGGCGTGGACTCTTACAATCACACTCCTTTACAAGTGTGTTTCAAGACATACTGTTTTGATAGCTGATTTCAGGGTCATCTAGGCCATTCTGTAAGTTGCTGCAAAGGTACTTAACCTACTAAAGGCCTTAAATATAAGTACCCCTTTTGTTCTTGGGGTTTTTGTTTCCTTGTTAGTGTTTTGTTTTTGAGGGGGTCTGTGTGGGAAAGTGGAGGTGGGAAGCAGCTTGTACGACTATCATATGTTCACCTCTCTATGGGCTGCAACTAGGAGGGACGTAGACAGGCTAGAGGAACGAACGGGCCAACAGGAATCTCATGATATTCAACAAGGACAAATGCAAATCTGGAACCTCAGACAAACTAACCCCCTGCACGATTCAGGCTGGAGCCTCACTAGCAGGGAGCAACTCTCCTGGAAGGGACCTGGAGAGCAGCAGGCTATAAAGGAGTCAGCACCACGCCCTAGGAGCAGTGAAGCTGAACAGTGTCCTGGGCTGCATTAACAGGACCATAGCCAGTAGATCAAGCAAAGCGATCATTTCCCTCTAGTCAGCACTCACCAGACTGCACCTGGAACCCAGTTTCTGTCTACCTGTCACCCCCAACTGCCCATGTAAGAAAGATGTTGATAAACTTGCGTGTGTCTGACAGAGGGCCACCAAGATGGTTGGAGTAGGAGCGTTTGCCCTACATGGAAATGGAGCTTGTTTAATCAGAAGATAAGGCATTTGGAAAACCCAACCAGCCCCCCCAGTACTCACAAGAAGGTTATTGAAACTCTTTACTGAGTTGCACAGCGAGAGAGTGAGAGATGATGGTCACAGAGTGACACACAGAAGGTTCCAACACTATATACAGGAAACAAAAAAAACCCTATGAGGACAATTAAGTATTAGAATAGGCTGACAAGGCAGGTTGTGGAATCTGTCCTTGGAGGATGTCAAGACCTGACTGGTGAAAGCCCTAATTAACCTGATTTACATTCAGTGTTCCCTCTGCTTTGAGTGGGAGGTTGGACTAGATAAGCTCCCAAGGTCCCTTCCAACCTGCTTGATTCTATGACTTGCTACAGTTTTTTTCAAATAATCTTAAAGGGTGTTTTGAGTGTATAAGTGTAAAATTGAGTGTAAAAGTCTATGAATCTTCCAATACCTAGGACTATTGTTAATATTTCTCTCTATTTAATATTTACCACATTAATGGTAGTTTAGGGAACTCAGTGCTATTTTTGGATCTGTTTCAGTTGTCTATTTATTCCTTCATATTACATTAATTTTACTTACTTAAAAAATGAACAATTTACTATATCTTAATTGCCTGCTCATAAATTGTCACCATCCTGGAACTACTGAAAATGTAAAGCCTAGCTTTTGTAGTTAATTTAAAAAAAAATGTATTTGATTCAAGCTTTTTACGCAATTTACTAGGAGAAATATACAAGGTATCATAATACTTAAGTGGAACACAAACAGTGAATGGACTTCACGGACTCTTGTGTCACATCCCTTGTACTGCATGCACTTTCACTGGCTTCAATTCAACACTGCATATTTGAAAATCAATTTTAGGTACTTAGAATCTGATCCAAAGCCCATTTTATATAGATGGTGTCGTGAATCCTGATGTAGGATCCTGCTGACTATGTCAGTTTGTCACGAATGGGTGATTTAGATCGATTAAAGAATCACCATCAAAGATATTAGCAGAAGTGTTTTTAATATGATGTTGGAAAAGTGCAACTTAACAAAGTTCGATGGCAAGGTTCACTCTATTACTGTATGGCACAGTCATTTGAACAATGATTCAAAACTACCTAGGCACGAACCAAAGTTACCGAGACAAAATCAAAGTTACCATACCACAAGGTTATGCACGATATCGGTTGCTTACCAAAGGTAATAGGTCTTTCTGCCTCGAGAAGCAACCTTGAGAGGTGTCCCAGCTCAAGGGGAGATCATCACGATGCAGCCAGGCTACTTACCTGGGAGAGCTCAAAGAAGGCTCACTTAGGCTGTCATGTGGTTGGCTTGCAGTCAAACTACAGGATGGAAAAGGTATGCATGAAACCCCTTGTACTCACAACTTCCTTTGTTCCTTGATAAATGAGTCTTGGAAAAGTCACCCACTATTCATGTGTTAATCGCATGACTGGTGTTCCAAGCTCACATGCATCAATGCTCACTGTGTCACTCTGCTCCTTTGTGGGTTTGCACCAAGCAGAGTGAAACCAGAGGAGCTTGGCTAGCTTATGGCTTAGGCCTTTACCTCCTTTGGAGCCTGTACCAAACTACTGCTAGGTCAGGTGCCTTGGTCACAGACGGAAACATCCCCACAAATTCTTTGACTCAACTATATTTTTACTCAACAAGTCATAGGATGACAGTCTCATGGATATTCAATGAGGCAGGGAGAGCTTATGGTGGAAAATTTATCTAACTGTGGAAGTTAATAGAAATGTTTTATTTACTTTTTTATGGCAGAAACACAGCGGACAAAATTAGGAAGACTGCTTAGAGATTTCAAGAAAAATTTCTCAGAACTTTGTTACTCTACAAGCAAAGATTTCCTATGCAACAGCACTAAACCCTTTGCTGCAGCTGCAACTAACTAGCTGCAGACACAGGAGAGTAAACAGAGCAGCGACCTAAGTCTATAGCATCCCTGAAGATGTCAATGAATAATTCGCCAAATGTATTCTTGGATCCAAATGCAAATCGGTTTCAAGTTAACATAATTAATGAAAGCCTTGACAACGATGAAACAGCCCAAGAGGATGTGGGCTCTGACCCACCACATTATGAAGAAACATCTTTTACTGATGAAGCACATAACAGACTGAGAATCAGTTACAGACCAGGAAAAAGAGAATTATATGACAATTTCCTTCAAAATGGGGAGAAAACAGAAGCTAGTTTACATCCCTACGACACTCACACTAAAATGTATTATCTACAAACTTTTGGCCATAACACAGTGGACCCAGTTCCAAAAATTGATTATTACAGAAACACGGGCAGCATCAGTGGGAATAAGCTCAGCAGACCAAGCTTATTAGAAATTCATGAACAACTGGCAAAGGTAAGTGGAAAGGAAAGATAGCAATTTTTTTATTCCATTTCCAAGCTGTTAATTCTCTTTATTAATACGAGAAAGTCCTTAAATTCATGGACCTTGCCCAAGAGAGAAAGTACAAGTAATCACTTGCTGTTATTTCCTTTGGTAGCTGTAGTATGTTTGCTGCCCTGTACCCTGCTCAAAGCAAGGATTTTTATTAAAGATGATAGTAATACACTCGATTAGCAGAAAAACATAGCTTAATCTTGTCTCAAAGTACTGAATCTCTTCTGTTTCACTTAAGAGTTAGGACAGCAGATGATGAATACAAATCCATAATTTAACCAAGCTACACAATTCACACTTATTCTAAACTTGAATTTAACCTCAACGCATAGCTAAGTTTTACAGATTCCTCTGTTGTAATAATTTTTTTATATATATATATATAAGCATTACAAAAAATGTTTTGTGCAATAAATGCAATTTCAACTAAGCGGAAATCCAAAGCACTACCTGTTTATTGCTGTAACAAACCATTCAAACAGCAAGAAAGAATCCAGAACAAGGGTGTTGAGGTTGAAAGTGTTTGCTCAGAAGAGGGACAGCAGACAACAGTTTTCAGGTACTGATTCAGTGAATGAATTTAGGCCTTCATGCTCGTTATACCAATGATTTTGGAGAGAATCTGAAAAGCCTCTTGAATGGCTATACAGAAGGCATTATTGAAGAATAATTTGGCTAAATCCCTGCTAATCGATCGCACAGAAGAGCTGTTTAGGCTTTGCTCGTGTGATAGATGGGACTATATCCATGTAAAATACACTTACAGAGAGAATTACCGAACAGGCTAACCTGCCTTTGAAAGATTTTCTAGGGCTGTTTCTCCTCTCCCCTTCTGAGTGGACCTACTTTTGGTTAACACCATGTTGGAGTTTACTATTGATAGATATGACCAATGGATTTTATGGGAAAAACTTTCTCTTAGCAGACTCCTCCCATTTCCTCCATTTATTTTTTTTTCCCACATAGGCACTACAGTAAATGCATAATGAAATACTAAAACATGCCCTTTTTTTGTGATAATCCTCACTTTTGTCACACTCTGTAATCTTTTCAAGTTTACACCTTCAAAACTTCCACAGGAAAGAATCTGACAAGTCTCAAATACCAGCTTTTCACTACCTTCTATGTTACTGCCTCAGATAGGCAGACAGGTGAAAAGCAGAGGAGAGATACAGGATACATCTACTTAAAGAATTAAAATCAAACCTTTTTTGAAGTTCTTAATTGTGTACTTCAGGGCAGGGCTGAAAAGAGGGAGATCACATCTATAGTCAAACTCAGGCTGAAAGTATCAATATGCAGCAAAACCCCCTATTCTTTTTCTGTGTTCGGCAATAGTGAGATGAGAAATCTCCAGAGAAAACATGCTCTCATCACCATTCCACTTAGTTTACACACTTCTGAGGTCTGAATAATTTGGACAAGCATGTGATTCTTGGATGCTGGTTCAGATCTTGTTCAAACTCCAGTTCTCTGGAGATTCACCTGTCCTAAGAAGGATTAATATGAAGTAATGATATGAAGCAAAAAAAAAAAGGTGGCCATTAGGAAATTAGGACCTGATTCTTTACGATCTTATTAGGACAGCTTCCTAGTTTTGGTCTGACTTATTTAAATTAAGGTCTCCACAGACCTGCGTAAAATGGCTTACACAGAATGGAGAAACAGGTTACCTGGGTCGTCATTTATTTCCAAAAATGAATGCAAAGTGGATGTGAAAAGGGAAGAATATGAATTTGGTATCCCTCCTCATTTGCAGACATGTAAGCTGCTACTCAAGGGACTAAACACATTTCTGTGTCCAGAAGAAACTTCCTCTTACAGAAATAATTTACTGTGGTAGTGGCCAGAGAGGAGAAAAATAGTGCATTGGCTTTGAACGTAATGCTGAATGAACATGTACTGAACAATAGCGTATTAAGGGATTTTCAGTTTTGACCATTACCAGAAAATTTGAGTTTCTTGCTGTGGCGTTTCTCAATGGTTTGTTTATATTAAACAAAATTAGATAAATTTGTTAGGGGTTTTAAGGCTTTCACTTCGAGAAGACTGAAAAGAAGGCGGACTCCACACCACAATAAAATGAAGGGAATTCTGGTTGTTAACAGTTCCACAGGTTGGAACTGTTAGGGAAGAGAAAAGAGCATCTAGCTTGGTCGTTCCCAGACTTATTCCAGTATCCAACTTACAGAAGGATAATCTTATGCCTCTCAAAACAGGAAGGTGAATGTCAGAGGTAATGAGGTTTTTGTTACACTGGCAACCCACTGTGCCCTTATGTGAGTTGTAGCCCTGGTCTGGGAGCGACTAACCACAGCACTGGAACAAACGACCCACCATTAGCATGGCTGGAGTCTATTCCTGGCTGTCCCATGGACTCATTTTGTGACCTTGGACAAATCACTTCGGTCTACAGATCTTGTTCTAAAGAATAAACAAACACAAGGTCACCAAACAGTAGATTAGTAGGGAAGGGAGTTAAGATGGTATGAAAATGCTGACCTCCTATCAGGAGGCAAAAGCAGTGTGTGCAGCTGAATGGGGTGCCTATCCGCCATCCTCAGCGTGCAGCAGGCTCTCTAGCCACCACTAAGGAGGGGATGAAGTGCCACCTTGAGTGTGTATGGGGGTTAAACTAATAGCCGAAGATGCAGTTCTGGAAAGGATGCTTTACTCCTTTTTTATTTAACACCAAAATCTGGGCTTACCACACCGTACCCCAAGGCAATCCCGCTACCTTCACCCCCAGCTTTTTTGCAACTCAAATTGTTGAAGACAACTGTCCCGTCAAAGCCCATTGACAGATTCTGATAAGAAGCAACATATGTTTGACTTCATATTTCTAAACATCACATAAGAATTCCCATTGTGCTTTGATGCTGGGTTTAACATCAGAAGATAAATATTAATATTTAATACACTTTTTAATATGTAATTTTTCAAATGTCAGAATGTAAGGCAGGCTGAAAGGAGCTTCAGATATCTAGTTCCCACACTGCTGGAGTCAAATGTATGTCGTCTTTTAGCAAGATGTGTCAGTTTTTGCACACATTAAGCCACAAAATGCCAATTAAATCCCTAAAAGATAGTCTAAGTGCTATTTCACAGCTGATGGCTGGTGATAATTACTTGGGCTTAATATTTACCCTACATAAGAAATCATCTAACCTTTCTTCATCTTGGCTATTCTCCACACTTGTTATGGAGACTTGATGAGCTCATCATCTTTGTCCCCAGGAGAGGTGAAGGCTGAACTGCTCTGCAACAAGGAAAGAAAAAAAAATTTTTTTTAAAAGCAGTTAACTTTTTATTCTGGTAGCTTTTCAAAATGTTCTGTCACTTTTATTCCACATCCTTAATGCATGAGTAGCACAGGTACAGCTGCTTGGTAAATAACCAATCATTCACTAAAGCATAGTAATTTAAAATGCATTTAAGGGAGGTTTAAGGCCATAATTTATGGTAATGGCATAGAGAGCACAAATTAATTCAAAGTACATAGGAAACAACTTGTTTCAAGTACAAAGACTGAACCCTTTTTTTTTCTCTCTGAAATCCTAACCACTGTAGCAGAAAACCTTATAGTATTCTGCTAATCTTCCTTAACTCACTCTAATAATTTACTGTATTTTGAGCAAACACATCCATTATTATTTTAGGATAAGAACTGTCAAAATTATCTAAGTAACTCAGGAGCTCAAAGTCAATAGATCTTGTATTCCCATTTCACTTAGGGCCAAAAGGGCCATAGGCACCAAGTTTAATCCATGTCAAAATGTATTATCCAGTCACTTATTTCTCATTTGTGAGCACAATCCTGGATTTATTGTGTCAAAGGTATTTACAACCTTGCATCACAGTGGCTAGAGCCCCAGTCGCTGAGGGGGGGACGTCCAAACATTAACGTAAGTGTCATATACAGTTGGTCTTTATGTCTGTTTTGGTTTTGTTTGTTGAGCTTTTTGAGTCCTAGGAGAAAATATAGAAACAGCCTTGAAGCTTATGCAAGATGAAGAAACTTTGTATGTTTCACAGAATCACAAATGTTTCCTCTCCTTGATCTGTTTAGTTAAACTGGCAATATCTTCATCCCTCTCCAAACCCTAAAAGCATCTTGATTCCTCTTCACAAGTGATACACGCTCCTGATCCTCTGCGAGCCTATGGTCATTCCTGAAGTTCTTTGCAGAGGACCCAGACCATACCTGGTAACAGTTAACCTAATGCCAACTCCTCGCAAAACCAGTCAGAACTTTGTAAAAAAAAAAAAAAAAAAAAAAAAAAAAACGAAACAAAGCATGAATGACAACAAGTATAAATCTCAGTGCCATGACTAATACCTATGCAAGCCACAAGAAACATATCACGATGCCAAATTGCCTCAATGATTCTAGGGCAGAAGAACTGAACAGATAAATACAGATTTAAATCTGTAACTGGATGTGAACAACCTAAATTCTGGGCTATTTACTCTGGTTACATCACAAATAGTGCAACTCCTAATACTATCTACTATGGTTATACGAGAGGTAGCTAAACCACAGAAAGGATTATTAATTTACTGCATTATATACTACATTTCACTGGTATTTCTCTGACTGTTTTCAAGAATATGTTACCCATTTGCTGCTTAAATTATGTTTGTACTTTATCCATCAGAAAACACCAGAGTTCATCATGGAACTTTGCCATGCAGCACTCAGCTAGGTCTCTTTTTACTAGTGAACAATTATCCCTGTGTCTACATTTAACCTTATTCATAAATGGTTGCAGCAGCATGTAGAGGTCAACCAGAAGATCCTCATTGTGTTAGATGTATGTTGAATACAATTTACAATGAAACCAATTTTGTATCAGATAATAGTGTATTTACTCGGCTAAAGCAATTCTTTCATCTTTTCTTGCTGTTCGCAAGCCCACCTGCTGATGTCTGGTGTGAGCAGAATATTGCACTCTACTCCAGAGACAGTAAAACTTGATCTTTGGAATTCCTTTATTTCGTATCTCTCTTAGGCACATGTGTCCTCTGCTTGGCACAAAACTATATTTGTTTTCTGTGTGATCCTTCAGAACATAGCCGTGAGTACTGGCTCAGTCGAGAGAGTGGCTAATGGAGAAAGCACCGCTGGAGATGAGACAGCAGTCAGCAAGGAAGAAGAAAACAAAACAGGATTTGTGAAGTTCGGATGGGTGAAGGGTGTGCTGGTGAGAAACCTATCTCCATTTCTAAAAAAAAATAAAAGAAAACAAACTTTAAGATTAGTTCTGCAACCCTAAGGTCTTTTACGAAGAAAGAGAGGGAGGCGGACCTGAAGAACGTTTGGCGTGCTTTTTGAAAGCCTGCAAGGCACACTGTCACCCTTCTAGTTGTTAACACTACTTTCAACATTGCACTAATGCAGTATTTTTTGTTTAAAACCTAGGTAAGATGTATGCTTAATATTTGGGGTGTGATGCTTTTCATTCGACTTTCCTGGATTGTAGGTCAAGCAGGAATTGGTATGTATCTTATTTAATATAATTTTCAACAGTGAAAGGGATAAAGAGGATAAACTATACATGATCATGATTAATATATAATCTGAGATGTGCATTTGCATGCTGAACTAAATAATGTTTTCAAATGCTTGCCAGGGCAAATGATGTTAATCCTCCAAACTATTGGAATTTTCCAGACTCACAGCCAAATTACTGCTTAGAGGCACAGATCTGTTAACTATGCATATGATCATCACATCTGAATATTTCCAAGCTTTGGTGAAATTTGTATTTAGATCCTGTAACAGATGTAAACTTCATGACTCGGGCCAATTTCTAATATGTGCATACAGCGTTAACCTTTAAGAGTTCACACATTGCTTATCTGTGAATCCCAAACCTTGTCATCTACATATTAAAATCAACGCTTCTTCACACTTTTCTGCAAAGATGAAAACAGAACTGAAAAAAGGTCTAATCCCATCAGGATTTTATTATTTCTAACTATAGCACAGCACTAGATACTAGTGTACTACGGAACATTACGTTTTAAAAACTCTGCTACAGCTTTCATATAAATTAACTAAGTACACTTCATTGTGTGATAAGTCTTTGCTGCTTTGTTGTGCAGTTTAATTAATCTGAATGCCAGATCTCAGTCCCTGGGAAACTGGGCCCCAAGGTCTCCATCCAGCATGTTGTTGAGTGTTCAGTGAAATCGGTGAGAGATCAACGGGCTCACAATATTGCAGGAATCACTAACAGCTAGAAGCAGCTCAGTAAGGTGCAACATATCAGTAGTTGTTGGGTGGTACAACTTCCTTTTTAGAGCTGCTGCTCTGGGGAAGCACAGAAATGTGGACTGTGGTGGTAGTGTCACTCTGTGTTGCATGATCATACAGTCTAGAATAATAGGACCCTAATCTTTGACTGGCATCTAGATGTCATAAAAAACAGCAATCAAAAGGGTGGGTGGCAAGTATTCCAGTTTGGGTTCTCTTTGGGTCTTGGGGCAACAACTCTCCTGGTCTTGGATAAAACTCAGTGCCCAAATTCAGACTAAAAATAAGTATCATTCACTCCCTTGTTAATGGAAGTGAAATGAGACACCTCCAAAATTTTGCATGGTTGAAGTCTCTTTTCCAACAGAATATAGTAACTCCATGGAAGTTTCACTTGAGCAAGACTGAGCTTTTAAAAAAGAGAAACAAGTGAAATGCTTATTAAGAAAAAAAACTAGTCAGAAAAACTTACAGAGACACAAGTAGGAAAAAAAACCCCAACCCAATAAAAGTTCCAGAACTAAGCGGAAGAACTTTCTTACTTTCCAAGTGCTCCATGCGTGGCTCTAGCACTGTGCCTGACAAAGGGGTGCTTGCTGATTTTATGATGCATATCAAATGAGAGCGTACAGCCCAGGGCACTCATAAGTGTATGCCTTGCCATGAAAATTCTGCATCTTAATATCGCCAAGACTTTGCTCTGGGGTTTCATGCAAAATTAGTTTTTAAGGGCAGTTTAGTAACTTATTGAGATCATCAAGAAGTATTACTTTGTTTTGAGGTGTGAGAATAGCCATAGGCAAGAGTAATTCATTTTAGAACAACTTACTTAGCAGCCATATGCCTGGTTTTCAATCTAAACTTTAATCAGATTTTAACATTAATTTGCACCAACATCAGTTACAGCCTTTCTGCTTTCACATTCAATTTTACCATTTTAATTCATTGATAAGCAGACTCTCCTTTCTCATAGTTTATTGCTCTGCTGTTGCTTTTTAAAATTGCATGCCTTATGTAAGGAGGTTAGTTTTACTTGTGAAAATGAGACATCAAATTCCATTTGAATAATTTCTCAATGCATTTTCTGAATGTCTTATAAGCAATGAGCTTTAAGTCCCTAGCCAAGCTGCTTAAGGAGAACAGTGATAGAAGCTCATCATCACCAAGGCTCAGGGATTTCACTGGGTACTACTACTAACATGGAAATTAAATGACTCAGTTAAACCACCATCTGGGCACCATTTATATCCCCATCATTAGAGGGCCAAAGAGACAAAACCCAATTATTTCCATATCCTTATAGGCTGTCTTGGGCAAAGGATCTTACAGGGAAAAAAAAGAATGTTCCTACAGGGTTCTCTGTTTATCATCAGCTGGGAAAAAAAGGTACAGTACAGTCCTAACAAGGTTCCAGGTCCAAAAGCAGTCTGGTATTTCCACCTAACACCTAGGGACTCTGAAGTCTGTATTTGTACCTTTACATGGAATGGTTAGCCAAAGGCAGGGAAAAACACCAAGTTTATGCTAACTGAAACTCTGGCCCCAAATATTACAATTCTGTTACATTAGGTTATATTACAATAATGTTTAAGTTGAGTCATTTTATTTTCTGCACTTATCTTAAATGTTAAAATATTTTTTTAAATTAACATGAAAGCCTTCCCAAGCAGATATTACTCACCAAATCAGCTAAATATCTGACCCTATTTATCATACATAGAAAATAATGGAAAAATACATCCTTAGGATGCACATTCACTTACCAAATAATTTTAAAACTACTTTAAGAATAATGCGTCTAACTTATTCAACTTAAGAGTAAACATCTGATTCAAAGTCATATTCAGCCACTTCTCAGGTATGAAATTTGCATGAAATTTCCTTCTATGTAATGGTAGCTGACCAAAAGGAATGACCATTTGGATTATTTTTTAAGAGACCTGCATACAAAATAGGTGTGTGACTCATTATAGGAAGAGTTCAGAAATCAACAGGATAAACATGATATATTAGAGGCTCAAATCACTTTAAATATTCTACACTATGCTATATATCGTCTATATCTCACACATTATATTGCTCTATCTTAAAGGATTGTGATAACGTGGCTATAATTTAAGCAGCAAAGAACATTAATTCAGGGATTGGATGTCTATAACGATCCAGTATGAACTGAAGTCAGGAATCTGATCTGGAAGCCAACAGGTAGAAATACAGCAGATAAATCAATATGTTTGTAGTACTTCTAGCTGGATGTCACTTGTAGGATCCAACTTTTAATTTGAATGAGCCCTGGTCAATAAATATTGCTACAAGCAATGTATAATCAGTTCCACACTGAAAATCTATGTACCTTACGGAAACAAAAGAGCTATTGCATAAGCATTAACAAGTTCAGATAAAACAAAGAACTGATTCCATGTTTGGCACCAAAACTGTGATAGTTTCAATCTTTTTTTTCCAGTTTTTTTCCTCTCCTCTCATAGGTAGGAATGGAAATAGCAATAAAGTTGAGAGAAATATTATGTCTTCATCTGACTTGAAAAGAGAAAGTATTCTGGAACTACAGAACCAAACTCTTCTTGGTAGCTCAAGAAAAATATAACAGAAGCCATGGCCGCAATTGTAGTTTGGGAAGTCCAGTTTCTATACAAAGAAAAGCTTTTTTACTGGGCAGGTAGTCTAGCCCTGCAATACGTAATCCAAAGAGGCCTGGGATCTTTGTCCATGGAGGTTTAACAGGCCCACTTACCCAAAGCCATCACTGATTTAATTCTGCATTGGCAATAGTTCTGCCATGGCTGGGAGGCTGAGCTACAGACCTTCAGAAGTCACTTCCAGCCAATGTTTCTATGATTCTAAATCATACTAGGCACCTTGTACTCACATAGTTTCTAGTTTCTAGCACAGTTTCACAAAGCTAACAGAAACCTGACCATATAGCCAAAAAATAGAAAGATTTCAGAGTCTTACTCAAACTGAAACCCAGTGCATCTATAGCAATCACCTAGCACTGATCTTCAGGTGTTTGATTATTTCCGTTTAATTACACAATTTTCTGAGATCAGGGGAAAAAAAAGATTCTATGTTGTCTAAGATCATACATTACAGGTCACCTGTCAAAGTAAAGAGCATCTAAAAAGCACTATTTCCGTTTTCAAATGTTTGTCTTGTGTTAAAATAAAACTACTCTTTGCAGGGAAAGAGGGGTATGAGGAGAGACTGGGGAAGCACAGTGCTTGACAGCTTGACAAGTAGTAATATAGAAGGCTTGCACTCAGGTCTTCTCTCTCTACCTGATAGACTCTTTATCCTGGTGCACTATGAAACTATGCAGTCAGTCTTTCTCTGATTCAATATTTAATTAACTGATGAAAGACAGCAGCATTCTTACAAGGGCTCTGGTTAATGTGTCGATCTCTTCACTTAAACAGCCAGGAAGCCAGGATGTATATTAAAGGCAGATATAAGCATCCATGCCAAGAGACACGTGTTTGCCCATTTCCTCCAGCCTTTAAAACTCATGACAACTTCTGGCTAGGGTACTCCTACAGAAAGAATCACTGCTTGAAGACTGATGGGAATAATTTACTACCATGACATGGACTCCTTGGTAATGTTCTGCAAACTGCAAGTGGTCAACAAACCATCTTTTCAATTTATTGCTCTGATTCTTGCCTGAAAATTCAATTTAAAGAGAGAATCATTTGCAGGAATCATGGAACACAAGTAAAATATTTTATCTTCTTATTACTGACAGGTCTTGGAGTAATCATAATTCTTCTCGCCACGATGGTAACCTCAATTACTGGGTTGTCAACTTCTGCAATAGCAACTAATGGGTTTGTCCGTGGAGGTAAAAATCTAAGGGTTACTAATGCTTTCAAGCCCAAAAAGGTCTTTATATATTATTTTCATATGAGGCAAACCAGAGGGATGATAAACCAGATGGTACATCTAAAGGAACTGGAAGGTAACAATTCTAGCCACATCTAATCACAATTTATGGCATGTTTGAGTTGTCACCTTTAATAAATCCCAGGTTTCAGTTCAGTCCGTGAAGTACGTTTCAGGTGTTCCTGCTGACTGCTGAGCAAGGGACGGCTTCTGGCTTTTCATGGAGTTCTGTTACCTTTCAGCAGGTCTTTCTTATTCAGAGCATTTCAGGCTGGACATCCTTGGACAAATGGAGCATGAGGTGTCTCTTCCTCTCATGTTAAAGACTGATGCAGATCAGTGGATATCTTCAATTTAATACCTCCTTTATAAAACTTCTTACATTTCAGCCACTCCTTGGAAGATGAGTAAATAATGTTGCTGGAAAAGTGCATGTCAGGTATTTTATGAAACACAGTTTTAGTGCATTTCAGATCCTTAAAGTTCTAACTGGTCTGCTCTAACCTCTGTGGAAAACGGCAACTTACTGTGTCCTTTAAGCAGAACAGGTATTTAAATACACTTGAATATACTTTCTTCTTTTCGGATCTTTCAGGTCTTGGAATCATAGTTATTGGTCTGAGTGTAGTAGTAACAACATTAACAGGTATCTCCATGTCTGCCATTTGCACTAATGGAGTAGTAAGAGGAGGTAAGTGAATATGATCTCACAAAAAGTACAAAAATACACAGATTTAGATTAGAAAAAAATCTTTGTTACAAGCAAAGCAATAATAAATAAATACGTTTGGAGTGATCTCTCTCAATGGATCAACAGTAAATTAAACTGTATATAATCTTAAACACTTCCTGACAATAAATATTAAGTGCCAGTGAGATGAGAGGAAATAATTAACCAACAAAGTAATATGCTCCATGAATCACAAAAAGGATTAAAGTTTCACTGCATCACTATGCAGGAGCTGTAACAATGTACCACAGAATATGATCTTTCATGTTAATATTGGGATAGATCCAAGTAAGTCAGAACCTGACTGGGAGTGAGGTTCTCTCTGCTCTGCGTTACTATATTATGTATCACAAGGAATTATTTGAAGGTCCAATTTTGCATGGTAATATGCACTAAAAAGATTTCTGCAACAGAAAAGTATACAGAAAAGTCTGAAGGCAGAACCAGCACAAAGCACGTTCCTTTTGTTGTCAGTGCCCTCTATTAACATAGGGCAAATATTGATTACGTTCATTAGGCTAAAAGGAGAGATTCCTCTGGTATTATTTATATGAGAAAAATAAGTGAAACCTGAGCATTCAGTTGTGCTGAAAGAACAATAATTTCTGTCTGCAGGTGGAGCATACTATCTTATCTCCAGAAGTCTAGGTCCAGAGTTTGGTGGATCTATAGGACTTATCTTTGCTTTTGCGAACGCAGTGGCTGTTGCTATGTATGTGGTTGGATTTGCTGAAACAGTTGTAGAACTTCTGAAGGTAAATGTAGACGTTTCATGTGCATGATTTTTTTTTTGGTGGGGCTCTTTTTTGATTTGGTTTGGGGTTTGTTAGTTTGTTTTGTATAATATATTTAAGTGGTGATACTTTTTAGCTGAAGCCATAGAGTGCTTCTCCATTATTTCAACCTTATGAATATATTTCATATATTTCTCAACAAGAATCTCAAAATCTGAAGAGGAGCAGCCATCTAATTAGACAGCCAAATAACCCCAACTACAAAGAGCTAGCCAGAACATGAAATACAAATGGTCTCTTAAATCTCTGAAACTTTGACAGCTCACTGCTTTCTATTTCACCGTGTCACCTGATCCCATCAGTTGGGCAGAGAAAGACCAGTTCTAACAACATTTCTTACTGCTTTCAGGAGAGTGATACACTCATGGTAGATGAGTCCAATGACATCAGAATAATAGGTACCATAACTGTTGTATGTCTTCTTGGCATCTCTGTGGCTGGCATGGAATGGGAAGCAAAGGTAAACCTTTAAAATAACATAAAAGCAAGCAGCATATTAGACTACTGTACAGAATTTCTATGTGAAGAATGCTATACAACAGGTGCAATTTTCAAAACACTCAGCTTCAGTTTATGCTTGATCTTTCTAAAAGCAATAGCAGTTTAATCATTACATTCAATGAAAGCACAATTACTCCATGCTTTTCCTTGAACATACATTTAAAAGGGAAGAGGAATCTTGTGTTCTGCAGACAGCTTGATTATATTGATTTTTATTATTCATGGCATCATTTAGAGCCTTGGATAAATGCCCCTTTTGCCCTTATTTTTGATGCAGCCTTACAGAATAAACAGTAGTAAAAACAGTATATGGTTTTATCACTGTACTCTCTCAAGCCCTGCTCAGCAGAAGAGCTCTATTTGCTATCCATTCCTTAATCTCTAATGATTTCTGCTATTGCTTCACCTGTAAAAAAAAGTTCAAAATGGAAATTCAAATGGAAATACTTTAGAGGGTGGAATAAAGCTATCGAAATCAGGTCCAGAGTAGCACCCTCATTTTTACATTCTGCTGTGATGGAGACTAGAACTATTTGTACAAGAGATCAGAAAAGCAATTAGATATTATAACCCTTGAAGTGACAACCCACTGCAACTAAACAAATTTTATAACTATATAAAAATGTCTTATACTTGATATTAATGCATTAGCTGTTTCATTTTGCCTTTTCTTGTAAAGAAACTAACATAAAATTAAATTATAACTATATATTAGTAAAAACTATTTGCTGTTCTCACTAGCTGATTCAGCTATCTTGATTCCTGGTATTTTCAAAACCTACAGAAACTGGTAATCTGTCACAGGGAACACACACAGATAACTTTCTATATAGCCACCTCTACAGACAATGCAAATTAAAATAATCAGGAAAATCTTTTTGTTTCTATTAATAGGCTCAAGTTATTCTTCTAGTCGTTCTCCTTGTTGCCATTGCAAACTTCTTTATTGGGACAGTCATTCCTACCAACAACGAAAAGAAGGCAAGAGGCTTTTTTAATTACCAAGGCAAGTAACCTTGCTATATATCATAACATAGTAAGTTTGCATTCATTTTGGCTTCTTACTCAGTTAAGGTTTCCACTGAAAAAGGTCACAAGATCATGATCTTCTGCCTGAGTTTAAGCAAGCTTGCAAACCAAGGGAATTTATTTCATATTTAATTTTGAGTCTCTCTCTCTGCTGCTGAAGCTGACAGCACAGTTAGCTGCAGCTTGAGTCATTCATATATCAGCAGAGCACAGACAAACTTTTCCACAGAGCTAAGTGCAAGTGCTGTAGTGACACTCCTGTCACTTCAATATGGATCTGCAGCTCTGAAATGCAGACAAGCACACCCTACTGGGAACCAGACTAAGCAAATCAAATTCACTTTGCTTATGATATGAGACAAATTCAAACCCAGTCATCCAGACGGGAAAGACTAGCTTATTCACCTCCTTCATTAAGTAACTTTGGAATCAAATCCTGGTGGTATGTTTCATTCTCACCTATATTTGCAGCATCAATATTTGCAGAAAACTTTGGACCAGATTTCAGAAGTGGAGAAGGATTTTTCTCGGTGTTTGCCATTTTTTTCCCAGCTGCCACTGGCATTCTTGCAGGAGCCAATATCTCAGGAGATCTGAAAGTACGTATTTCATAAACTTCATAATAATAGCTGTAGGCTGAAGAAAAGAACAAGAAAACAAATTATGAATCAACAGCGTATTCAGTTTTAAATCATGTTTTATTTTAGGAAGCAAAACTCTCACTTTTAAATACCTGCTTTATTATTTTAAAACATCAGTTCACATTTTCTCTCAGAATGCATTATGGCTATTTACACAAATTACTGCACTTAGATTCAGGTTGCTCTATCATTTAAAAGCATGTTTCAGTAACCTGTAATAAATATATCACTAATGGTCTATTAGCAGCACATGACATAAGAGAAATTACATGTGTATCTCTTGTTGCTCTTCTTTTGCAAAATCTCCTAAACATCATCCCAAAAAGCATAGCTGTAAACCTCATGTTTGTACTCACAAGAATCAGTGGAGACTGGCTTTTTCTATTGAGGGTCATAGCAAGGGCAGAGCAAACAGAGCATTTAATGAAAGCAAGTATGTCCCAATCCCATGTCACTACTGCTGCTCAAAGGAAAAGCTGCAGGTTTGCAGCTGCGACAAAAGAAAGGAGTTTGAAGAGAAAGGAAAAGGAGGTCCAAGGGTGCCTAACCGTCTTGCTGTGGCCATTCTGTCAGGTCCCCACTCTCCTCATGCAGTAGAGCAGTTGTATAAGATATTTCCGGTATCTACATGCACTGGTAAAGTATCTACACACACTGGTAAATTAGAGACAGGAATTTAGTTTTAACTTTGAGTGCCCTCTAGTTTTCATGACTTTGCACAGTGTATTTAATGCAAAGAGTCTTTAAAGCTAAATGAAAGCTGAAGCAATTCAAAGCTCAGCAAAGCATTTGGTAAAATGTCTCTAGTAAATGTGGAGCAATACAATACTCCGCAATGTTATAGGAAATTCAGAAATGCACCAAGGATATCCATAACTCAAGTCTTGCAATCTAATACTAAACAACAACAACCACCAAAACCCCAGCAAAATAAAAAAGAAAAGTCACCAGAAGGATGTGGCTCACACCTTGATAACCCCAGCATGTCAAATGAAGTTATTTGGCTTTATCATATAGACCCATCATTATTGTATAGACCCATTGTCTTGTACATCTTGAGGATCCAACCAAAGGTCTGCTATTTCTGAATTGGCACAGTAGTCACAAGTTCACTAGATCCTACCAGCCAGTTCTGTCTCCCTTCCTCACACTGAGATGCATGTCTCATCTCCTTTGTTTTCAGAGTGTTGAAAGCCAAGCACAGAGAGAAATATGTAGAAACCGAGCCACTAATAGCATCTATGAGATTCCATTTTTAATTAAAAACCCAAAAATCGTTGTACTTCTGTCCAGTGAGACTGAATCAGCCTCACACAATCTCCACCCTTTTAAAATAACTCTTTTGCCATGTACTGTGTTCTCTATGCGCAGCAAGCTCCCAAAGCAGCAGCTCTTCTTTCATAAGCTATTGAAAAGAGCCTGAGCAGACCAAGGGAAGCTGTTCTCCCGTTGGCTCTCTGCAGTCGTTTGAGTCTGGCAATAAGTGGATTTCTATAACCAAGTCCTCCAGACTGCAGATTCCCCACTGAGCATGTTTAGATGCATCAGACAGGTTTAATTAAATTAACCAGCCTCTCCAGAAATCTACAAGAGACACTAAGTAGTATTTAAAAAGTGTAAAACTGACCAATAAACTTTCTTTAGAATTTATTGCAAATACCTACATACGGGTTTCTGTAGTTGCTACACGCTCAAGCAGTGGCCTAGTCCTAAACCTCCTTAGAGCAACAGCTAGTCTTCCTAGTGACTTCAGTGGGTTTTGGAGCAGGTCCTAAAGTCCTAACAGCACACTAAATATGTGTTTAATTATTGATAAAAATTAAAAGTTGTAAAGCTGTAAGAAGCTTTAACCCTAAGATCTAATGTTAGTCTTTAAGACTGCAACAGGAGGCTCCACCAAAACAATGACCTAAGACATGCACATCAGAACTGTGTAAATTAAAGTTACCATGCTCTGAGGGCAAAAGGTCTTATGCAGCTAAAGTGACTTTGCAATTATTTTTCAGCTCAATAAATCCTTACCTAATTTAAAAATCATATTAATTATTAACAAAGCTAAGCCATTCACCTATGTTTCACACCACACTCCGAATTTGCATTTGTGGTTTTTTTTTTCCACATGTTATGAGCATAGTCATTAAAAAGTACAAAAGTCTGTGTCTTAAAATGCATTCAACACATCTTTGACTTAAAAAAACCCTTATTAAATCATCTTAAGACTACAATTCATTAAAACAATACTTCCTAGTATTAACAAACACACACTAAACTGTAAGGTTGGCTAGTATTAAAATCCCCTTTAAAAACACAATGTATATTACAGATCTTTGGACTCTTACAGTTGCATGATCAAAGCTGGCATTGTTGTGAGCCAGTCTGTAAAGCATTATAATCCAGTCTTACTAAATTATCTAAATTAACAGTCAAAACAGTGAAAGGAAGTAGCCTGTTGTCAAGACACAACTAACAATTACTAGCTGCTAATCACAAAAATATGGTATTCTGTACAGGGTGACTACCTGCATCTATCTAATTGATTAACCAAAAATGGTCCCATCTTGTCACCCACAGGAGCTTGATGGTTAGTTCAGTAACTATTTACCCATTATATCATTCAATGTTAAAACAAAGCCCATTGCAATGTAAAGAGGGTTTGGAGCTCCCAGAAATGCAGAGCCCAGGACTATCCTGCTGCTATAAATGTGAGCGCTGCTCCTGCAGAATATCCTTCACTGTGTCCAGGATGGGAGCAGTGCACCACAGCACTGCTGCACTATCTACGTGCTGGGATAGGAAACGTTGGTGCAGGTCTAAGTGATAAAAATCTACCCTCTAAAGGTATCTTCGTATGACAGTGTAGCAGGACTCCCTAGCATGCAAATGCCATCAGACTGCAGCACACAAACTCATGATGTTTTTCGGGTCACTGCTTTGTTTTAAGGATCCACAAGGTGCGATACCCAAAGGAACAATGCTGGCCATTCTGATTACGACAGTTGCTTACCTTGGCGTCGCAATATGTGCAGGCAAGTACAGAATCTCTGCTTCATGTCTTAATTTATACAGTTAAAAAGTTTGAAAGCCTGGTAAACAAATGAATGATTAACCCCTCTGCTTTTTCATCCTGTGGATTTATTACATAGAGAGACAGCTGCTTTGATTTTACTGTATGTAAAAACAGTGGGGGAAAAAGAAGCAGCAATCACCAGAAACACAAGCCCCCGTTTGGCAGCTGGACTTCTGTATAACTTGTATGGATATTTTCACATTTGGTTTAGTGACAAAGAGCACTAGCATATAGTATCCCGGAGCACAGTAAAGATAAAAGGAACCTCTGATCAATCTGCTGATCTTTTGTTCCTCATTCACACTGAAATTTCACACAGCTTCTGCTTGCTCTCACTAGTCTTACTGAGCACTCATGAGTAACAGGGTAACACTCACATTTTGTATGTTATATGTCAAAGACAGAAATCAATTGCCTGTCTTGAAGAAGACACACGACGTGACTAGGTGCTCTACAATATTGGAATGTGAGGTAACAAAATGGATACGAGAATAAAAAGGAGACCTGCACTGAAGCCATGAACTGTGTTGTGGGAATATGCAATTAAATTCTCATTACAAGGCTACAATAAATCTCTGTTCAAGAAAAATCTTTTTTTCTTTTTCTATTTTAATAGTACTGTAAGAAAGAGTGTTGTAAATGACACTCTTCCTTACGAGCAAATACCTCAATACTCCATGAAAGTACTGCGGGGTACCCCCTTTTCTGGGAGATGAATCGCAGTCTTCCTGACTTTTGTGGTTCTTGTACTTTATGCAGAAGGCAAAATGCTCGATTGAAGCTGCATCTCAGGTTATTGCATTATTTGGATCTAAATTTCCCTTGCAATTGAAGTTGAAGTAGTCATTCTTCACTTTCTATTATAAATCTGTGTTAATGCATTATTCCCTTCTCACGAGCAATAGCTGTATTTCAACTTCAGAGCTGTCTACTTTTCAGTGCAATACTTTTTTTTTTTTCTTTTTGTTTGCATGTTGGTTTGCTAAGTAAATAATGGTTACTCTGAGACAAATAACAATGCATTTGACATATTTGAAGATACCATATAAACTCACATTTTCACCACTAAAGATGTTAAGATCAGCACTCTAAGTTAACTCTGTGTGTTCCTTCCCATTTCTGGTAGCAAGCAAAAACAGACAGCAAAAATATTAATTAAACCAAAAAGAATATAGGTAATTTCTCCTGCTTAAAGTTGTCTCACCATATTGGTATCAGTAGGGCTATGACAATTTGAACAGCTGAGGATCTGTGTCTCTAAAGCAATTGTGTCCCCTTGTTCAATTAAAAAAAAAAAAGAAAACCTGTATGCTTAGACCTAAGACTCTCCCTGACCTGTTCCCTTCGAATACCGGCATGCGTAAAAGTGGCCACAGGCAGACAATATACTTCTCAGTTAATTTATTGTCAATCTCTGTCTGGTTCTCTACTCTCAGAAATATGCTAGTCCTTGTTAGCCAACTGGCTGATTATTTTAAAAATAACAGAAGTAAATATTTGCTTACATGAGAAACTAATCCACACTACAGGTATGTGATCTCTGCCCAAAATTAAACATTACTCTTTTGGATGAGACTAAGGCAGCAGTTGTACAAAATGTGCACAGACTAAGAGACAAAGCGTGGCAAGAGTGTTCTTCCAATGTCACAAGGAAGGAAAATAACAACATGTTGTTGTTTCTACAGCCTCCTGTGTTGTACGAGATGCTACTGGGAACATCAATGATACGGTTGTACCTGGAATGAGCTGCAATGGATCATCTGCCTGCAGCCTAGGCTATGATTTTTCCCGATGTGCAAGTCAGCCATGTGATTATGGGCTGATGAATAATTTCCAGGTTTTAATGAGATAATATGTATAATCATAAGCAACACATGAATACATAAGTACAAACATGCAAAACCATTATTTACTGACAACTAACTGCAACAGGACATCCACTTTTATCTAAAAAACTATAGGAATAATCAAAGGCAAAAGTCCCCTGCATTCCACATTGCCTTCATACTGCCCATCACCAGCCTTCCCAGCACTCTGGTAAGGTCTTTAACTCCTCTTTCAAAAAGTACCATGCAGCAGTATATGTTGTAACATCTTCAAACTCAAAGTCTAGACTCAACAAAGACCTCAGGAACTCCTGTTAGATGAGCAACTCATCTCACTGCCCTTTACACACGGATGTGATTTTACCGCAGGGGTGCTGTGGTCACTGTTAAAGGTTTGTACCATGGTACAAAAACTGGAGTTCTGACTTCATATAAAAAGTATCCAAAAATAGTTGAGTGAAAAATCAAGGGAGAAGTAATGGGGTCTTTCTCCTAGGCCAAAGAGTGACTGTCTGCCATTTTTATTCTTCAAAATAAATCCTAGGCAAAGCATCAAAGAAAAGTAGTTCTTCTCCAGCCTGAGAAGCACGGCTCCCACATGTCTGTTCAGCCCCCGTGCTTCACAGCCTGCGAGAGGAGCTCACCACCCACCTGCACTTGCTTTTCAATCAGCCATTTGTAGCTTTTAAAGTCACTTCCTTTTTTCCCAGCTGGCTCTACTAAATGTCAGGGCTGGGTAACCACCTTAAAAGGGTTATGCTGTCCCTATCACAGACTACTTTTCCCTCCTTTCTTGATCATTTGCCATCCTCACTCCCACCTCAGTTCAGCTGCCCCGACCCAGGGCAACCCTTAAAATCCCGATAGCCATAAGCAGAGTTTCACTTCTAGCATTTATCTTTTTTTTTTTTTCCTTTCCTAAAGTCAGAAAAAATATGTCTTCATCTGACAAATCTCCACGATTAACTGATTTCTTTCCTGGAGTACTTCCTACACACCAAAAAGCATCTGGCAATTACATCTGTCCGCTTCATTTTTCAGCTTCCCAGTTTGGTGCTTCTCAACCAGCCTTTTGCGTCAGTGGCTGCAGAGGCCAGCGCAGCCCCTCCGGGAGGGCTGAGGGAGGCCGGACAGCGACCATCATCGCTGTCTGCAGCACTGCTGTTATGCCAGCACCACCAGGCATTCTCCTCTCTTTTTTAGCCGTATTAAATCATCAAGGAAAAAACTCTCAAACCAAAGAATGTGCCTCCAACCACATCTCGTACTTTGGTGCTTTTCCCTGCCATTTCTGTTTTCCCTTCTTGCTACCAGCTGAGTATTTACCCGCGTAGAGGCTGTTACTTACAGCAACCAGTTAGTAAAGGTGGTGAGAAAATCTCACAGAGTACTCATCTGCCTCAGCAGACAGCTGCATACTCGTACAAAAACTTGGCTATGCCTCTATTGCTTTTTACTAAAACAGGAACAATAGCATTTGCCTACTTCACAGTTGGTTTGCAGTATATTGAATTTAGAACCGTGAAAAGCAGACACACGTAAAAACAGAGTACTTAAATGGGTCTGTGATCAAAAAGCGTATCCAAATGCAAGCCTGACTATTCTTTTTCCCTTAAGGTGATGAGCATGGTGTCTGGCTTTGGTCCCCTCATCACAGCTGGCATCTTTTCCGCTACTCTGTCATCAGCTCTAGCGTCTCTTGTCAGCGCACCCAAAGTTTTCCAGGTAAAATTAAACTATCCATTTCCTTATACTCTGTTCTACTTCAAAGACATAAAATTTAATTGATCTCTATGTGCCAAATGTGATATATATTTAACAACACTGACACAGGTCGCAGGAAGAGGTAGGGAAAACAGTATGTAAAATGTTTTTCTACGGAAATATGCAGGTCTTAGCACCTTCATACAAGGGTGACAATGTTCCTTTGGTCAGAGCTCAGCTTTGCTGCAGGAGCGGGGGATACATGTGTGCTTGTTATAGACAGCTTCAAGGCTACTTTCAGGACCACTTCTAACTTCTTACAAAAAGTCGCCCTGGAAGCACAGGAGTGCAAGAAACACGCAGGGGTCCTCAGGACTGTAAGATTCAGGTGCTGGTAGATATGCTCAAACAGGCCGTCCAGAAGCTGTCTGGGCAGCAGATATGTGGGACAGAATACAAACAGAAGGCATGGGACAGAAAGATAACCTGTACAACTTATACCAAACCACTCATTTGTGCTTCAGTTTAATCCAATTTAGACTCTATTTAGCTATTCAGTTAATCATTTTGTAAAGCATTCAATAAGAATTAAATGCCTATGATTCTGTTTTATACATATATAGGTTTTTTAGGATATATATATAGGATATATATAGATATATATATAGGATATATATATCTCTCTTGTTTTATATATAGTAGGATATGGGCTTATCACCTTACTTGAATGTTTATGTGCCATAGCAGTATATGTACTTGAAGCACTAAGATTTAGTTTTTGTTTAGCGAAAGCCTAACAAGCTGTCACTCACAGACAGTGAACTTCTGATGGAAGAAAGCCCTGCTTAACAGAATTAATTTCTGATTTGCCTACTAGGCTCTTTGCAAGGACAACGTCTACAAAGGGCTCCACTTCTTTGCCAAAGGATATGGAAAAAACAACGAACCCATCAGGGGATACGTTCTCACTTTCGTGATTGCTATGGCTTTCATTTTGATTGGTTTGTATATTGTTACGCAAGTGCCATAATCTCATGTTTTGAAATTATATAAACTGGTATTTTAATACAATTATTAGCTATGGTTAGAAAAAATTCCAGTCAGGTAAGCTCTGACATAAGCCCAAGCACACTCAAAGCCCCGGTAGCAACTCCATTATTCTCAAAGAAAGCAAAAAGAAACCAGCAGTGACTCCAGTAATATCTCAAGGCCACCACAGCCTCCTTTGCAAAGATGCGGAGTAGGTGCCATTCCTGCTCGCTCTGCTGGATGAAGGCAGTACTTAGAACTATATCAACCAAGGCAAAGTCACCAGCCTTGAAAATGGTTTTTCAGTTTATATTGCATACAGCTCGGAGGTAATGCTGAGATAATTAAGAAGCCTACTCTGCCAAGCTGCCTCTGCCACAGGCAGCTCCAAAGCAAATCCCAGTTTGCCAGCATTGATGGTAGAAAATCCCAGCTACCATATTCAGAGGTGCAGGGATTTTAAAATTAGTTTTTCCAAGATTTGAAATTCAAACTGTCGACACTAATTAAATGGGAAGTTTAGTAGAGAGAATTCAGATTGGCATTTAAAAAGCAAAACAGTAAGCTTTAACCATAAGTCTTTTGTGAAACGCATCTGTCCTCTCAATTATGTATTTAAAATTCTGAAATTTACACCAGATCTACATCATTAAGAGCCAGTCTGTAGAACCAGAGTATCAAGTATAACCTTGCACAGCACGTAATGTTATTAAAATGAACATCAGCAGACTCAACTAAATATGAATGAAGACGTACCAAGGTGGCTTTAAATCAGTACCACTGGACAAAACCCAGACTCACTGGATGCTGAATTCAGACAGTGTCCAGATTTAATGCATTGTCAGGTAAAAGCTCTCCAACAATCTAGGAAACTGGTGCCTATGTCTGACTTGTGTGTGTGTCTTGCAGCTGAACTGAATACTATTGCTCCCATCATCTCCAATTTTTTCCTGGCTTCATACGCTTTGATTAATTTCTCCTGCTTTCATGCCTCGTACGCAAAATCTCCAGGTGAGTCTGCATTCGCCAGTGATTTAAGTGTGGGCTTCATAGTCTGGTCTCTGCAAGTTTTTGACTGTATGGCAGAGAGCTGCAGTACCTGTGAAATATCTAGGCTGTGTGATTTGAGGTTTTGCAGCTCTCATTGAGTATGATGACATTTTATCTCCAAAAGATAAAAATAAGGGCTCTAGTCTTTACATTCCCTACAGTTGTACAGGATGAAAAAGACTTTGGTGGATCCCACTGGAGCAGAATCGATCCTCCTCAGGGTGTTTTTTTTCCCCTCACTATCACACAACATGGGTGGATAAAAATCTATGCCAACTCTAGCCACAAAAAGTAAGCAATGTATAGTGAGGAGCTATTATGCCCCTCTCCTCCAAATCCATGGTGAAATTGACAGTAAAGTTCAAAAGAACAGTAATTGCGCTATAAGTGATACTGCCCAGAAGGAGACATATAGAACAAGTCCACCAAACAGCACCAGCACAGCTCTACCATGACTAGTAGCAGAATTGTCAGGTGAAGCACTCTGAGGTCCTGTTCAAGGGTAACTTCAGAGCCCCTCCCTGCATTTGGGCAGCAAAGGAACATACTGGCTTTCAGGCTTGCGCATCAACACAGCAGAATAATTTGCACCATCTTCATGAACGAAGGGGTGACACCTTAAGGGCTATGTCTTTGGCAAGCAGGAAAGACAATTTCCTGCCGCTGTGAATCAATTATTCAATTCAAGGAGCAAGGAATATATTTTTGATTTCCAGTGTGAAGAAACTGCAGTAGTGACATAAATGCCTACATCAACTTCCTTCCTATAGATCTGCATGGTGCCATTTGTTCAGAGGGCAGAAAAGATGAGTGCTTCTGCTAATTACCTGCACAGCTGAACACATGCAGGTCTGTTCTACACAGCCTTGGAGCCGAGTAAAAATTACCTCTATAGACTTCATGTGCGGGCATCTCGCTCCGCTCTGCCACTACTTAACATTTCAGACAAAACTGCAGCCATTTTTCTTTTCTCATTTCCTCCAGTTAATTTCTGCCAATTCACAGTGATAGATTATAATAATTGCAAGGCTGCAGGACAGCAAATTTCTTCACAGCAGGACCCTCCCATTCCCTCATTACAAAGATGATCCAAGATAGGGCTGCTCAGCCTCTTCTTGTATCTTCCATGTTTCTTCCCCTCTCCAAAGAGTCTGCTCTGTAGAACACCTGGCAGAGACCTGCACACCACGGAGGCTCACTGCTTGCCTCATCATTTTAATTGCTAGCAGGGGATGGATTCAGTACTGCAGCTGAAGAGCAGCGGGAATAATCTCTTTTTAAAGTCAATTGCAAATGAGTCTATTTTTCTGCAGTGAGGCCAGGCAATTTCCAAGTTTAAGACAGGTGCACTTACAGTATTGGGATAAAGTCTTATCTCAGCAAGTGTTTAGCACCCATTAATATGTTCTATATATGTGCATCAAAAGGACATAGCAGACAATTTCCTGGAGTTACAGGTAAAAAAAAAAATCTATTTTCAGTTCTGAAACAGTAAGCTTTAATTTGGCAAAAATACATATAAACCGAATGGCTACTCAAAGCTAAGCTGCACAAAGCAGTAGGAAAGGGTTTGCAGTAAAAGGCTTCTAAGACCAAAGAGTCTGTACGTATAGAAATCTACATTAGCCAGCATCTGACAGTATCTGTTGATACTTACGATGCCTGAGAATTCGCACATATCATTCCCATCCCTTCTGACTGAGCCTGAAGCAAATTGCATATGGGTTTGTATGCGCAAAATCAGTGAATCACTGATCAGTAGATTTTATGCTCTTCCAATTTCCTCAATTCTCTTTAAACAGGTTGGAGACCTGCATTCAGATACTATAACATGTGGGTGTCACTTTTTGGAGCCCTGTTGTGCTGCGGTGTCATGTTTGTCATCAACTGGTGGGCAGCTCTCATCACTTATGCCATTGAGCTCTTTCTATATATTTATGTGACATATAAGAAACCAGGTAAGGCCACAAAACACTACTGCGTAGTGTATATGTTATGCAGCCAGACTGGATTTTACAGGAATTAATTCTGCTTACAGAATTAGACATCACTTTTTCTCCAATAACATTTTTTAGAGGGAAGTCTGGAGCATCCCATTAAATCCCACTTAATATAATATAGATTAAGATGATAGTCTGGTGAATTTTTGCCTGTTTAACAAGCACTTCAAGTATGGTTCAGGGCTTTGTGTAAACATTTGAGCACACTGCTTTGTTCCCACCACATCTTTACTACATTTGGGCTTTTATTCATATTTTTTTCCATCCACACACAAAAACCTTAACTGAATTTTGCTGTGCTCTTCGCTGACTCATCTGGGGTCCTCACTCAAAACTAACCATCTGAATTACTTCTGCAGTAGAAAAAAATTTAATGCAAACAAGAGAGGCAAGTTTCCGAGGAGATGTGCTTTCACTGCAGCTAGCCTGGGATGGCCTGTGGTTCTTTTCCTGTAAATATAATCAGCTGTAGGAGAACTCACTTGTCACAAGACCACTGTCAAAAGTCTTCGAGGATTTCTGCCTTTTCCGAGTATATTGCCAGTGTCCTTGCTGCAACACAGTAGCTTAAAGCTTGGTTAAATTCACTGAAAACACTGTACAAAAGCTATCTACCTACCACTCTCTAAAAGAGTGACTTTTGTTCAGCACTTATTTACCAGCAACTGAAGGGTTCAGAAAAGACTAATATTCCTTAGAAAAGATGACCTCTGTACAAACGTCCACGTAGCTGCACTAAGTATTAGCTATGCATCTTAGCATAACAGGACTTGATCTGCATTCACATAGATCTCTTTCTCACGGAGTTTGGAAAGCTGTTTCTTACCTGCCTCCATCCACCAAACAGCTGCATAATAATGAGAAAAGATGTATATGCCAAAATTGGTTTTGGAGAACAATTTTTGACCTATACAATAGAACAGAGCTAATTGGAGCTAGCAGTGTTCCTTCCTAATGGTTTAATTTCAACTTTCTGAATCCCACACCAAACACATGACTCAGGGCTGTCCATGGGAGAAGGATACAAAGGTAATGAAAGAGAGAAGAAAACCGTTTTTAAGCAGAGAAAGAACATTCCCTACGATTTTTGTATAAAGAATGAGACAATGTATTTGCACGTTTGTTTTTGCATCACACAAGCAAAACCTATTCTATTATGAAGCACAAAGAACAATAGCTCTGTCTCTGTGAAGCATGAGAAAATACACCCTGCTTTGGCTCACAGATAACATGGTTGCTGACCTTTGCAATAGAACATAGGGAAAAGCCCATGGTTTAATTTGCATTATTTATCTTTATTATATGCAGAAGTAAATTGGGGCTCTTCTACACAGGCTCTTTACTATATTAATGCCTTAGACAGCGCTCTGGCATTAACTACAGTGGAAGACCACGTGAAAAACTTCAGGTAAGATTTCCAGCGAACATTAGGATGGCTTATTCTGAATAAGTACATCACACAAGTAAATACAACCTCTTTTTTCCTCCTAACAGACCCCAGTGCATAGCATTAACAGGAGCTCCTATGATCAGGCCTGCTCTGCTAGACATCACACATACTTTCACAAAGAACAACGGGCTGTGCATCTGTTGTGAAGTGTACACGGTAAGGTCAACTCATATAAATCTGATAATTCAGCACCAGTGGGTGCTGCAGATCTCCATTACACATTCCACTCTCGGCACACAATGTTCCCACTGGTGCTGACGGGTGTCTGCGCAGACCACGAAAGAGATTTGCACTGAGAATGAATTTTGTCATAAGTCTTGACAAGAAAGCTATCGACTGATACAGTGCCTGCTGGTAAATGCCTCATTGAGATGCATTTCAGACTTCATAGTAGATGGACCAAAAAACAGTTTGAAAAAAATAAAGCATTACAAGGAAAGATTATTCTTTTTAAAATGGACACAGCAAGGCTTAAACCACACAACCAAAACACAACAACCAAAAAAAAACCACCCCACTTGAAGGATTATAGTGCAAGAGTCAAATTACCCAGGCTCTATTTTCAGTTTTGTCATTGATTTGCAGTGTGGGGGTTTGGCAAAGTAATTCAGCTCTCTTTGCAGTGGCTTCTCCAAAACTGTAACAATGCTAATTTTGAGGATAAACATGCTCTTCTGAGATCTAGAGAGATGAGCAAAGTATATTTTTAGTTATAAATACCCAGGAAATTATGTATGTTAAAGGATGAAGATCTAGTCTCTCATTAGGACAGAACAAAAATAGATGAGTTTGTAGCATAGAGGAGAAGATGTATTTTAAACATTACAACAACCTTTTAATTTTGAGGGGAAGAAAATGAGCTCATGGCACCAAATGGGGCTGCAGAATCTAACTAATGGAGTCAGTCCAGGCAAGATAATATATTCCTCTAAAAGAGCGTAGGAATAATTCGTTTGTCATAATGCGAAAAGGGAGTACAGAAGATCTATGTGTGATTCTTCCCAAATCAAATGAGTCTATAAGGAGTGAATGGCCCTAATTCTTCTCTACTGTAATTGTTAGCTATCCCACTGCATTCGGTGAGCATAGAATCAATCCCAACAAGATCCTGAGGATACACAGCTTCCTAAAGTTGAGTTTCAGCAAGTTGTCTGAATTCTTAGGCACGTTTCTCTAATACTAGTGCTTTCTATGGAGAACTGAGACTTCATTCCTGTCTATAGAAAAAACTGTATCTATTTTGCTAATGTAAGCATTTTCACTGTTTTTTAAGTTATCATTTCTTCAGCAACTTAAGCTAAATTTAATTTGGTCGGTAAAAAAAAAGACACAACGAACCTTTGTGATTTGCCAAATTTGGTAAAAAGTGTATGACAAAATTCCTAGGGACTATGTTGAAAAGCAGCCTACAATGTATAACAAATGCAGCATGACTAGCCATAAATGTAATGCCCAGCATATTTTGCCTCAAAAGCTGACATGCTGCTGGCTGTGCATAAAGTTTTGAGACACCATGACAGACAGAACATCTTCCATTCCTTTTTCCCCAAAGGGCAGTAAGAAACTTTCCAGGAACATGGTGATAAACAGTTCAGAGATAGGTAAAATAAACATGGCCACTGAACATAAAGAAGATGTAAAAGTTGTTTGGCTCTGAGGTTGTGGTTGCATGTTAGCTTGAACAGTCTGAGTTTCTAGTAAAAAGGGTCATTCTGCTTTTACTCCCTGCCTTCATGTGAAACAGTTTTGCAAGGTTAGTCTTTGGTCTGGAAATTCACAGGACTCCTTGTACAATCCACTAACACGGGTACAAAGGAGGAGTAGGGAAGGACACAGATAGGCTATCACCAGATAGAAGGGTGGGACTGTCCCCTGGGCCAGCAGAAACATATTGTGCAAGCCAGTTCTGAAACTACCTTCAGGTACTCTCCTTAGAGAGACTGGGAAGAAGGGTAAGACTTTTTTTTCTTCTCTCCTTACCAACAAGGGAACTTTAACCTTACTGTTCAATTTATTATTCCATACTCTTCCAACAGCCAGAATCAAACTTTTCTTAAGCTACACTCATTAAATTCAAAAAACTCCAGTAAATTTACTGTCACCCAAGAATGTAGCGTGATTGCATTAAAGGAGGATCACATGGACTCCCCCCACCCTTCCCCTCAAACATCCCAAAGAGCCATAAGGAGTTCAGAAACATACATGAGGGACAATACCTGAGCGAACACCAACCCAGCCTACTTTTGATCAGGTCAAAACTCACTTTTTGAGTACATATAATACTAATGAAAAAGGCACAGATAGAAGCTGTGAAATGACCTGGCAGATTTCATGTCTCATGTGTTTTTCTCAATGCTATTTTCTGGTTTTTTTAGATGGAACTAGCTAGAAAAATTCTTTTGAAGACCTTGCCTCCTTTTCTAGCAGCCAATGCCAATTCACTGAAAGTAAATGTATTGCAGTTGTTTCTACATCTCTATAAGTTTATAGTACATTCCCTTCTCTTCCAAGAAGTAAAAAAAAAAAGTGTCAGTAAGGCTGTAGCTTTGAAAGAAGGACATTTGGGGTTTACATTAAAAAACCCCCACCTTTTAGAAAGTGATTTTGAATGAAGTGATCCTTCCCATACATTTAATTTTGGAGAGAATTTCTTTTAGTTCGGGTTTGACATCATTCTTGAATGGGAAATAAATTTTGAGCCTACAGTATATGCTATGGATAAAAAAATCTAAATCTCCCTCACCTCTACTTTAACCAGTTTCCTAGCTGATCAGAAGAAGCTACCATATACTAACTTACTTTAAATGCAAAAGATTTAAATACGAATTTTGAAATACAGTCTCCAGAGCATGAGTTTACCAAGCTTTCCTAGTTTTATATTATAGGAAACTTCTACCAATTTCTCTAGTTATCTGTTCCATTGGAACCAAATTGCAACTTACCAGCATCCTCAAAAACATTAGAAGTTTTCAAAAGTGCAAAGGAATGACTTCTGCGCAAAATGAAACTCTGCAGCAAACTAAAGTTCAAAAGTATCTGTTTATAACAAACCAAACTGCTACCACTTCCCAAGTTAGGCACACAGGAATACTCACTGAATTCCAAGTGCTTCCAAGCCACGACTATCCTTCTGGCACGTTTAATTACTGCTTCTGTCTCTGCTGTTGCTGGACATGCTCCCACAGTTTACAATTCTCCTCTTCTACTCTGCTTTGGACAGTGAACACTACCTGTCCAGCCAGATAACACTAAAACCAGTATTTGAGACTTGAGTGCCCCTCTCAGAGTTTCATCTTCGCTGCAGAAGATCTGGACAACTGATTCAGCTTCCTACAGACAACATGAAAGGGAATAAACAAAGGCCTAGCAAATCTCAAACCTAAGAGCACAGACTATTTAAAATCAATTAAATTCCAGCTGCATGCTTCCCAAACTTACCTTCATCTTTTTAAAGGTCATGCTTGCAGACATGATGTCTTGCCTGGGCCTAATCTTTCGGGGACCTAATGCCATCTTGTTCTCTGCTGTCAAGCCAGTGTATCATGTCTTGTGACTTGGATATGCACATGAATTTTCTCTCATTGAATTACCAGATGACCCCTGGAAGAACCTGGTGGCAAAGGCATTTGTATCTTTAATTGTATGGCTACAACCCTTTTCTCTTACTATTAGTAGATAGGAGGACAACCATGTATATTATTCAGATCTGCTGAGACTTGTTTAAATAGTCAAGTCAGGGAGGGAATTTATTCACTCTGAGATGCTTCATCATACCTTAGATATTTTTCTAAGATGTTACAATCCATAGTAGTCCTTCTTTCTGTCAAAATCACTACATTTAAGTAGCATTAACAGCCTCAGCCCTCTCGAACAGAATGTGAATTATGTTAGCAGCACAGTTCTTTTCAAAGGGTTGTATCTCTGCGGACTCTTTTGGGAAATGTATTTTTCTGACTCTCCATTTGCTCCCACAGCAGACTGGGTAACTCCTTCAAAATCCCTGTGTGATGTATAATACAAAGCCTTCTTAATAATATTTTATTGTATCATGCAGGGACCACGCAAGGTGTGTGTTAAGGAGATGAACAGTGGCATGGCAAAAAAGCAGGCCTGGCTCACAAAGAACAAAAGAAAAGCCTTTTATGCAGCAGTGGCAGCTGACAGCTTCAGAGAAGGAGTCAAAAGTCTACTTCAAGTAAGCTTTTTGTTTACAGAACACACAGAAGTGTGTTACATCAAAGCATCCTTTATGTAAAGCATTACTGTTTACTTATTAATAAGTCCTATGTATATATGGATAATGTTATAAACAGAAAGGGCATTCTAGGGGTATATTATGTCACAATTTATTTCATAAAGACATCTAGTTCTGGGCTATGGAATTATGTGACAAGTCAGACTGATTCTCTCCTAAATGAACAGGACACTATTATAAAAAAAAAGAGGCATCTACAGGGCAACACATGAATGTCTATGCAGCCAACACTTGATACACTTCAAATCAATTCTATTGTTCAGTATTATGCAGCATATTAAATATCTGAGAATATTTTTGCATTCATTGAAAACTGAAAATGCATAATATGCATTTTCTACAAATAGAGAGGTCATCTAAATAAAACAGTCTGTAATATTTTTCTATTACTCTAAGAATACAGCAGATCACTTCCAACAGTCCATTTAAAATGGCCTTAATGAAGGGACAGAGGCACTGTTTTCATATTTCCCATCTCTCACATACATGAATATTTAAAGATACAGGTACTGAGGCAAAATACAGAGAAAATTCCCATCCTTGGCACAAAAAACACTGCTGAAAAGACATCAGTGCAAACTGAGACAGTAGGGAATCAACTAAAATACTCTGGCTATCAGTTACCCACTGGTAGCCTACCAGGGCTCTTTGTACACTTGCTGAATGGACAGTACAATTGAGCAAGATAAAATATTATTAATAAAGACTACTTTGTTCTATCAAAGCCTCACAAGGACACTTCATCTTGGGTTTATACATTGTCTCAGTGGGAGATCCTTCTGATGTTTTTGTGAACCGTTGCGGTCGGATGATCTCTTCCTTTCCATTACTACTTAAATACTATTGCCAAAGTCAAATATCGGAACACAAATCATTCTCTTCCAGCAAACAGAAGGATAACCATATCATCATTACTGTAACCTAAGAACATCTGCATTGCTTTGCCAAACAATTATTTATTTCAATGTAAATAGTGCAGATGTATCAGTGCTACTGAAAAACCCACCAAGGTTCCAACAGTTTTTATCTATTTTCTTTTTGCTAGCAGTAAAAACTGGCAAGTGTAACAACCTGACAAGTTGGTGTGTTTGTGGGTCTCCTCTTGAAGGTTCCCAAAACACTAAGTATTTAGATTTCTATAAAAATCAGGTTAGCTGGATCTACATCCGATACCCTTACTTGTTCGGGTTTTAGCACCCAGGCCCAGTTTTGGAAGCAACCTAATATCTTGAAAAACCATTTGTTCTTCCTGTTTATAAACTGTAATTTTATCTATAAAGCATGCTCAGCTAATTTTGGATAATCTTTTGGGAAGAATACAGCAAACAGAACAGCAACAGTTTCTAAGTTCAAGGCAAAATATTATTCTTATGAGGATACGCCTTCTCTGCATACCTGAGGTGTTTTAAGAGACTTCAGACCCAGTTCATCTATTGAGTATGCCAAAGCTGATGAAAGCTTTACGCTATTATGTTAGAATGAGCATGTAAACAGTGCTTGAACTCTCTCTTGATTCCAAGTTATTGAATCGTTTTAATGAAAGCATATCAGAAGAAATGCAAATTAATGCTAATTTAGCAAAACTACATTTCTGTCATCTAAAATCATTTATAGTTGGAATGATTTAGAGCTAATCATTCTGCTTCCTGTGTGGATATGAGCATGAAGGACATTCATGAAATGCAATCTAGTGGTATCTCCAAAACATTACTTGAGCTACCTTTTGCCGTTACCTTTCATTTACAGTAAAAGCGTGTGTGTGTACCTTCTCAAGCAGTGTTTTAATATTGTTAGGCCTCAGGGTTGGGTAGAATGAAACCAAACACCCTGGTGATTGGATTTAAGAAGGACTGGAGAAGTGCCACTGCCACGCAAGTTGAAAACTATGTGGGCGTCATACAGTAAGTCGCAGTTCAGCATCTCTTACTGCTCTTAGACTAGATTAATATATCATTTCCACACAGAATTTAACATGTAGAAGCAATGTAAGAAAATACCTGCACATCTGGGTTCACACATGCTAGCTCTGTAACAGAAGTTTCTGCCCATTAAAAAAGGCTCCTTGGCTTCACATACCTAGCAAGATCTGCTTGGCAAACATCTGGCACTGGCAGAGCTTATGCGGTTTGATGCTCCTACATAAAGAAGCTGCACGGCTGTCAGCAGTGCTTCTGCAGAACTGTATTTTCCCATTTTTAGTGGACAGGAGCTCTGAGAAAAACAACCCTCCTGTACATACTTAGGGAATAAGAGAACATCATGGAATTCTTTTAAGCCTAGGAGACAGAGAAGCCTCGCTTCAAATCCCATGGGTGCCTAAGGCTCAGCAGCTTTGTGGGTTGGGATTTAGCAAGGAAACAGTCATTTAGAAACAGACTTCTCATAGATTTTTTTCTCAAAATTTACCTCTAAGCTGAAGCGAGTTAAAGAACAACAAAAGCCACCCCAGCATCACTATTTCCTCAGAGAAACAAGAAAAAAATTACCCAATGACAACCTAGTTCCTAAAAACTGTTGTCAGAAAGACACATTTCAGGAATAGCCTATCTGTTCCAGTGCCCAATGATACACTTTTTTTAAGTGGGGGAAGAAAATTGATAGTACTTAATCTTGGGCAATTCCTTCTGCAATTTTACCTAGAGCAGCCTGGTACATGGTAGTAACAGCTACCTCTGAGCACTAACACTTTTACTGATCTGCTTAAAGTAGCTTTCCTCATTGACACGCATGATGCAAAAGGATATTTATTCTTCTTATTATTTGTTTTCAGTGATGCCTTTGATTTTGAGCTTGGCATGATTATCGTCAGAATTAGCCAAGGATTTGATATATCCCAGGTGCTCCAGGTTCAAGGTACGTGGTGACTCAATAGCTGAATATCTACACTGGTTACATGCTCGGTATGAGAAGGAATCTGACCAATACTCTTACAGTCACCGTCTGGTTTCCAGAATAGTTCCTGCATCTGTAACTTCTACAGTTCCTCCTTGCTTTTACAGTTTCAATCCTGCCCAAAATCTGTGCTGAAGCACGGGCAGTGACAGAAGGTGGTCAAGCCTCACACATTAAGGGGTTCTGCACACCAGAGAACTCAACTCCCAAAGCACTTCCAGCACAGGCACAGTAGTAAAAATCATGCGCACAGCAACCAACCACTCTGCGGCATGTTTTCTTCCTGCTCTTGGCACATCTTCCTCTCTCTGCCTCCCTGAGATCTCTGGGACTTCCAGGAATCAGAAAACTGCACTTTTGGTACTTCCTCTGTGGAACACCGGGGCCCAAAAAGTTTCCACCAGTGGAAAAATCTGGAACCCACAGGAAAGAACAGTTCTCTTTTCCACCTTTTTGTTCATTCTTCCTTAGGTTAGCAGTATGTATCTCAGGGGGAAAGAGAAACCTTCCACCATACCACAACCGTTCAGGGAGACACGCCATCTGGGTGGAAAAGGTAGTGGGAGACAGAGCATGCAGGCAGCTGCACCTAAACAGAGGGCTTCTAAGAGCGTTCGTTTTTCCTTTCCCTCTTTAGGACACAGAAGTCTTATTGGTTATTCATGTACTCTGGGGAGGGAAAAAAATCCATATAAAAACTCCATCAGAGCAATCCTCTAGGCTTTCAGTACACTAATGTTACCACTTCTTGTAAGCTTGTCCATTTGAATAGAAAGATACAGCCTAAGCCTAGACAGTACTCCTAGCATCACTGGTCCTCCCCACCAGATAAATGTTCTGTGTTACAAATGAATCAGATAAAAACTATAGACAAGGAACATAGGCAGGCATAAAAAGAATTGCGACTCTTTGCTGCCGCCTGCTGTAAATCCTGCCTCCAGCTTCTCCCCAGTTTCCCAGACACACAGATTGTGCTCAGGACTGCTGGGGAGAACGCCCAGAAAGGACATAAGTATCTTAGCTAATTAAAACCAAAATTAACTCTCCATTAAAGAGGATGGATTCCGGGATGAATTAACCCTCAAAAGCAAATCACCTCTCAGGATTAAAAGGTACCAGAGACTCCTTTAGGAAACAAGGGTAGATGAATATTCACCCAGACTGGCAGCTTGATGTGTGTGGAAACCTACAGGACAAAACTACAGGGACTTAAGAAAAAATTTCAAACTAATCATGCTTTTTTCCTGTCCCCTGCTGATACCTGAAAGACATTTGCCTGTCTCTTTGCTTGATGTGATTGCTCTGAAGACTGCCACTAGAACACCAGTGAAATAACAACAAATACCAACTTTGCAGTCCTACAAACTAGCAAACGTTCTCCAAGTGTTAAGACACAGGGAATCAGAAAGAACTAAGAATCCAAGGGAGAAAAGAAAAACCCTCAAATATGCAGAAATGTTTTGAAGCAGATAAAAAATCTCTGTAGTAGAATAAAGAGATCACTGCATTCTATTATACTTCCTACAGCATTCTGTTTAAAAGAGAAACAGAAATTTTAGTTTTGAATAATCATTAAGTGACTACCATCATGTCTAATAACCAGAAGCACATGGCTGTCATGGATTCTAAAGTAAAAGAAATTATATTATTTTCTCTTGACAATTGAGAGTGCTGACAGAGCACTACTAGGGCTTGGGTTTGGTTTTGTGGGTTTTTTTTTAAGCACAATGTCTTAAATTAATTTACCTCACTCTCAGTTCATGTATTACTCAAATAGAAGTTTTCCTTATGAAAAAGGCTTTCTGCAGGCAAATGCCTGGATCATACTAATTAGTGCCTCACCATAATATATTCCACAACAACATGTGATACCTTTTTCTCTGCAAAAGTCTGATATTGCTAAGATGAAATCGTTCTTTTATATTACTCAATAAATAGTATCACATGTAAGTATAAAAATACAGTAATACTGAATTCGATCTGGAAAAGGAAATCTGAGAGCAGCTGAGTAGCACTTTAGTACACACCACTGCTGTAGGTGTGGGCACCCTAAGTTAAGGCTACCAGAGAGTAGTTTAGCCTCCTCTCTAATGGTTTGTAAGGAAAAAGTATTTTAAAAAAGTTTTTCTTCCTAGCAGCTTTATATTGTATACAAAGTACCACAACAGCAATTACATCACTGACATTATTTCAGTAAATGATTTAATTTAAAATAGAAAAGAATGTGTTACCAGTTCCCTTACTTTTCCCAACATACAGAGGAATTAGAGAAGCTGGAGCAGGAGAGATTGGCGCTGGAAGCTACCATTAAAGAAAATGATTTTGAAGAAGGAAAAAGTGGCATCCGTGGATTCTTCAAAAAAGCCAGCACACTCAATATCTCAAAACATGAAACAAAAAAGGGTAAGTTCCAAAATGACAACTTCTCCCCAACGCTTTAGTGCATCACATTTTCATCAATATGCAAACTGGACTCTGACTCCAGGGTAAAAACTCCTGAGCCACACAGAAGCCCCTGGAACAGGACCTACCCTGTGCAAACTTGTCTTAGTGGCCACAACCATGTAACACAGAATAGAGTGAGTGTCCTCTGCGGGTAGGACACGCTGCCTCGTACAACACAACTAATTTTTCACCCCCTCATTTGCTAGATGAGCTTCTTGGCTCACCTTATGTTGAATTCTATTTGACAAAATTAGCCCGTGGTTATCGAAGTTTAAGGAATACAGAACAAGCTGGCGTTTGTTTCACTGTTTTTTTTTAATAGAGTGTTTTCTGTTTTTAAACAGAGGCCTTTTTTTCTTCTCTTTAAAGAAAACAGGAACATATGCACAATATTCAGGGAACAAGCAATCTCACTTTACTCAATATACACAGACACAAATCCAGTAGCCAGCTGAAAATCAGGTAAAAATAGCACTACTGCTTTATATTCTAAGCATAATTTCAGAAAAATGCACAAATGAAGGTGGTAAAAGTACTGAAAGTACATGTACAGCATGCTGTCAAATAACTAATTAACACATAACTTAAATGTATAGGTGATGAAATCAAAATTACATTTCAGCCATAGTAAAATGATACAGAAATACAGACAGAATTAAAGGTCTCATTTCACAATTGCTAGGCTGTAATGATAATGACCCACCTGAAGCCATGCTTGTACACAGACAAGTATTTCCAGAATTTTCACCTGCAGAGACTATTACATCTGGCTGTGCATGCAACTCCCACAGGTATCAAGATGATCTACTGACTGAAAACATAAAATGTCATTATTCTTTACTTGGCAGACTTCAGTTCATTTTGCAGGCTTCAGGAGAATGTATTTTTATAACAAATACCACAAGAATATGCACCTCTGTTTCAACTACCCTTTTACCCTTTTCAATTTAGTCCGTAAAGGCATAAAGAAAATACATATTACACACTTTGGCTCTATATATGAGATAGATGATATTAATAAATATTCCTGCCTCTCCATTTTGCTTATACATTCATCCTCCCCAGAGCTGTTGCATCTTCCAGCATAGATGCTAGAACTGTAGAGGAAAGCCAATAACTGCTTTACAACTATCCTGTTCACTCTAGAAATACAGGAAAACCAAACAAAGCATTTTCAGAACCTAGCAGATCAGAGCAAAACCTCTAAAGAAGCCTGTCTGCTCCATTTAAAATACTGCTCTGACACCATCTCTTTGAAATCATTGAAAGAGAAGCAGTAATAAAGCTACAGGCTTCAAAAGATGGAATGAGAGAAAGTACTGTTTGTACATAGGCAAGACTGTACCTTTTAAAGCCAGCCAAGCAAACAGCAAGAATCAAAGTTTATTTTTAATTAACAACAACCCTCTCAAGCATAGGGAAGTTGCCATATATGCTTATGGTTTCTGTCTTCCAGTCTGAGCTTCAGCTGTGCTCTCACTGTACCTGGTTAGTGCTCTCTGCCCACCATTACTGTGCATTTCAGGGAGCTCTGTATTCTACATCGACAGCTGAACTTGTAAATGACACAAAATGATGCTGTTTACTTCTAAAATCTATATTTCCCAAATGTTTTTTAAGACCCCCCCCACGAATTTTAGGTTAACTAAAGTTCCAGAGAACAAATAATCAGATAACCCTTTTCAAGATGTTACAATCTAGTGACAAAGTATTACACAAGCTTTGGATTCTGTGCGTATTAGTATATTACAAAACCATAGCATCTGCGCTGTATTTTTTTTTTTTCAGATTTAAAGTATAGAAAGTATGTCAGACAGTTCATTTTCCTGAAATGTTCTTGCCACTTGGCTCCCTAAAGCTCCTCATTGCCTCACTTGTTAGAAATCCTTCCACATCTTTTCTCTCTCATTACAGAGAGCACCATCAACACAATACAGTCAATGCACGTGGGTGAATTCAATCAGAAGCTGCTAGAAGCCAGCACTCAATTTAAAAAGAAGCAAGGAAAAGGTACAATTGACATTTGGTGGCTGTTCGATGATGGAGGTAAGGAATTCGAGTAAGAACTGCATGGAGAGAGATTTCTATGTTATGAAATACAAAAACAGACTTGGGAACTTGCACATAACTGCTTTCTTTTTAGATTACATAGTCAATTTTCTGTCTGGCTTAAGTGTTTTAAGATTAATTTAAGTCCAACACTGCCAAAGTGAAGGATGGAATTTTTACCACAGAATGCACTAATTTGATCTTCCTGCAATTTTATATGTTCTTTCAGGTCTAACAATCCTAATTCCTTACATTCTGACTATCAGGAAGAAGTGGAAAAATTGCAAATTAAGGATCTTCACTGGAGGAAAAGTGAATAGGATTGAAGAAGAAAAACTAGTGTAAATATAACTACATTCATCTCACTGTTTAAAGAGTTTGAATTGATGCTGAATATAACGTATATACAGCAGGAAGCTTGGAATTTCTCAGCATAACTGGTTTGTAGTACTGTGGGCAGCATAAAAAAAAAAAGGTGTACTTGAGAGAAAGGTGATGAGATTACAGCATAGCCCTCAAGGCTCAATGTAAATGGTGATTACCAAAGGAAACTCACATCCAACAATTTTTTCCATTAATAGCTCATATCCCCTTCTCTAAGAGCAGTCTGTACACTATAATGAGAATATAAGTAGTTTTATGGGATTTACATGAGATTGTCCAGTTAACAGTAAGTGAAATTGCACATGAAGCTTCTCGTATGCAAATACCATAGACAGCTCACATAAATGTGATTAACCATGGTAAAATGCAAAGAAGTTAAAGAGCAAGTTAATCACATTTATGACCAAGTTGATTAGACTTCACCTTTTATAAAAAAAGTCTCAATTTCATAATCTTCCTTTGCCTTCTAGCAAGTGAAAGGTACCAATATAAACTTATTTTCACCATCACTGTATAGAGGACCTTTCCTTTCAAAGCACTTTACACACTAGAGGCACTGCCATTTCACCACTGGTGGAAGCAGGCCAATTTGGGATGGAGGTCAGTAACTGCTTAACAAAGAGCAGCAGCACCACGTAGTGAGTTAAAAACAACATATCCAACCAAAACTCCAGTGGAAAACAAGCGAGATGGATGCAAGGACAGGAGTTAGAATTTAGCCAGCATGACTAGGACTATGATACAGTGCCTTGGAAAAACGGCTACTACAGGGATGGTCCCTTAAGCTTTGCTTTCACATAAAGCAAACTTTACTCCACTGTGGTACTGTCAGTTTTAGGGATTACCCTAAAGCTAACATACTTCTGTAGAAGAGATTCACAAGTGTTTGTACAAACTATTTCTATCATTTGGTTAAAAAAAAAAACAAACCAAACCAACTTGCAGTTGCTCAAGGACCCGCAGGGAAGTGTTCTCTGCTCCCTGTCCAGAGTCTGCCCAAGCTTGGCTGTTCAGGACTGCAACTGGCTCCTGGAGCTAGGAACTCAAGTCACTAAACTTCATTGAGAGGATGTAGGAGGGTTTGACATCAAATGGGATTTGTCAAAACATGACAGATCTTCACAGAGGCAGTTCTGGCACCTGTACATACTGCTTGTCCTACAACAGCCAGAGCAAACAGTATGGTTAGTACAGCCTGGTTTGTCTCCAAGAAAACAATAAGTATATATATATATCTACCTAAACACTAACTTTCCTCAACAGCGTACTCTACCCACCACACACAGAAGCCTTCAAAGAGACAAATTCAGAGGCCAGATGGCTATTCCATTCCCTAGCGAGATCTAATACAACATCCAAGTACAATTTAATTTATTATATTTCCAATTCAGAAATTAAATTTATCTGGACTTTTGCTAACATGTAATTCCCCAAATATTAAAACCTTTCCACAGAAGTTGAGACTTTGCTTTTTTTGGTGTTCAAAACAAGGATTGCCCCAAGGGACATCAAGATTTATATAAGCAGTATGTTCTTCTTATGCAAAAAAAGAACAAGTAAACTCTCAGGTCATAAGCAAATATGTATTTCTATCACGGTTTGCCCTAGGAGCTTTCTGACCTTTTCAAATTCCAAAGCTTATATACAAAAAAAAAAAAAAAA
>VWZZ01004901.1:2227369-2238499 GCA_013399095.1 Psophia crepitans | reverse complement strand
AAAAAAAAAAAAAAAAAGAGGAAGAAAAATAAGAGGGAGATACAAGTTCCCAACCATGCTTCAACCGAAGGCAAAACTGACCTAAAGCTCTCTAACCTCAGCAAAAACACACAAAGCTATAAACTATTCCTCCTGCCAACTGGGGCAGAAAAGCAATTTTCAAAGACAACACGTGTGTAGATCAATATAAAGTCATAAATTAAAAAGATCCTTTAAGTATTGCACATGAACCTTCTGGACCAAATTTTCACCAACACATACACTACCGTGTTGTACGTACTCCACGCACAGAATTCTGACAGTAACAGAAAAACAGAATCCTTCTCTAAGTATCGGAGAACTCTGCCCTGTTGTATTTTGAATATTTTTCCTTTATAATTCAAGCCCTTGCAAATACTTAAAGTACCATTTTTTCCCAAAATGTAAACACTCTTCCCTCTGCTATTCATTTCCATGTTTTGTGATTTCATTGATCATCAGTTAAATGAATTATACTACAGCAATCACATCAATCCAGTTCTGTAATTGGAAACTGAAGCACTAAAGCATTTAAAGTAATTTGTCATACAGTTAAAGATGAGACAACTGCATTTGATATCTTAACTCATTTATGACTGCTCTTTGATGCGAAGCGCTCAGAAATACAATGATAACATGTTCTCTCTTTTGTTTTCAGGATGGCTTCACTTCTAAGCAAATTCAGAATAAAATTTGCTGATATTAATATCATTTGTGATATCAATATAAAGCCCAACAAAGAGAGGTAAGGAACATTACTAAAATCCATTATTTAGCAGCCGGCCTTTATCAGGAGCTTGTTTCTTTTATATTGAGCATTAAAAAAACCCCACAAAACCAAAACACACTACAAAGAATAACATTGTCACTTTACTACAATCATTTTCTACATACCTAAAGCAAGAAAAAGAGAAGTACCTTTTAACAATCACAACTCAAAGGGTCAAAATTATAGACAGCCTTTTTCTTTATGTTATAATGATAAGACTTAATTTTAATAAAGACCAATTAGACACCATACTTACGAGCCACTAAATTTAACAGGCATTTTATGATGGCTTTCCATACCTGTTTATGTTGCAATAGACTTCCCTTCAACATATTATTCAGTCACAGTTCTCTTGTAACTTACCACCTCTGCCAACTCAGCCTTCCACGTTTTACCATGAATTCATAAACTTAACATTTTTCTGGCCCAACATAAGCATACTTCTCCTTTCCCATGAGGACAACATTATAATACTCCCCTACCACTCAAACATAATTTTTAATAACATTGAACCTTTATTAACTTATATACAGAACTAATGCTCTTAGGCAGAGGTTCGGAAGTTGGTAAAACAGTGCTCAGGAAGCTCCACATCCAACTGTATTAGCTAAAAAAAATAAAAAAATAAAAGATCATCAAGTCCTTGCTTTCTAAAACTCATCTGTGTAGAAATCACCTATTTCTTTTGCTTCATATAGACAAAATATATGGCAGGTTGCTCAGGGAATAACTGAATCCTAACTCAATTCACAATATTGCTCTTGATCTTAAAGATCCTCTGGAAATGTTCTCACCTTGCTATTGCTCTCTTCCATCCCATCCCTAACTTCCCTTGATAGGTCCATAGCTATTTCATAGTCAAAGGGCCTCTCTTCTCCACCCAAAGCCTTTCCTCTGAGTTCATGTGCCGTCTCAAGTTAGTCTCTTAATCCTGCTGTATCCCGTTTCTACACATACGCACAACTTTGCAAAAACAATATTAGATTCACCAGTGTTTCTACAGTGCATTGGAGATTTTGACTTAGGAAATGCAATTAAAGAATATACGGATTTTATTATTAAATACCTAAAGTCACTTATTAGTGCCCTCTTGATCTCTCATTTAATATTTTTAATTATATAAAGAACTGTGCAGCATACTTATCTTTTTTTTCCAGTACTGTGCAGTGATTTTACATAAATAAAAGCTATCCACAATAATTCATATCTGGCATTTACATAAAACCCAAACACATTTGCTACATCAGCACTATCTGAACAGAACAAGTGAACATTGTGCCAGACACTTGCTAGACCACTGTATCTCTCTCCCAGCTGGCATCCCATTTATTTCACTAATAATAAGATTATCACTATTTTATATACTGAAGCAGACACTAAGGATGTTGACTAATTCTCTGGCAACTTAGCAACAGCAACATTAAACACTGCATGTCACAGCCTTTAACTCATCTCGTGACTTCCTGGCCACATAGCAAAGTCCAACCTGTGTCCAGCCTCCTGTTGAAAATAAAAAAACAACCTGAAATTTCGAGAGAAAAGCTGGGAAATGAAAACAAACCTGAGCTCCCACATAGCAAAATACCTACCACATTTCCTTCAGCCCCTTGCCACAGAAGATTCATGTCACCTGTTTCTCCATTTTGTTAAAACTGTAACAGTAAAACCGTATCAGTCAGGTGAGTGCTCCAGCTAATGCTAAAGCAATAATTAAAGCTAGTATTTAAGAGGAAACCCATATTGACTGTTAATATTAGTAATCAATACACTGCAGTTTGGAGTTACTGCAGAACTTTTGCTACAACCAGGAAAACGCAGAAAATTCTCTGCAAGTATAACAGGCTAAATGCAGCGCTTAATTATCCTGAAATAACCTTTTAATTACCCTCAAATAACCCCAACATATTGAAGTGGCACACATATAACTTGGGGCACAATGTAGCAAAGAATAGTTAAAGATTTTGCATGTTTTTCAGCTACAATTATAGTCGGTGAGGCCTGCGATACACAGTGTCTGTGAAATAAGTGAGTTCATACCCTGCAGCAAGGCCTCCTTTGTAATTCCTGTTTCAGCTGGAAATTCTTTGAAGAGATGATTGAACCATATCGCCTCCATGAAAGCTGCAAAGATATAACAACTGCTGAGAAATTAAAGCGAGAGACCCCATGGAAAATTACAGATGCAGAGCTGGAAGCATTCAAAGAGAAGGTAAAGCCTTGCCTATGCTTTTACATCTGTACATTTTAACTCCAGATGTTTGAAGCTATTAGTAAGAAAACATGAAATACCAGATACAGAATGAGAAACACGACATGTACAAACCTGTATTTGATATTTACAAATTGGATTTATATTGTAAACACTGCAGAGGTGTGTTACCGTTGCATTATTCAGCACTCCGTAAGACCTTGGCACGTTTACACAGTATTTTCCAGGCTGATGAGAAGCTCTGCCCACATCAGAGCCAGCCGGATGGAAACCACCTCTGAACCAGAAGCCACACAGTACTGCACTGAGCCTGAGCTAATAAGATCTGCTGAGAGGTTTATTAAATGGCTCCACTGTTTTAGAACTTGAACCTCCTGAAGAGTGCAGTTCCAAACATTTACCACTTTGGAAAATTTAGAACTGAATCCAGACCCTACAGCTGGCTCTAGGAATTTTTCCAAAGGCAAGATTTCACATGGATTCTTACCTCAATGGAAGAGTGAAGACTAAACCTGCCTACAACACAGGAGCTCTCCCTCAATTCAGAGGCACTCGAAGGCTGATGTTGGCTGATCCACTGGGTCAATTAGGGTTGCTCTTTAATTTAGTTGGAACATATCTTTTTTAGCATTGAACCACCAGGCTTCGTCAGGCCAGTGCCAAAAGGATACTGCAAACTCTTCCACCCTTAAAAGACAAGTTCTGTAACTCACAGACAATTAATCTAGCAATTTTATTTATGGTTCCTGTTGGATTAACCTGAGTGCACTGAGAGTTTAGTTATCTCCACTCTATGGTGCTAGTAACTTCCTCAGCAGAGCAAGGACTGTGAGCCGCTAAAGGTCACAGCCTGACATATTAACATAAGCTGAAATCAATGGTGATTTAAGATAACACACCATGGTACTGACTGCAGCAGCTGGGAAGCGGGCTGACTGCTCACTGTATTACCCTTTTCACAGATTTGATAAGCAACAGAAAGTTATGGTAGTCAGCTGTGGACAGAAAACTTCTGAAGTACTCTCAGCATAAATCATCAAAACTTGAGAGTCAGAGCCCTTAAAACATCTCGATATAAAAGACAATGGGAATATAATCCCAGATTTACACAATTGTGTGCAGAACCAACAGGAAAAATAGATGATTAAGCTTGGTCTTGTCTAGGTCCCTAACTAAGGAACCAGGAAGAAACCCATAGGTTGAAAGCAGTCAGCAATGTGAAAATGCAAAATCTCTCTATAAAATAAGAGCAACAACAAAAAGTTTAGCTTGCACACCTGGAAAGACAAGCCCCTTATCTTCAGACAGCAGTTCTGGGAATTTTACAGAGGATATTAGAACACATTTAAAATTCAAGAGAGAAAAACCTGGTAGAACAGATAAAGGGTGATGATATAGGATGACTCTCGTGAGATAACAAACTGGCTAAATTACGAGGATTCTTACCTATATAACGTGTAAAAGAACAGCGTAATTTCAGTAAAGAAGGAAGATTTAAGGTCTGAATGGAGAAAAAACAGCTTTTTACCTTCTCCAGGGAAAGAGAGAACAATTTATAAGACTTGTTAAAATAGATGATCTCCCATGCTGCAATCTCCTTGTGCACAAACCTGCCCTGCTCTGTTGTTCCCTATGACTTGTGTTAAGTCATAAAAACCTTGAGGGCCTGAGCCTGACCATAAAGTAATCTTGGCTGAATATCAAAGTAGCAGCCATTTATGCGGTTTGTAAAAGTCCATACAAATACACAATACCTAAAGCAGCTAAGTCTCACTCCAGACTCCTGGTCTATCATTTAAGTGGTGAATTTCTGGCAAGGTGGTCATTTACACATTGACATTCAGCCCTACCAGCATGGCAGGTGGACACTTAGAAAACAGATGAATTAATATATTAACTGCCATCAAAAGCAGAAAATAGTCTCTGCACAGTTCCTATACTCCATAGCCAAAGAAATACTTAAAAACTATGTCCCAGCTCTGGTACTGTGTCAGTACAAAAATAATTCTCATTCCCAGGAAATCTTATACAACAGTGAACAACTCTGGCCTCCATCTAACTGTACTAATCAAGAAGCATGGCTTAGCCTCGTATTTTACCATCTCCATCACTCTGGACCGCAGAGCAGACATGGCTTTCAACGCTGCCACAGCAACAGCAGAAAATCTTGCGGGCAACGGGTAGCGTAGAAGGCACTAGAACTGCGGATCACTGACCTAACTGATTTTTTTCTTTTGCCTCGTTTTGTTTTAATCAGAGTTACCGCCAAGTTCGTCTGAATGAACTCTTACAAGAGCATTCGAGAGCAGCCAACCTCATTGTCCTGTGAGTTGCAAGATTTTGGTTCTAACCTACAGAATAATCTAATTTGTAAAGGGATTCTGGGCCAGAGCAACATAAACAATTCTGTTAATTCATTGAGGGCAAAAATAATCTTTTAAATACCTTTCGAAGGACTTGCATCTGGAATGATAGTTCTTTGGGACTACACTGAGCATGAATTTTTCCTAGTAGTTTTTCATGGCTTAAAACAAAACTCTACTCATGAAAATGTGTCAAAAATGCAATCTTCGACTTCAAATCTACATGTTGAGTGTTACACCTGCTTACTAAGCTGCAGAAAATACACATCATATCCCTTTTAAAAATCATAGCATGTCTGGGTTTTAAGACCCCGAAATGCTTCTTTACCAGTTTAAGATTACAACCATAAGCAGCCCATGTCCAGTGCAACTCGCCATGTTAATGGCACTAACCAGGTGAGCAAGAGTTTGCAAGATTACAGCCTAATGGCAGCTTTGTGCTTTATAAAATAAAAACAATCTTGTAGTCCAATCATAAACACTCAGAGTTCCATATCAACAGTTGATATTTTTTACTTAATATTTAGTGAGATGCATGTTATCAGGGCTACCCCTGTCTTCATAACGTTAATTTTATTTTTCTCTCTGTCTAAACAGGAGCCTCCCAGTAGCAAGAAAAGGAGTAGTGTCCGATTACCTTTACATGGCTTGGCTAGAAATTCTCTCCAAGAACCTTCCTCCAATCTTAATGGTCAGGGGCAACCACAAAAATGTACTGACTTTCTATTCTTAGAAAAACATCAGTACCTAGAATATCCCTTGCTTGATTTCAACACCTACATTTTTAGTGGCAGTGATTTATTAAAGACACACTTATCTAATACAGATCCACAACTCAACTAATTGACAGAAAAATTTTCAAAAATCCAAAGCAACACAGTGAAGAATTAGAAAAAAAGTAAATGGTTCCTGCTGGTGTAACACTTCAGCACAGGCAAAAGAAGGAAAAAAGAGTGTGTATGTGTGTGTGTACATATATCTCCCATAAGACAGCAAATACTTGGAGCACACAAAGAAGAAATTCAACTGATTTTATAAGGTATCAAAAATGCTTTTGATATTTATCCTAGAGAGCCAAAATTAACCGCTACAATACAAAAAGCATTAAATCTATAAATAAATACTTCTTTCAGATTGCACTGTCATAGTTGCTAACAGACACACAGGAAGATTACAATCGAATGCACAAGCCTGGGAGCCAGAAAACAGCCTGTATGGTATCCATCAGGTCAAAGCCATAAACTGACATAATGCAAATAGAATACCTGTGATGCTGTTTAATTATAATAATGCCAAATTAAGAAAATTAAGACCTGTGCCTACAGCAGATGACTTTACCTAAATTGTTCTGTTAATTTATATTCATTCAAATGCTTCTAATTAACTACCAAACAAAAAATTTACATATATAAAAATATGGACTCTATATGACAAGACTTGATAATGAATTTTCAAGCTCTGACATGCAATGGAATTTATGATTGCAATAATTAAATGTGGTAAGTAAATTTCACAAAGAAATTAGTTAAATGCTAAATTGTCAATTTTTACTATGAATGTTAGGGCTAATACAATCTGACATTATACTTTGGGATAATATGTACAGTGATTAATGTGATTAGAAAACCACAAAACTCCATTAGCTGAGTTGAAAGCCTTATTTTTTGATTTATACAAAATATTTCTCTTATTTTTAGACTTTCTAAATAATATTCATTATACACCAACTTAAAATAAAGGAAATTCATTAAGTTGTGTAATTTTTCTATTTTCTATTCTGCAACATTACAGTACTTTATAATTGCAACTCTCAATAAAAGTAGCTTCTCTTTTTAATGGGGAAAGCTATATCATACCTTTATAAGCTTTATTTAAATTGAAAACCATTAAGGAACGCAGCTAATTTAATTACTGCAGTTCTGCAACTCCTTTGCAGAGAGCAACTGAAATCTAAGGCCTAGAAAAACCAAGGGACCCTGAATTTCACTAAATGATTATTTTAAGGCAGGCTTCAGCTTCCATCTTTGGTTGAATTATTAGAATTTAACTTGCAGAGGATCTAGCACTCCATGTCCAACAATGACGAATATCTGATATTCGTATTTTTCCAAGTTCAACAGCAGCAATTCAGCAGAATATGGTAATGTAGCCCAATAATCCACGTTTTATTTTCTCCATCCATTAAAGGCAGGATATGAAATACTGGTATATTCTCATAATGTTCTTCCTTTGCTCCTTCCTACACATTTGCAACCAGGTTGAAGGATCATTTTGCAGTTTAACTGCATGACATAGATATACGAGTTTCCTAGATATACTAGGCTTCCTGCACAGCTCTGAGCAAACCAAACCTCACATCCTGCACCTGCAAAACAGAGAGATTATTCTCATCCTTCACAATGATGTCAGCGGTGATACAGGAGGTTGCTACAAGCTGTCAGGTCCTTCCACTTTCGTAGAATTGCAGTGGTCACTGTCCTTTCCACCTCACGTTAGACACCAAACAGGTGTAATCTGCATGTGGCACCCAGGCAGTCAATACAAAGAGAAAGAGCTTTTGGGGAGGCTCCACTTGCGCCTTCTGTTTTTTATCACAATGTATGGAAGGCCTTGGGGGAATTACACACCTGCATTAAGCCCTCCCATTATGTACACAGGTGGGGATTGTTTCCTAAATATTCCCAAGCACTGTAATTCTCAATCTACAGAGAACATCGACCCAAACCAATTTGGGGGACCGAAGCAGACCCAAAAAGAAAAGGAGCACAATATGAACCAGCAACGGCACTTTCCAATACTATTCACACTTCTGTCTCACAAACACATCGCTGTGGGCATTGCAACAAATTTCTAAATGAACAGCTATCAAAAATTAAGTACTAACATACACATCTCTCAAACTCCTTACTTAGACTACAGTGGTTAATTAGAAGATGTATCCACACGTTACGGGATTTATAACAAGCAGCACAAACTCTAGACTCAACAGTGATTAACTACCTGAAAATGTTATTTCCACAAATTCACAAGTAATTTCAATACAGCAGTTTCCTAGAAACTTCTATTTCTTGTTCCTCACTACGATTTCTGAAGTTGGAGAGAATATTAATTATGGACTACCTTAAGTTGCAGCTTCAATTGCAAAATTTTGTTAGTCCACCTACCTCCTTTCCCACTCTAACAGACACTTCCTCTTTTATATAAATTATGCATAAAACAACTGCTGAATTTTAATCACCACGTTAGGAACGGAATTCTAATTACAAGTTTGACATCTCTAGAAAAATTATGGCTCTAAAGCTGTCTAGCACATTTTGAGCTTATATCACACTACCAGCTCTGCAGGTTTATATAATCCAGCATTGATTTGATCAGCCACGACAAAAGCAAGCATAGATAAGGTGACCAGGGACATTAAAGTGTGAAAATACTGTTGCTATGAAGCAAGAACAAAGAATAATTTGAGTCTTCTTCAAAAGTCTAGGCATTCTGCACAGCTAAGCTTGTGCCTAAGGGCCCGTTAAAATGATTCACTACCATTCCTCTCATCAGTGAATCTTATCTTTCCCTCCTAATGTTACTGGAGCTCCAACAGGTATCACAGAAGGCATTTCAGCATAGTTCAGAGAATACATTTTCCTTAAATCTTTTTACAACCACTAGCAAGTTGCCCATCTCGATCACATACCCCAGGGGTGTAACGCGGGTAGCAGCTGTCCCTACCTAGGGCTCCAGAGCAGCATTCTTCCAACCTGCCTCTCACTAGATTTTCAGTCCCCAACAGACATTAGGGGATTTTTGTTTGTTTGTTTCGGACGGGTTCTTTGTTTGTTAATTTTGCTTTTAAATCAGCAACCCAATAGTGCAAGTAGAAATGTTACCTCACCAAAAAGGCATCACATTCTGAAGATAGACAGCTGCAACCGCCCGAGCCACACTGTGCAAAAAGGATGCGGCTATCATGCTTCACACCCAAAGGAGCTCTCCGTGTAATTATCGTAATCACAAAGTACAGAGCTCTAGCCACTTGCACAGTAAATTTCACCGGTCTTAGACCTCTGCAATTTTCCTTACATCTTTGAACAGCCCTACCAAAAGCCTTTCTGGCTAGGCAAAATATGACAAGCTGCCCTTCATTCTCAGAAAACCTGGACATTCCTCATCTTTTCCCTTTTTCCATCATTCCACGTGATATTTCAAGATCATCTTTAGGGCAAAAGCAGTTTCAGCAACTGATTAGTAGTTTACAAGTAACAGACATGGCAATAGGTAACATAAATTAGCACTTAAGTTACAGATACGTGGCAAACAGCTACAGTATTTTAGCTTTCACTGGCTAGTTTAACTCCCTATACTGGTTTGTCACCTCTCCTCTGGCAGAGGAAAAATGGAATACATAGCTGTGCCAGTGCAACAACAAACAAATATGGCAAATTTTAGCTCACATTCTCCACAAATAACAAAAGCAATAACCCACAGTCACGCCATTGCTGGAATTTCATCAGAGGAAATTCAGTTTCAAACAAAATAAAACACTGAAGCTGTTCTGAAACAGAGTAAAAAGCGATGGCAAAATTCCACAGCCCCCCACACTGTACAGCAAAACACACGATCAAAAATAGAGTTTAATTATAAACAAACACCCTCACAGCAGCCTTTTAAATTACAAACCTTAATCACTGTGAGAGAGACAGCTGTTCTAAGTGAGACCGGGGTGGGGAAGCTCTCTTTAAAAGCCAAAATTTTCTTCTAATAAAAATGCTCATTTTAACAGCGAAACTTCAGTGGGGAGAATTTTACAGATTATTATCCCTCAAAGAAGCTCGATGTTTCTTCTCCCGTACAACAAAGCAGTTTCCACTCCTACTCTCAATCTAGGTAAAAGGCAGATAATTTCAGTTTATCTCACTATTGTTTTTCAAAGTCAGGAGGAAATGCCCAATGGAGAGCAGCACTAATCAGCAATCAAGAATGCAGGAATGTTGACCAAGTGATTATCTACAGAGCAAACAACATGCTCCCAAGACTAAGACAAACTTCCCCAGACTTGAAGCATAGGGTTGTTTTTTTTTCCATATAAAGATCTGGGGAAAAAAGTTTCACTCGGTTGAGACCATTGCCCCGGATAATGTTTGGATGAGTGCTCCTATCTGTTATTCATGAACTTTCAGGGTACCTTAGAGGTAGAGTAGAACCCAGCCTGCCTCACCCAGCCAGGCCACTCAGAAAATTAATCTACACTACAAGGCAGAATGCGGTTGTAACCTCTATAAAGTTCTGCTTGTACAAATAACCATTTATAATTAGATATCCATTTGACACAACGGAAATTCTTACGAACTTCACTGTGTGGATGGCTTATATCAGAAGTCATGAAATAGAAGTATCTTTTTCACATAGGTCTATGATACGCACACATTCTCACTGAAACAGCGCATACTATTAAGGCTGGAAGTGCTGAACAGCAATAAAAGAAACCCCCAGTTGGGACATTCTTCAAAGTACTTTTCACAAGCAGACTGCAGTGTGTAGCCATGGTTTCACTGCCATCTGGCTGCACCTGAAGATGTAACAGCAAGGGAACAATCACATACACTTTAATCTTACAAAGAAAAAAAGTGATAAAGAATGGTTAACAAGGTTTAGACTAGCAAATAGAACTCCAACACTCTGCAGCTATTTTGCGCAGTGAAAAACACATTCGAGTTTGCACAAGTTTGCAGCCACGAATCCAGTGGGCAGCCGTGACAGCCGAGGGCCCGGCCACACCG
>VWZZ01004901.1:2131076-2227331 GCA_013399095.1 Psophia crepitans | reverse complement strand
CGCTGGCGGAGAGGCCCGGCCGCGCCGCATGGCAGGTAGACCCCGGGTAGGGGAAAAGGGAGCGCCGCTGCCCTCTGCCTGCGGCCCACGAGCCCGTTACCGCCGGACAGCGGCGGGGGGCGCCGGGCGGCCTGACGGCAGCACGCTCCCCGCGCGGCGGCGGCGGCGTTATGCTGGGCCGGCAGCTCAGACGGCTCCTGCACCTCCGCGGGCGCAGTAAGGGGGTGGCGGAGGGACTGGGGGGGAGCATAAAGTGCCCAGCCACGCTGCGGCCCTGCTCGGGGGCCGCCCAGCCGCGGCCAGGAGGGGCTACGGGGCACCGCGAACGGCGAGTCTCCCCCAGACACCACGGGGCGGCAACAGACGCCACGAAGGACCCCTCAGCCAGGGCGCGGGGAAGTGGGCGCTGAGGAGGAGCCGGGCGAGGCCATTCTCACCGGCGAGGGGTGGCGAGGGTGCGCCGCGCAGAAAGCGGCCGGGGATGAACCGATTTCCCCCTCTGCTTCCGCCTTCAGTGGGTCGTGCCGGTTTTCGCGCGTTTTTCGCTATTCGCTTCACAGCGGGTCTCTCTCGCCTTCCCCTCCACGCTCAGCAATGCCCTTCTCCGAGGCCGTCCTGCAGGCATCCCCCAGCAAGAGGCAGAAGGGCTCGGTGCCCGGGGAGCCCACCGCACGGCTCCGCTTCACTAAGCTGTCCGAGAACGCCTCCGCCCCCTCCAGGGGCTCTGCTCGGGCGGCGGGCTACGATCTGTACAGGTGAGGGTACCCCACCCAAGGGAACAGCCCATGCCGCGCCCCGGTCTGGCCCGTTTCAGGGAGAGGCCCTGTCGCGCTGCTCGGCGACCCTCTTAGCTCGGGGCTCCGGCGGCTGAGAGGCTTCTCATGAGGTAGGACCTCGTGCTGAGCAGAGCCCCCCTGAGAGGCTCGCCGGCCGTGAAGAGAAGGCTGGAGCCGGCCTGTTCGTTAGCTCCCTTGTGCCTCCTCTCCATTTCCAGAGATCTGTGGTCCAGTCGTGCTGCAGCAGGGATTTCATCCCATAGCGAGCGATGTGACCGTTGGCCAAAAGTCAGGCTCGACACGTCAGCCCGAGTTGCTGATGGCACCAGCATTGACTGGGTGCCTTCCCATTGAAAGGATAAAATAAATGGTAGTGTATGTAGGCCTTCCCTGCCAGTGCTTAGGCAGCTCTTTTTCTTTGGCTTCTGGGTGCTGCCTGCCAAAAGGAAGCTGTGGCAGTTCGATAACGCTCCTAGCTGGAAACCGTGTGGGTTGCCGTATAGACTTAAGTTTTGGTTTGCTTAAACTTACAATAACCATCATTCAGACATTTTCATGGTGCAGCTAGGCTTGTGGTTGCTTGTGTAGCTCTGCTGTGATCAGTCACTAGTTATATCTGAACTCCATTCTGACCTACTCTAGCTTCCCTTGTTTAGAATAATCAGACTTTTTCTTCCTTCACCTCAGTAATACTGACTTACTTCCTGAAGCTTTGTTTCACTACGCTTGGCACTTTGGCTTGGTATTTCTTTTATTCTACCAAGTTTGGTTTTGTTCCAGTGGTGCACTGTACACCTGAAAAGTCTCTTTCCTAAGAAAAACCTTTCAGTGCTTCCTAGTGTTTAAAAATTGGTTCTCCATCAAGGCCAAGATACGCTTGCCTTAAACAAGTAGAACAGAACAGTCTCACTTCTGGTATTGTCACCACTGCCTTCAATTAAACCTCCAGTTGGGTAGTTTAAAAATCTCTCTAGTTTGCAGTTTCCAGGCAGAATCATGAACTTCTGGCCTGCTCAGAATAAAACAAACTGCAACATTGTTGCCTAAAATTTAATAGATTATTATTATTGAGTACAACTAGTTCGTCTGCTGTAGAAAGCTTAATCAGAAGAGTATTATCCTTAAAGTTTCTGCTTTTGCACAAAAATTGCATAACTCCATTCACCTAATGGTTATTTAAACTTGTATTTTTTTTTCTATCTTACCAGTTAAAAAGCACATTTAAAACTAGCGATCTTAAAACAGCGCTGTTCAAATGACACTACTGAAATCTTAAGCTAGCACCAAAATGGGAATACCTTGTGGTTTAGGATCTGCATTAGATTTTGCAAATCTCTGAATACTCATGTAAATTCCCAGCAAGAATAATTCTGGGTAATCTTGTACCTTAAATTACAGAGAAGAAAGTGTTCAAAACAGTCCATATAAACTAGTGTTTTTTTCTTCAACGTAGTGCCTATGACTGTGTGATACCACCGATGGAAAAGGCTGTAGTGAAAACAGACATTCAAATTGCACTTCCTGCTGGATGCTATGGCCGAGTAGGTAAGTAAACAGGCTATAAAAAGCTGTTGTAGAACAGGTTTGATGCCATCTTCACATCTAGATTCCGCTTATAGCTTTCAGAATTAGTCTACACAAAAAAGAGATGTCATGAGGCCGATTTATTAAGCCTTGTAATAGACATTTCTGGTCAAACACATTTGAGGTTTGATATATGTCAAATGATGGAAAGATTATTAGCAAAAATCTTCATACAACTTTATAGGTGTTGCAATAGTTCATTATTTCTCTGCAGTTGCAGAATTTGAATCACAAAAACTGATAGATAATTGACATACAGAAAACACATCCCTGCATATTTAAAAATTAACCCTGAAGTAAGTGTACTAGAGTAGAAGAATTTGACGTGACAGAATACTTGCAAGAACCTGTACAAGGTGTTTTACGCATTCTTTCTCTGAATTGTGTATAAATTCTTAGGGTAAAAAAAGCAATAGGTACTTTAGTGGAAGAGTTTGCCATGTCCTTTCATCTAAAAGGGGAATGCAAGTGCATTTCTCTTATCACAGACAAAGAAAATTTTGAAGGGAGTAATGTTTTAGTTCCTCAAAGTAGGCTAAGGTAAGTAAAAAAAAAAAAAAAAGCAACCACACTCTGCACATCATTTAATTTATCTGTCTATAATATTTCTTAGTAAATTGCTTGCCAAATGTTGTTTTCCATTGTAACTGGAATGGATTGACCTAATAGTCTTTTGAGACTATTCCAAACCGGTGGTAGCCCCCAAAAATAAACCAGGATTAGATAGTTGTCTGTTGCAGCTGCCTTCCTTGGAGAAACCTACTTTGCAATTGGTGATCTAAACAAGGATATGCTTATATCACTTAAAGACTGTAATTGTATTGTAGCCTATAGCAGCTGTTACTTTGTTTAATATATACATTAACACTTACAGTAGTTTCTGTAGTTATGTTTATTTTAGAAAGACTGTGGAAACAGTTCTTGCTGCTATCACTCTGTGCAAACACACCATCTAACCTATAAATATTGTGTAAGAGTTTTAAAATAAGTAAATAAATTACACTTACAAAAAAAAATTTGTTTTCTAGCACCACGTTCTGGTTTAGCTGCAAAGCACTTCATAGATGTTGGTGGTAAGATTTTTATTCTTTTTACTAAAGCTTTTTAAATCTTGATTGCAGAAATGCCTTAATTTCACATTGTAATAGGTGTAAATTAATAATGCTAGCTTCATTGGTAGTCTGACAGAAAGAGATAACTGGGAAATACCTCTGAGAGCCAGTGCGTCATAATTATTTTAAAACCTGCTGAATTATGTTACTGATTTTTTATAATAATAATCATATACTGTTGTAGACAATGCCTGGCATAAGTTATTTTTTGGTTTAGGCTTTAAAGATTACGTTTTACATTCTGCTTTCTCCATTTTGACTAAACATCTGTGTGTGATTCTTTTCAGTCTAGTGTAAGATCAAAATGAATTAAATCAGTAACACGCAGATATTCTTTTACACAGAGAAGATATAGTAATGATATTCAAAAGGAGTGGTAGAAAGCACTGGAATACACCATTACTGCTGTTAGCTCTTTACTTACAGAAGACTGCTTATTAGAATGAAAAGAGCTTTAGTTTACTCTTAGTCATGAAAATAACAATTAAACAAATTACGTAAAACAAATTAAATTTAAACTCATAACTTTCTACATTAATTGACTTAAAAATTGAAACCAGAAAACTAAAATCCCACATGCTACAAGTCTTCACAGGTGTTTGTTCGTCAGTACTAGCAACAGATTCATTGTGAACAACAGGATGGGGGTTTTTAAAAAGTATTTTGAGCTTTTCTTTAATCTTGATTAGAAATTCACAGATACTTTTCCAGAAACAATTATTATAGGTATATCTAGAATCAGAAGTCTTCATGAAAGCCTCGCTGTCCTTTTGCCATAACCCTATAACTGCAACGTGAAATAAATTATGTTCAAAGTTCGTTTTCAGTTGCCACAGGACTGATCAAAGCACAGGCAGTTTCCCTAAGTATTGTATTCTAAAATGGCATCTACATTGCACAGAAGTTCTCACCACTAAGATTACTGTGGAGTTACTCTGAGCACAGCTGTAACTGCAGCACTTTAACTAGCACTAAATGTGTATTACATTGTTCTAATTGTACAAGAATACACTTCTAAGTTAAATAAATGTTATGTGCCTCCTAAAACCCTAAGCAATTGGGTTTTTTTTTCTGGCAATAGATTGTAGTAAAAAAAACAACGCCTACATTTCTGATGTAGTGACATAAAGAACACATATCTAATGGGTGTCTTCAGAAGTGCTGGGTGGCCGAGAGAGCACATTTTTTTGCAAACACATTAGAATTTGAGTTGTAATGGAAATTTACAAGAAAAGCATGCTGAAAAGTTGAGGCCTTTCCCTCTAGTTTTTGTTTGGTTGGTTGTTCGATGTGTGTCCCCACTGTTAAACAAGAGAGACTACTTAGAACGGTGGTAGTCAGCCTTTCCTTCTATGCTGGCTTTAGAGGTAAGGATGAGTGACTCCAGGCATCCTTCCCTTTCTGAAGCCAAGGCAGCCAAGAAGCAAAGCAATTCCCAACAAACTTTCAAGCTGCGGCAGAACTCCTTTATTCTGTCTGCCTTATGGCATATCAAAGTCTGGCTGTGCCTGTGACACAGCTCTGATAATCAGAGGTTAAAGGGGAGCATCTGTGCCAGTGTTGTCATTCAGGCTTTGTCTTAAATAAGACTTGATTCTTGCATGTCTGTTATGGTAAGGTTTTCTAAGTGTTCCTGGGTAACATAAAAAAGAGCACTAAGACAGAAATCAAAGATTCTCTACAACTCTCTGTAGTATACATGGTCTACTGTCGTGTGTTCTTTAAAGCAAGACTTCTAAAATAATTTTGTTTATATGAAAAAATACATATGCTCAGTCTTTTTCAATCTGAAAGTTAAACTAGGAATTACCAGAAGGCAAAAAGAAGTACTTAACAGGATGACCTGTGTTCAGATATTTAAAAAGCTGACAGTTGACAAACCATGCGTAAAAAAATACTACTGACACTTAGTAGAGGACTTCTTATTTAAAAAGAAACAAACCCCCCAAAAAGCCCAAAACAATTGTTACATAATTTTAACTAGTCCTGCAGTGGTACTTTAGTCACAATGAGGGCATTATCCATTCAGGTAAAAATACATTGCCAGAAATCCTGAGGGTTAGGGAGAAGAATTGGGATCATGCAAGAATATGTTCAGAATTCACATCTGCTAGGTGTGGATGCTTTCCCAACCAGTGACATGCCAAAGTTCTGACAGAGTAAGACAGAATGTCAGACTGCCAATTCCAATGCATGATTTCTCCAAAAATGACTTTGATGATTTCCACCCAATACACATAATTTAGAAAAGGGCCTTAGTGCTCAGCAATGTGTATAATTGCAACTTACTGTTCTGGAATAACAGAATGCCACAATTTGTAGAACCATTACAAGGTGTTTATAGCTAAGCTTAGAAAATTACTGTGTTTTAGTGAGGGGGGTTCCACCCCCCCACCCCCCCAGTGAATAATATGAGTGATAAAAATTTTCAGTGTTGCTGACTTCAGTTCAGCCACAGAAATATCAGTCTTTTCCAACTTTAGTTATCAGACAGTTTTTAAATCCTAGAGAACCAGTCTCCAGCAGTAGTGAAATAGGTGGTCAAAAGAATTTGGTATCTGTTCATGGAAGTATTTATTTAGGTGACAGCTTTTTCAACAAATACTTGTAAAATAAATTTACAGTGTCTATACATAAAGCTGGAACTGTGCTAATGCCATTGTTTAAAGGTCAGGGAAGCCATCTGACTAGGTTCATTGTATATCGCTATAGGTCCGTTATAACACTCCTTTTCAGAAAAAAAAAGCTGGGGTATAAAAAGGGGGTAGAAGTACTAACGTGCCATTAAGCTCCAGTTACTCCAATACAAGCTAAGCTTTAGATAATTGTTTCATTTTATACATATGAAAAACATAGTCTCCATTTAAATACTGTCAGTAATCTGTAGTAATCAGTTTTGAGTATTGCATTATATCAGAACAGAATACTGTATTATAACAGAAATAAAACTAGCCCTCATTATAGGGGGCAATTCCACTATCAATCTCTTTAAATGCATAGCAATATCTAACCTAGCATATGGTCTAGAAAAATGTTGTCTTATCTATACTTGAGAAAGCTCTTTGGATAAATCCTTAATTTGACAAACCAAATGATCTTTTATATGCATTTATGAGCATATGTACATAATTTTAATATGCAAAATATGAATTCTGGCTTTCAGCTCTCCAGCTGATTGATTCACATGAACAGATAAACCAAATTAAGGGGCAACTGACTTGAGAATTTGAGTGATGCTTGAAGTTATTTCTGCTGCCACGACAAGTTTGTTGAATCTCTTTGTAATACATGTATGTAGCATGGTCTCAGTGTCCACTGTTGTATAAAACAAAGCAAATTATTTGCTTAGCACTCCTCAGCTAATGCTTTGTGTCACCCTGGTTTAGCAATTATGTGAAGGCTCTAGATTATCTGATATTTTAAAAAGGAGGAAGGAATAGTACTCTGTTAGGAGGAGGCAAAATTTTCATGTTATTGTTGTATAGTTTGGCCTTTTTTGCTTATACACTTGACACTTCTGTATAGGATTTGATTTTTAATATTTTAAGTATTGAATGGCAATATTGAAGGGTGGTAGAAATAGTGCAAGCAAGCTCTGTGATCACCAATACAAGCGACATACTGTGACTCTCAACTGATGTGTAGTTGACTTTCTGAAAGTTGGTCTAACCTAAACTAAATAAACAGTACAGAACCTGTACATGTAGCTTTGGTACATGAAGCTAGCTGAATCAACTGTACTGAATGCTACAATCTCGAAGCTTTTAATATTTTTTTTTTAATTCTGGAAAATGTTCATTCTCAGCAACCCCTGTGTTTTGTTCACTGTTACTTTTGACAGTGCTCTGTGATTTGAGTTCCTTTAAGGAATTGCATGCAATTAAATGCCAGTGACTTACCTTGAGAACTGCATGTTTTTCTGAATTTTCAGAACTTGGGGGATACTCGCAGTGTTATTAGCACCTTAATCAGGAAACTGTTCAGAAATGTCATTGGATTAACCTGTAACATTACAAGGGAAAGACAGTCACATAAATACTTTTTTTCACACTAGAACTAGTGCAGAGATTGTACAGGAACTATGGCCCATATGTACTGCAATATTTTCACACAGCTGAAGAAACTAACAAAAAAAATCCCTCAGTTTTCTATTCTCTTAAGCATGTATGTTGCAGTTCAATGTCAAAGCTTCAAGGTATAGTCATACTACAATTTCCTCTGGTGTTTATAACCTCTGAAGGTAGTACTTTGTATGTGTCAATCTGGGAATGATCTGCAATGACATGTAATTTTAGTATTTTGAGTTATTTCTGCAAGTAGGTTTCAAAATACATACTTTGGTCTACAAGGAAGCCAAAACCTCCAGTTTTTCTACTGGAAATATGCTTCCTGTATCTGCAAGAAAACCCTCAAATAAGCAGAATGTGATTATTTTAATGCATATTGGTAGATAATCTCCTGAACTATGTAGCTAATAGAGTTATATAAAAATATAAGATTAAGCTTGTTTTACAGTATTTACACTTGAACGTAGCTGAATGACAATCAATTCCTTAAAGCTTTAGTTCTGTTACCCTGCCTGATATATGGGATTTGGATCTGTGCAAATCCATAGCTCTCAAATAAAATGTTAAGAACATATTTCTGTTTGACACTCAAAGAGCTGAAGTTAGCAGAACAAATGGAGCCTGAATTTGGTACAGCTGTCTTGATTTCAGATAGGGTATTGCAACTAAAATTAGTAGTACAGTGATAAAACACTTCTTGATTTGTGATGGTGTTTTTCAGTTCTTCTTGCAAGATTGATTAGCATTTTTTTTGAAATTTCAGTATTTTCATATATATCGTTCAATTGTGCAAGAGTAGTATAAAGGATGTCAGTATGAGGTACTACAATCACGTACTAATCTAAATCTTATCTAATCTACTTATCTAATATACTGACAACATTTATTAACTGGTTATCCCTCTTAATTCTTCCTTCTGACAGCCGGTGTTATTGATGAGGATTACAGGGGAAATGTTGGCGTGGTACTCTTCAACTTTGGCAAGGAGAGTTTTGAAGGTAAGTGTTAAGATTGGCAGAGCCTGTTTTCAGCCATCTGACTGGAAATAAGAAATTCATTTTTCTTTAAAAGCCTATGAAAAGTTAGAATTAGCCGAGAACATTTTTCTTCTTACAATTAACAAAAACATGGAAACTTAACAATGTCGTGTCAAGGAAACACAAAAAGATTCCATTCCTCGCAAATTAGGCAGCATTCAAAAATAAACCAGAACAACCCTGAAAAAAAACTTAAAAACACACCACCACAAAACTAAAATAAACAAAATCCCCTCCTTAGCTGAGCTTTTAGATTCACGAGCTGTACTGAAGTGCAGCTTTGTATTGAGTTTCTTGCTGTGCCAGAAAAAAAAAATTTAGCTGAGCAGAATTTGAGATAAAAACTTCTTCAGGATCCTGGGAAACATGAGTAATAAAGGTATGATTCTCTCTTAATCATGCTGCCTTTCTGCAATCAGTTTTAAGGCTCAGGGCTCAGTTACAATATTGCCAATGTTTTTGCAGCTTTTTCTGCAGTTTCACAGCCCAAGTTTCTCATGGGAGCTCTGTGAACCAGATTGGGTACTAATCAGAAATTGTATTTTCCTTTTATCAGTTTGGGTTTCCTCCCTCCCCAAGTAATCAATTCCTATGCTCACAAGAGGAGTCATGTTATACATACAGCTGTCTCTCCATCTCAGCATTTATGCATAATGACATTTAAGATGCCACAGTATGGCAGCAGAAATGAGGGGAGATGCCTTGAGTTCGTACTGCTGCTTAAATGTCACCTTAAAAGGACTACACACAAATTTATCTTCCCCTGTATTTCTCTGAGACTATTAACATCTACTTAACTAAGTTTCAAATAAGTGTTTACACTTTAGTACATTCTGATACTCTTGAAAGAGGATTGGCTAAACTTCTTAAGGGTTTTTCACTTTAAGGGAACTAATAATCTTTTCACTTCATCACAGTTAAAAAAGGGGATAGGATTGCCCAGCTCATCTGTGAACGCATTTATTATCCTGAGCTAGAAGAAGTTCAAGTAAGTTACCAAAAGAAAATATTTCTGCTATTTTCAATACTTAATAGTTTAAGATAGTTGTATATAAGCTGGAATTTATGGTATAAATAAATATTTTGCTTTAAAACTACTTTTAGCATTAAAACTGAAACCGTTTTATTCAGGTAGCACTACCCGAATAAAAGTCTTGATGCTTTGCATGCATTTATGTGGGGGTTTTTCCTGTAGTTTTCAAAGTTAACAGGCACTTGAGAAGCACTTCAGTATATATTAGAAACAGTTGTTGCACAGATTTGTTTAAATGTGTAGGGTGTCCCTGCCCACGGCAGTGAGGTTGGAACTAGATGATCTTTTCAAACCAGTTGATGATACTTGTACAAAAGGTCTTCTAAAATGTCTCAAAATCTTTTGGTTTAGTTTCTCAATTATAGCTATTGTTACAAGTAAATGTACCTTCCTCTATGATAGACAGTATCTGTTGTATAGAAACAAAAGGCAAGTTCAGACACTAAACCAACTAACCATAATTGATGTCTTTCAGGCTCTAGATGATACAGAACGTGGTGAAGGTGGCTTTGGTTCTACTGGAAAGAACTGAAAATTATTTGAATATGCTTTCTGTTGGGTTGTTGTTGTTGTCTGGGTTTTGGAGGGTTTTTTGTTACGCTATTTCTAAGTTTTCATTTGAAGTAAATGTGGGATTTTGGAGTACATAAAAATAATTAAAGTTTTATTCAGACTTCTTTTTATCTGTCCTCATGTCTATTTTTACAAGCAGTGAATTCATGTGCATTATGGGGAAATGTACATGACTGACTTGGTTGATTAGTTTATGGATTATTTTTTCTTTTTAGATGTCAGTCCTCAGTAATAAGAATTCATTGTTTATGTGCGGATTATACTCTAATAAATTAAAAAACCCCTTAATTATTTGATTTTATTTTACTCACCTAAAGTAATATGGCTGATTGTTTCCTTGCCAGTTTGTGTTAATCTTCTGAAAGCTATCTTCCATGTAGCTCAGTATTTCATGATGATCACACACAAAGATGATCAAGGGAGTGGAACATCTCCCTTATGAGGAAAGGCTGAGGGAGCTGGGTCTCTTTAGCTTGGAGAAGAGGATGAGGGGTGACCTCATCAATGTTTATAAATATGTTAAGGGTGAGTGTCGGAAAGATGGAGCCAGGCTCTTCTCGGCCTCACTAAGCGATAGGACAAGGGGCAACGGGTGCAAATTGGAGCATAGGAGGTTCTGAGTTAATGTAAGGAAAAACTTTTTCACTGTGAGGGTGACAGAGCACTGGAACAGGCTGCCCAGAGAGTTTGTGGAGTCTCCTCTGGAGACATTCAAAACCCGACTGGACGTGTTCCTGTGTGATGTGCTCTAGGTGGCCCTGCCTTGGCAGGGGGGGTTGGACTAGATGATCTTTCGAGGTCCCTTCCAACCCTTCTGATTCTGTGATTCATGCTGAGACCCTATTTCATACAGAACCAGTGATAATACGGGTACCGACATGACTTCCTATTCTAACCCCTAAATTGGAATAAGGCAAAGATAATAAATCTTGCATCTTCTACAGCCTGTCAGAATACTTTGTTTCTGTTCAAAGCTAAATTTGTGTCTTCGATTCTTGGCTGACCCTCAAACAGCCAATTTTTCAGCTCTCTAGCTCAAACACCGTATTGCCTCCTTTTTTAATAAGTAACTCATCTGGAAATAACTTCTACATAGTAAACAAATGCTGTGAAATATGTTGTTGAAATATTTGTTGATAAATTCATTAATAAGTTACTGTATGGAAGAAAGATTCTGAATTATTGAATCGCTGCACAAATTGTTTTTAGGGGTTTTTTCAGTTCTATTTTGACCAGATGACATAGAACTCTCTTGGAATCTGTCCTGAACCTGATTGTTTCCTTAAGCGTGGGAATCTCTTAAATGACTCAAAAGCTTTCAGGTGAAATCGTACAAGAGAAGGGGCAGAAAAGAAAGTATCTGGAATATTTTTGCCACTTTACAGAAAAGATGCAGAAAAGGCTGTGAGGATCTCAAATGTAGTTCTTCACCTGCAGCTGTCTGTATTCTTTTTATGTTTTCTTAGCTGAAAGGTCACAGGTTATGAAGTACTGTGCTTGAAGTAGTGTTTCAGTAATGGAAAGGCTAGGATGGTCACAGCATTCTTCTCCTTGGTAGTCTCAGATCATAATAATCCTGTTGGTATTAGTTTCATGTCATTGTCTAGGAGTACCCATTCCAGTAAAATAGGCACAAAATATTGCGCATTTTATACATTTTACCCCCCCTTGCCCAATGAGCTGGAAAATAAAGCATAATATAACAGCATTCAGACTCTCAACCATAGGATAGTCATTAGACTGACTTGGCAGTGCTGAAATAACAAGTACATTCATCTTTGACAAGGGTCAGTCTTTCCCCGTGTGCATTATATGCTTATCAGTCATCTTTTTTAGTCCTCCTACACCCTTATCACAACATTGTACATTGTATGTCTGTATACCCGGACCTTCACAAGCACGCTTACCATGCAAAAGGCTATCGGTATGACGCACTTCTTGCATACAATGAAGTTTTAAATGAATTGGAAAAGCTGACACTGAGTTTATCCATTCTATAACCTACTAAAAAGGAACTTCAATTACCAAAGGCTATTTAAAGGTGTTAAAATAACGGTACTTCTGCGTAAAGCTCTTTCCTCTTGCTGGGCTGTAAGATAAAAGCAAGTTTTGCTGCTCCTCTCTTTTTTCCCCCTTCCCACCCGCCAAAGCAAAAAGCCAGCAGGGGATACACTGATGCAAGTCCTTTTTAAAAAGTACTACAGATGATCTCGCTTGGAACAGCAACCCTGAAGGAAAAAGTTTTATATTTACAATTTGTTGCACCTGCTGGAAACTGATCTAATTTCCATTTCTGAAAGTAATACTAATACTCCAGATTCTGAGGCAATAAGTAATAGTATTTGCTAGAAAAAGCAAATGGGAGATCTACCCTTCTGCTTAAATTCACTAGTTGTAAATTAGTTTTGTAATTCAGTGAAAAACTTGCTAAGTGCATCATTGACTGAGCTCGAGCAAGTAATCTCATGAGAAGCTAGATGCTAACATGCATAGCTCTTACTGCTGTCTGGACAGATTCATGTCTCCAGAACTGTCACCGAGGTGTGATCCCCAGGGCTCACTGTAGGTATGAAACTGCAGAGATGTAAAGCTCCAAAAGAAGCCCAAGGTATAACGCTATTTGCAAAAAAATGAAGTTAAAATTACATTAAATAAAAACGATGTTGGGCTGCTCTTCATTATCACTGAACAGGCTCAGACAAAGATATTTATCTGTCAACTGCTGTAAAAGGGGCGCGTTATCTCCAACAGGAGTTACCTAAAGCTTTGGGAATTATCTTGTAGAACTTCCTCTGTGGAACGTGGAAGCTTTTACAGTGGTAAATAATTTGTTGGGAATTCTTATCTATAGCAGAAAATTACTTTTTCCTCCACGGGAAGAAGGACATTACAATCTCCCTCCTTTCTTTCAGAAATTGATTTGACTTGTTACAAATAGAGATCGAGAACATTCAGCCTTCAACCCTAGGTGAATTTGGAGAATAACAGGAACTTCTGAATGCACATGCTTGGCTCCAGATTCACCTCCATGGTTTGGGTTCTGTTTTGGGATGTGAAAGGGTCCTGTTTTCTTATTTGGACAGAAATGCATATGACAACTTGTATGTTCTTACCAAGGCAGAAGCTGGTGAGGGTCTTGAAGGAATAGGTGATCACTAGATAATTCCTACCACTTGCACACAAAAATCTTAAAACTCATGGTAATCGCATCATTGATCTTTAGTCCTTTTCATGGTTCCCCAAAGTATTAACCTGGTCTTTAGTGGCTGTAACTTTAAGCACTGCTTCCTTCAGCTACTGTTATATTATCTTGTGGCACGTTAAGAATTTTTTTGATCTATTTAATGTTTTTTAGGAGATCAGCCACTAGATGGCACTAAAAGTTTGCTTTCTTCCCCCCTTTTTGCCAGAGGTATTTTTCAGACGCGTTCATCTATAATTAAGAGTTGATGACTCCCATTGGGACTATGTTGGCAGAAAGCAAGATGCAGCAATATTTGAGTGAAAGCAGGCAAAAGTATAACCATTAAACGGGGAACAATGACTATAATTTAAATAAGATTTGGGTGGTTGCAGTGTTTGCATAATCCCTCCTGGCATGCAAGAGCAGCAGAGAAGCCTGTGGCTTTGCTCTCCTGCTGTGTTTCAACAAAAATGGAAAATTGTAATGAACAGCAACATTTTTCCTATCTTTCATATTCCCTCTCTTGCTTCCCCTTCCTCCATTCCTTTAAGTGGAATGCAGTCTACTTAAGGATTGCATTGTAATGAAAGTAGCGTGTAGCTCAGTAAACTCTGCATTGGATTCTCCAAATCAGATGCCTCTTGGATGTTCAGGACATAAATTAAAACTTATTTAATATGTGTTAACCCAGTAAAGGCAGGTGACATATAGGAACCTGAATTATGGGAGTTTTTATTAAGGTTCCCTAGTTTCTTTTTTGGTTGCTACTTCTGTGTCAGCACAGTCCAATGCTCTTGTATTTGTCTTCCCTCCCCCCACTCTTCTAATTTTTTTAAAAAATAGCTATTATTGTATTTTGGCTTAAAGATAGTTAACTAAGTTTCAGTATTAAGTAAACTTCTATGACCCTGCCTATTTCCTGTCCTGTCAAACCTTTCCTTGTAAGAATAACAGTGTCCTTTTATTTGGTGGAGTGTAGCATGATGTTTTTGGCAGGCCCAACATTTTTGACTTGCATAAATTTGTGACCTCAAGTGCAAGAAAAGTGAATGCTTGCTTCAGTGCCTCATGGTTTCTGCCTAAAAAGAAAAGTGTCCACATCGCTAACCATTACAATTTCTGAAGGAAAATTATCAGCACACTTATTCCACCTGATTGCACATGACTGCACTTCCAAAGAAAAGAATCAGAAATAAAAATAAGTATTTTGCACCTAGTTATGTAAGGTACCAAAAGTCTGAAAAAATATAGGGCAGACTGTACTGCCTTACTGGTTTCTGGAATTGGCACACATGGCACTTCCCTCGCTAACAGCTATTGGCAACCTGCACCTCAGTAAGGATGTGATTCTGCAAAGTGTAAATGTGGGTCTGCTGCTGGGCAAAGAATGTCATTGCATGGTTAAAGGTTGCAGGATCAGGTCTGAAGTGAATGAATGTAATTATTTTCCTAAACTTTCCCTCCATTAACTGTGTGGTTATTTAGCTCTTTGCTACCAACGGGATGCTTTTCCTCTACTCCGTTAGAACACAGCAAGAAAGCCTTTTACTCTGCCAAGTCTGAAAACCTGACAGATTAATTGTATGATTTGAGAACCCTCATCGAGAAAGTAACTACTGTATTTCGATGTGTAAAGTATGCTTAAACAAACATATATGAGCTGTATACGCATACTTGTTTCTCCTTAGACTTTGATTTTTTTTCATTACGTCACAAAAATGTAATATCAATCATTGGCTTTTTAGAAAACATTTGTATAGTAAATTTTGTAACACAAATAAGAGGTTTGGATCAATTAGTATTGCTTACAGCCTTAATGTTTAAAGCTGATATCCTTGAACTGAAGGAATTTATCTTTTGACTACTGTTGATTACAGCAAAGGAATTTGTTTGTTTTTGTTTTGTAAAAGGAAAAAGAAAAAACAAAGTCATGAATGTAGTATCTTTGGCCAGATTCTTTTAACACAAGTATTTTGTGGTTTATGGATTCCTAGTCTGAAAGGTTGTTTCCAAGTGTCCAAGACAAAATAACTATGTGTCCTAGTTGGAAGAAAACTTCCCCGTTCCTCTGCAGCTAAGCTGATTGTGCCATGTCTAGCAAGGAAGGCAGCGTGTAGTATCCAGTGCTGCCTCGCCAGCACACCTCAGTCCTGACCACAACCTTCCTGCTTGCGCTAGCTTGCACTCTGGTCAATGCCAAATTACAGGTACCCTTCCTTAGGGTGTAAGACAGCATCAAGGAGTCCCACTTGTTAGGTTTTCACAGCAGCAAACATAACCCCAGTCTCATTTTCTTACACTTGCATGTAGAAGTTATGGCTGGCAGTGAGCCAAACTATCAGCATTACTATTTTATTATAATTTAAATAATTCTGCAAGAATAATTCTTTGTGTGTGTCCCCATCCTATCCTATGACAGTGTATCATAGCAAAACATAGGCTCGCAGCAGTCAAAGAAGAGCAGGAGGTCTTTTGTTAGGGGAGAAAGCTTGATGTTTCAGTCCTGTTCTTACCTTTCTTCTCAACTTGCATTAAGGCATTGGCAATGTGAGAGAACTGAAAAAGGAGTTGTGACAATGCCAGGAAATCATGGATCCAGCGAGAGAGAACTGATTGCCCTCTCTGGATGTAAAGAGGAGATGACAGCTGAGTCAGAATGCACTGAAAGCTCCCACTTCATCATCTTGGTGAGTTTTTATGGTTTGGGCGTGGAGGTTTGGTGGGTTTTTTTTGGTGGGGTTTTTGTGGGGTTTTTTTTTTTGTTGTTTTTTCTTTTTTTTAATATTAACTGTATCAGTTAAACTAATAAAAATTCTCCAGGAAAAAATGAGCTGTTATCAAATAAAAAGCCAAACTGCAGCTTCAGGGAGGCAGCAAGGTACCAGTATTTTTGTCAGAACATCATTCCTCACACAAGTGCAGTGCTGTACATCTTATTATCGGTTTCTAACTAAGAGAGGCTTTAAGAGCGCCTTTAAAGAGGGCTTCGCATTTCTGCAAGCATGGCATATGTTTTGTCCCACCCCAGGTCACCTGCACAGAGCCTCCACCCTGCTGTTCGTAACTTTCCCAGATGCCAGCTAAGTAAGACTGACTAACCGTCAAAACAGGCGAGCTTTCACCATGGTATCTTGAGCAGGCTGGAAGCCTGCTGTGTGGAAGAAGTAGCCTCTGTTTGCATTTACTTTTTATTTGTATGACCTTTGAGATGCTTAGCATTTATGACACAGCCTAGACAGAGCAAAAAAACACAGCTTGGGCACCTCCCTGAGTAGTTTGGTTCCTACAACAGGATTCTGGATTTTTCAGTCCCATCTGCTCCTGGGCACCTGCTTGCCAACAGGACCTGCCTGTTTATTTTTACATCATTATTTTCTACCAATAAAGTTCACTTTAAAACTATGAGAACCTACATTAACAACAACAAATTGGACTCCATCTCTGTCCCCCTACTCCTGAAGTTTGCTATTCAAACATTCAGAATGTGTTGAAGGCATGGCTATGTATATACTAAAGCATGCAAATGATCACTGATGCCAGTATTGCATACAAGCTAAACAAAAAATTATTAGTCATTTGCAATTATTCCAAAAAAGTTTGAGTAGCAGCCCGAAATCATAGAACAGCTGGGTGGGGAGAGGAACAGGGTCTGTTTAAGCTGTCACTCAGGCTAAAGAAACCCATGCAAAGCCACAGCCACGGTTGTCTAGAAGAGCCCGCTTTATCCCAGTGTTGGGCTGGTGCGCAAAAACATGCACTGATAAAGTGGTGTGCTAGCAACATCTGCCCAGCAAATGGGTTATTCTTCCAGCTTCCATTATATTTGAGTTGTTGGAGAACACCAAGTACCTCTAGAGCCACAGATCAGAAAAAACCCAACGTAACATTGAAATCAGGGCTGTCCGTCTGTGGGTGGGCTGTCAGCCATGACACTACGTTGTTTGTACTAACCCAGGTAGGAATGATACTGGGGTTTATTACAAATAGGGTAAGTGTGCAAATTCAGTAGATACAGAGAAAGCTAAGGCTTAACTTATATCTTATGATCCCTTAGGATCTCCCTGGATAGCACCTTTTCCCCTCATGCCTTTGCTCATTGATCTATACCTTCTGATTTGCCAAACTAATTTTCCAGATGCACCATCAGCTAACAGGCAATGGTAGGAGTGTTTAAATAGACAGTTGAAAGATTCATGTGAAACTTGCTCACTTCTAATGAACAGCAGATAAATAATTTAAGCTCTATTTAACTGGTGCAAAGGAAAAGTGCTTACAGATTAGAATAAAAATTAGACCTAAAAGCAAAACTCCTGGTTTAGTACCATAAAGCATATGCCAATAGTCCAGGGAAAACCCCTTTGTTCCAATTCCATCATAGGTCTAAGTTGCCTCTTCTACTGCTGCCTTATGATAAAGTATATAAAATAGTCTCACTGGCCTGTGCATGTTCCCAAAGTCTGGTGCTATTGCTGGCAAAGCTTTATTACATTCCTACATTACACAGAACACTCTGCAAACGCTAAACAAAAGAAAATGACATGCAACTGCTAACAAAGACATGTTGAGTATTCACATTTCCCCCCTCTCTCCATAGCCAAAGTGGCAGTCAGATAAAGGCTGCTTCTGAATCCTTGCTTATTGTGTAAAGCGCAGCTCAATCACAAAATGGTACTAATCATGGCCTTCCATAACTTTAAAAATATTAGTTGTAGAGCTATCTTGCATGTTAAACATAATTTTCAGTGGCTGAGAACTGTGGAACCAGTACAGAATGCTCATCGAGTGCTAAGGGTACTGGCATTGCTTTAAAACTCTCTCCTTAGTCAACTTCAACAGTTTATGTGCACAAAGATCTTCAACAGAAGTTAGAGGATCGCATGTTTTAATAGCTATGGACCTATTTTATTCCCTCTGAAAAAAATAATTGGATTAATGTTTGTTAATGCCCAATGTCAAAAATCACATTCGTATATTTGGCCAGAAGCATTCCTTGGAAGAGATCACGATGCCAGAAAGTTACGATTGATCAACAGTAGGTGCCCAACGGATTTGAATGAAAACATTTGGAAGTCTTAAATCAATAGCTGTCAAGAGTCCTCTCTCTATAAATGCTGTTGGTTTTAGTAAACATCTGCTGCATGTTTTTAATTCACCTAAAGAAAGTATGTTGGAATTAATTTTTATGGGTTTCTGGGACACCAGATCACAAATTGCCAAAGAACTTTGGCACAATTAAAAAGAGAGTCAGACAGAACACTTCAAACACGAGTTGGGGCAAATTCTGAATGTTTGCTGAGTGAAATGCAATTGTTCAGGGTCTGTGCACTACTTACTACTGAAAGATGACAAAATCTGTCTAAGGAATAATTACTACAAGAGGCAGCTGTGGGGTGGGACACACTTAGCCTCATATGATCTGTATACAAGAAGTGATTAATATAGAATTACATCTGAGATACAGTATAGTCATAAGACTCAGGGTCCTTCTCTCAGAGTTCATTTTCTCCATCAAAATGAAACACAGAATGCTGCTGTTATTTCACAGACTCAAAGTTATTCCTAAAGGCAAGAACTAGTCAGCTATGTCATAGTCCCCAGGGAAGCTGTGGAAACCCCTTTGACTTGATGCAGACAAAGAAGGGAAAAAGTACACCACAGAGAACAATCCTGCATTGGCTGATGGGTTGAGTAGATGACCTAACGGGTCTTTTCTGTCTACAATTTTATTCTGTGGCTTTGCTGAAGGCCCTGTTGACATCCACAGTGCCATTGCTTTCCTGGAAGCTTTAGTAAAGATCTGGTTTGGAACTCAGAATACATCACTGAGCAAATAACTCTAGTATGGGGTGACAGGCAACAAGAATGCCAATGCGAACATGCCCCATCATGCTAGTTGATTCCCTGAAACACTTGCATCAATATATAGTAACTGCAATGGATGTCAGCATGCTGCTTACTTCAATGCAGAAGTGCATAACCACCTGCTGTACCATTTACCCAAGATATTAGTTGGCTTTATAAGCTCCCATGTCTGGCCTGAAGACTTTAGTTCATTAGGAGATGCAGGAATTCATCTAGAAGTCCTCAGTTAGCAACAAACGTGTCTGTATTTCTTCTCTATTCCTCGCTTAGTCTGTTACTATCAGAAGCCTACTTCCTTTTTGCTACAGCACATCCCGATGTTAAGATTAGTACAAGCTCACAAGAGCCACTTCATCACATCTATTCTTCAGTCAAAAGACCAGGCTTTCTACTTGACCCTGTTGCCACTGGAGCTACTTCTGGGGCAAACACAATTACAGTTCTACCTCAAAGTACAGCAGGAAGATTCGCAATCTCTCTTGTCATCCAAAATTTGGGCAAAGTGGCAGGGATTGATTCTCCATGTGAGATACACCACAAACCTCTCGGGCAGAACCAGCTCATGAGCAGTTTCTGTTCGTCGATAGAGCAGAGGTCCTCAGCTAGCAGTCAGGTTTCCAACAGTTTGCAAAGTCTAAAGATATTTTGCCAATAGAGTAACTAAATGAAACATGGTAGAACGTAGCCTAAGGCAACCCAGATCTGAATATAGAAATCTAGCCTGCAGAGGCATGGTGGTACCAAAGGAATATTCTGACTCAGCTGGAGCAACTTCTCTGATCCGAAAGAGGCTTTTCCCAGTGGGAACTCACAGCTCTGTTTCTCATGAGGTTGGCTACATCTGTTCCCTTTTATGCAAGGGGAACACTTTATTAGGGCCCTAAGTAATCTTCTGTTGGGCAATACTGGGCACTCCTGGTTTCATCAAATGATGAATCAGTGGGTCCCATTATTGCTTCATACCTCATACAGTAAAGTTTTGGGTGGGTTCTTGGACAAGAATCTTGGCTCTGAAGGACATGTTTGATATGGTAGCCTTGGACACAGCCATACAATAATTCTAGCACTTCCTACAAAGTCTATGTGTCTACTTACATCAATAAGTATAAAATTAAAGCCACCTCTTTTACTGTTATATAAAACCCCCCATTCTATCTCTTGGAATTCAGGGGGACTCACACACACAAACACACCCCACTATGTGGCTTGGGAAGGTATCTTAGATTCCAGACCTTTCCATCTACTACAGAGCGGCCCTGTGGAGAAATCTTCTCCAGAACTGAAAGCTGACTGTAAGGGGTTCACACAGGCCAGCATCTCTGATATTTAGCGAATCAAACTGCAAATATGTGAGGCAGAGCAGAGTCTGGCACTTCGTAACAAACAACTTGCTATTTTTCAAAGCCATATTGATATCTTCTTGAATGGTTCTTATGACTTCAGCATGTTATTACTTGGCTCTATTACAATCCAGATTTTCTCTTATTTCCAGAGTAAATTTGATGTCTGAATGCATTAGAAAACATGAAGAAGCACTAGGCTGTTACACAAGTACTGAAGGTAGCTGCGATTTTCAAAAATACAATGGGAGACTGACTGCTGAAATCAGTGGCATTCAGGCCAGGATTTAACAGCAAAACTATTTTTAGAGTCAATAAATAGAGAGAAATATTTTGAGTCTTAGGCTCAGATGTCATCCTTCTTCTTCCTTCAGTCTGGACTGATGTGGGGATAGTGGGCTGAAATTCTGGTAGCTACCCTTGATTCAGCAATAGAATAGAATAGAATAGAATCATTAAAGTTGGAAGTGACCTCAAGGATCATCTAGTCCAACCATCAGACGAAATCCAGCACAAGTGGACACCAGGACTAAGACTTGCTTCTGCCACAAGTCAGGATTAGTTTCTTTTACTCGTTGTCCCACAAAAAATGAAATAATCTTTTCCGGTGACCAATACTGGGTCCTGTAAAACTTCCAAGCATGGAGTTGGAGGTACAAACAGGACATTTGGTCAGCACAAATCCCCTCTCAGACTCGTCATGTCTAAATCTAAAATAGTCATTAGTAAAATAGGTAATTGAACATAGCATCAGCTGAAAGCCCTGTTCAACCAATCGGTCTCTCACTACGGAGGAAAGTTATTGGTGGAGAAATGATTCTGTTTGTTCCCATTATTACCTTAATGCACTATTGCTGCTATATTTTGATCTCCAGAAAGCACTAGAGACTGTGGCTTCGCAGCTTTTTCTTTCCACTAAGCGCCTCACACAGACGACACACCCTAGCAGCGCTGGGCCTGAGCTTGGGAACATCAGCCTGTTCCAAAAACCAGAGTTCCCACATAACTACGTAATACACTGCTATCGAGTTACTGGGCTAGCCACAAATTGACTAATGTAACACTCACTAAGGATCAGGAGGTTGTAGCATGAGTGCTTAATTTCCAGGGGAGGGTGATTTGTCCTTTAGTATCACAAACACTTTAATTATCAACACACAAATAAATACTAAATCCCCATCTGGCAGCCACACATAGTACAAAAGGAAGAAGGAATGTGCAGCCTTTAACTTGCAGTGATGTACCTAGACATTAGGGCCCCCTGCAACCTGTCAGTAGAATTGGTACCACTGGTGCTTCCCCAGCTGCGGGAATAACAGGCCAAGGACAGGAGAGCAGCTGGGATGCGGCACTGCAGAGCATCGCTTGCCTTACTGTGACTGAGGAGTATCATTCACAGGTTGGATTTCACTCTCTCTCTGACTTGGTGTTTCCAGCCCATAAACCAAATAGCAGCAATGATCAAGAGCAATTCCCCTGCCCACCCCTGTCCCGTGCCTTACTGAGAAAACAAAGCTTTTCCTCAGATATCATTTCAGTCTTAGAAAAATCACATCAGGTTTTTTTTAAGCTAGAAGGGTCTTTTGAATTGCTCCTTGAACTCTGGCTTCACATGACTCATTGCTTATTTCTCATCATTTTTTAGCAACCAAACTGATAACCTGCATAGAGAGACATTACTCCAACTAAACAGCTCAGACTAGAAGAAAACAGTACCTGCTTACATCTTCTTCAGTAGCTCAAAATCCTGAACACACTGATCATATTTTCTTCACCAGAGCAGCTCAACAATACTACAAATCCTCAGAAAGCAGGGGAATGAGAACTAGCTGTAATTATTGGCTTCAGATGTTTATACCAGCCAGACTCCTGCTAACTACCTTTAATTGCCAGTCCTCCAGTACAGGAGAGCCACATAAACATTTGCAGCTGTTAACAGCCATTTCTTGCTTATGCAATTTCCCAAGGTTATATAAAGATTTTTTTTTTTTGTACCAAGCAGGAAAGATTTGCACTGCAAAATTTTAAAAGTAACTGTTAGGTATCATGCTGAATATACCAGACAAACAACTGCAAAATAAAAACCTAGTTTGAATTCATGCATTGGAAACTTGCAGGGAGAGTTTACTGAAAGTCTGCCCACCGTCTGCTAGGGCTGCTAATCCTCTCTGTAACCATCTGCTTCCTGAAAGGGTTCTAAACGTTAAATCATAAAATCTAAGTTACGAAGTTATTTTACAGTAGATCATCCTTCTCTGGGTATTGCAATACCAGCAATCTTTCTTAGTATTTGATTTGCACAGTAATCAGTGGAGAATTTAGTCCTTGATTTGTTATTTCTCCAGCTAGCTGTTGTATTCACTACCCTATTTTATCTTATTTGTCTGAAAATGGTCATCATACTTCCATACAGAATGACTTTCTTTAGTCTACAACTCAGTGATATCTGTAAACAAATGAATTAATTTTGGAAGAGGTAACTTTTTAACACCACTGGACTGCCACTCTGTGGGACAAAGAGATTTTTATTGCTCGAGATAAGTGAACAAACACATTCAGCTTCCCAAATCAGGCAGAGATGATAGGACCGTAAGGGTTGCACCTGCTTACTCTGGACTTCATAGAATATGTTTCTTTCTCTTTAATGCATCACTCTCTCCTGCTTTGCTATTACCTTTAGACTTCAGAGCTACCAGCAAGATCTATTTCATGCATCTGCTCAAAAGAAACCATTTAGTTATTTGAGCTCCTCAAGCTTCAAGTGCCATAAGCACAGCTCACCCTTTCCCACCATGCAACATCTATAGATGTTAACTGTTTTCTGTCTTAATCTCCTGAAGACCAGGTGAGACCATAAAGTCAAATCAGGTCCCAGAGCAGATTGCAGAAACAGGGTCTCTTCCTGCTGCTCTGCAAAGGAGCAGAACCAAGTGCCTTTTGTCTGATGCATAATACTAGATCATGCAGTACTGAGAGTTATATTTCTATCCTTCCTGAAAAGACGTTTGGCTTTATGCCACCTACTTTTTCTGACCTGAAGGAACCAGGTACTGTGGAAAAGTATGAAGGAGTTCACATGCTAGGTTAGGTGGCATTCTTTTGGGCACCATTTCATTCCCTAGACCAATAATTCTGATGCCACATGATGTCAGAAGCAACCTGTGAACTGACTGTAAAAAGCAGAAAGAAACTGTATTCAAAGGAGCAAAATGGGAAATAAAAATAATGGATTGATCTTCAGAGTCCAGTCTGATGGTATTTGGCTCCACATAAAAACCTCTGTGGTATCACAGCACAAGGTGTTCAAAAGACTTTTGTTTTTCTTTTTAAAGAGACATTTACAGCATTTTAGGTTAAAAAAAAAAGTAAGAAACACTTTCCTGATTAGCTTCTCTAATGAGAGGGAGGAGTGAAAGGAACCCCTTATAGAGCATTGATTGAAATTGTGTCAAATGCTGTGCAGTGGAACTTTTTCATGGTGACTCTAAGCCATGAGCTAACTTTAATACTCACAGTTGCTTTCTCTGTATGTGTGCCTAAATGTCTTCTAGTAAAAGTGCAAAGCCACTAGTCAGCTTCAGCCAAACTGAACCAAGCGGTAAATGTCTAACAGCTGCTGAGCTCATACGTGCCTTTCAGGAAAGCAGGCAGTGAAGGAGAGGCTGGATTAGTTGCCACCCAAATAAAAGGATGCAGTGTGAGCTTCACCTATATTAGACTGCAGCACATGGGAAAGAGCTGCTACCAATGTTCTGTCCATGTGGGAACTAAACCTGACTGAACCTTGGCTCTTCCATGTACATGCCAATCCTTTAAGGTACCAGACTGCTCTCATTTCAGACTTGAACTCCTACCCCATCATCGGTGATGAAAGAGCTCCGGATACCAGAAATCTCAAAGCTCACTGAGATCGCCTGTGATCAGTGGGAGAGCGACTCTAAAGCAGCTGTCAAAGAAAAAAGGTTGCTTGAAGCCAAAAATGCAGAAAACCTTTTGGTCAGCTTAGAAAATGGTAAGCTATGGGAGAGTTGGCAAAACATGAAGAAACCTATGAAATAGCTGTTAAATAACAGCAATTTATGTCTATAGCTCTATTTTCTGGAATAAGATGCTGATTTTACTTGTTCATTTACTCAGATAGATGGGAAAATATTGTCACCAGGGGTCATATGTGTTGGGGTGATGGGAAAGTGTATGAGCAGGAAGCAATTAAAGGGTTGTAAAAGAGCTGGACAGAATATGACATAATGCCAGGTCCAGCTAATGAACCTGCCTGAATTTATAGGTGGATAAAACATGTTAAGTTATGGGTCATTTGAGTTCTCAAGTGACAGGTCAGATCTGCGGAGTGGCAAGCACAGCAACATTATTGAAATAAGCATTGGCAAGTATTATGAGTCTGCCCTTATGTTTAATAACATTTAATTTTATAAGCAGTTCTGGATGATATTAAGTAGCTGTTCAGTCAATTAAATGCACACAGAGAAGTGACTATGAAGGCTGGATTACTGGCACAGGGTCAAGCACTCCAGGGCGGGTGGGACATCTCTCCATCCATAGAAATTTTTATTTGTTTGTTACTTACACTCTGGCCCTCTGAGAGCTCAGGGCAAAACTCCACTGACCTATAAAGTTCTGTCTCTGTGCCAAAGTATCTCTGTCAGCCACTTCAGCTGCACAACACCTCTCTCACACCCAGGCCTGTTGGGGTTGCCAAAGTGATAATCTCAGCACATCTGTCTGAGCAGGACCCAGGCCCAGCTGAGGGAGCACCAGGGCCATTCTCTGCTCTCTGCTTTCCTTTCTTTTGCTGGAGCTGTGGATGGCTCTGCTGAGCATGGGTGAGATCTCAGGGGCACTTTGGGGATTCAGGGTAAAATCTTGTTCCAGTGAAATCAGTGGGAGTTTTGCCGTTGTCTTTGGTGGGGCCGGACTTCATTCATAAAGCGTTGACTGTTATAATAGATTTAGCAGCCCCGCAGGCAGCCCATGCAGAAATGTAATAGATCTAGCACTCTTGCTTCTAGAAATGAATCCCCTGGCTCAGGTTGAAGTCTGCAGAGAGCAGCTTCCAAGCCCTTTATCCGGGAAACCTACCACCCTGTACTCCGCTGTAAACCCAGTGCCGAGCGGGGCTGACTTGTGCCTCCGCCATGGGAGGACAGGCACGCATTGCCAGCCAACTCTGGGAAAAGCCAAAAGCCCCGTGGAGGTGTGGCCCGGGTGGCTCTGCATCGCGGCGAGCTTATCCCTCGAGCAATTGTAGGGTGGACTTTCCCAGCTTGCACCATGGCCAAGCTGGCCCTCAGCAGCCTTGGCACAGAGACGGCACAAGCCACTGTGTGAGCCAGCGTCTGTGCAGGCGAAGGGATGAAGTCTGGCCTGTCACAGGGCAGCGAAACTGCTGCAGCGGCCAGCGCTGACCCTGTGCTACAGCTGCAGAGGGGGCTGTGGTCTGAGTGCCGCCTGCCATGTGTACTGCCCTGGTGGGGTGCTCGCTTTATTTCAAAAGGAAAAAAAGAGGAGAGAGAGGGAATCCTGCTCCATTGTCCTACTGCAAGTAGAAAAGGGTTGAACTAATTCAAACCAAACTCAGAACAGAAACTCCTCCCAGGCGGAGACATTTTTCTGTCAAGTTTCAGCCCTGGGAGAATTTTTACAGCTGAGCAATAAACTCTAGAAACAGTTTAAGGGCCTCACTAGCTCCGGGATCCGAATACAAGGAGCACAGAGCAGCAGGCACTCTTTAATCTGTAGGAATGTGTCAGGCTGATGGGAAGCTGGAGGTACTAGGGGAAGGAGGGGGTTAATCACCACAATTGCCCAACAAACATTTCCTAATATTGTCACTTTTTACCCACAAGTTACAATTTCTCTGTTACTATAGAGGCAAGATGTTGATACTGGATTCATTTTCTGGGTTTTATTCCTTTTTGTCATTTTTCCCATGAACTAATAAGCCACAGTGGATTTGAAAGTATGAGCAAATGTGAACACTATACAAAGCACTTTTATGTTCTATTGACATTTTCTTCCCACCCTAATAATTTAGAGCTGTTAACATAAAAAAAAAATTAAGATGGTCATACTTCCCATCACTTTCATTTCCCAAGTTTATGAAGGAAGAATCATGAGTAATTTCCCATAGTTATTGTTTGCAGCACAACACATGGTCTCAATTACCAGGATAAGAAACATAGAGAGGGTATTGGTGAGGATAAATGATTTATCTGTGCATTTCATTCAAAATTCATTTTCCATGCCATAGTTTATATTACTCTGATCAACCATCATCTTTCTTATTTCACTTTATAAACATAATCCAGCTATTCTGAGCAGGACCCTGGGTCACGAGACATCAGTTTGCTGACATATCTTTGGAGCAGTGAAGCGTATGCAGAGCGACCCTCCACCAAACCACTTGCCGCTAAAGGTATCTCCCCATGAAGGGCAGATCTGGACCAATCTAGACTAAAACGACACAAAATAACTCTTTGCTTTCACTCCTGTTCTTATTCCCAAGGAAAGAAAAAGGGGCAACAACTAGTACCAGGATCCGTGGCCACACAGAGCATAATTCTGTGCGTTAACACGCATTTTCTTTCTGGCAGTCGGAGGTACTTCGCTTGCCTCCACACTACTGTTGCCTTGAGGATGCTGTTTCTGCGTTAGTGAAGTGGCTGGCCGCGGGCCCGTAGCTATCTCTGTGCACGCTGTCTCTGGAGCAGATGTGTGAAAGCCTCGTGGTTCAGTGCTCCTTCTGCACAAGCAGCAGACAAGTTCCATCGACATGCGACTGCGCTGAAGCAGCGTGTGCTGTGAAGTGGCAGCTTTAGCACTGATCACAGCAGCTCAGATGTGGCAGAATAAGTAGTTTTTATTTCAGGACTTGGTTGTCACCGTAGATTTGAAGACAGTGCTACTGCCTGGCTGGGACGGGCTGGTGGCACTGCTGAGACCCGCAGCAAAAGGAGTTTGGTTACTTGCAGATTTTGCAGGGATGGGGGTTCAGCTGACAGTAGAGCCAGCATTTCTTTCTCTTTTGCCATGCCTTCCTGCCTGGTGCTCAAAGCACAATGATCAGCTGCTGCTCTTGCAGGACGGCTCCTGGTTAGAGATCATACAGGACATGAGGTATTTAATGCTTAGGGGGCTGGTGTGGAGGTCCCCCTGCGTAAATCCTTTACTAGTTCTCTGGTTTTTAAATGAATTCCAGACTGGTCTGTGGGGAACTCCAGACTGTGCTGTTTGTTAGCACAAATGAGCCCAACACAAATAATCGGTCTTTTTCACCAGAAGGTTGTGCAACTCCTGCCAGACTTGGCCTTCAACCTGGGCCTCGTGGTCATGTTGGGACCCACAATTTCCTCCCGTGGTTTTATCTGTGCTGTCACTGTGGAGCAGAAAACATTCTTGTTCCCAGCATATTTTCGGATATAGGAGTGTGGAGTAGACATATGTATGGGTGACATGATCTTTAATAAACTTGGTCTCCTAAATGATGTAATCGAATTACAGCACAAATGCATAATGGACAAGCTCACACAGAGCTGGCTTTCTTGAAAAACGAGCTGTTGCAATACAGTTCTGCTTCCTGGTACGCAGCATCTTGTCTTTGCTCTGAGACCATGCGTAGCAGATATTTTTCAGCCTTTTTTTCTCCTTTCCTTTCATTGCTGGGTGCTGCTTTCAGTCTTAACCCATGCAACACAGACATGATACATGACTTAAAAATAAAGACCAGGTCTCCTCAGAACCTCTGCCCATCCCTCACCCAAGATTTGCCATGCCATACAGCAGCTCTCATGGCTGAGTCTCCACTTGGGATTCTCCAGCTCTGGCCTCATGGTCTCTCATGCCACAGTTGTACCCCAAGAGTAAAAACCATGCCAGTTGGCTAAGGACCATCAGCTGATGGGAAGGCTTTGCATTAAGGCTGATAGCCTTGTGGAGCTGGCCACCACAAGGACAGATGGCTGTTGACTCATCTCAAAAAGTCTTTTGAGCAGCCACCCTGCAGAGCCAGCGCTGCGGACTTGCTCATTCTCTTTCTCCACTCTCCCAGTTTCCTGTTGTTTCAGCTTTGCTCTGATGTGAATACAGACTGACAGTGTGGTTCCCTTCATATTCCTCGTCTGCTCTGTGCTGGCACCTTCCTCCTCTCTTCCTGCCCATCCCTCCTATCACGTGTTTCTCAAAGCAGCAGCAACTTGTGCTATCACCTTCTTCTCTGGACTCAGCACTTATATTCCCAGTTCAGCTGTTCGTATTTTCCCTGGTAGTTGAAGCCAGCTCCTGCTGAAATATTTTCCATCTACAGTTTATGTTTGGCGCAGAAAGAATCTCATGATCAAGGGGTTTAATGATGATATATATTTTTTTATTTAAAAAGACAAGTTTATGTCTGGAGATCCCTTTAAAGTGCCTGAATAAATCTAAAGAAATCTGCATGAGAATTGTTCTCAGCTCCTTTTCATCTTTAAGGTATCTGTGCCATGGCAGAGCTGGCAGCACTGGCAAGCTGAGACCCATAACCCTGCTGGGCACCTTGAGGCTGGAGAACTGGCACCACATCGCCTTGAATCTCGGCAATTCAGGTAGGAAGTCCATTTTCACACCATGTTCTTGGATGTGAGCCATGTTTAAATGCAACAGGGGGGTGAGGACCATGGGTGTTCCCCTGTGCAGATTGCTTAGCTGAATTTACTCCTCAAAATGCAAAAACACAGTACCAACTGGAAAAGGCAAACCTAAAGTCAGTGCACTCCAGGCTTGGAAATTGCATATGCAACTTCAGATTAAGAGCTTGGGGAAGGCTAAATTATTTGGAGGATTTCTGGGGCAGCACAAGCCACATCAGACCAACAGCTGGACACACGTGGCATCACCTGTGGTGGTGGGGAACATACCCCGCTGCTGGTGCAGCATCACAGGCATGTGCTCAGTGCAGTGCAGGGCTTTGAGCTCCCACCCTGTGAACCAGTTCCTGCGTGGTTTGTTCCTGGGACTCACCTCTTTCCTCCGCTTGTTTTGTTTTTACAGTCAAAATTAAAAATCAAAGTGAAACTCAGCTAAGTCCCAAGATTTCCTAGTTACAGGTTGAAACCAAGGAAAGAGTCCATGGTTTGTATGGTTTCAACCTAAAATCATAAACCATCTCTTATTCACCTAAGATTTGTTCCAAATTTACTCAAAACTTGGCCCAGATTTGCCTGAAACTTGGCTCAGCATTGCTTGAAACTGAGCCCAGCTTCAGAGAGAGGTTCATGAACCTCGACAAACCTGGCCTGAGCCTCGAGTTTGTAATGAAACCCAAAATCAGGGGAGTTTCACCTGTTTTGGGTTTGGTTATAGACATTTCTCACGGCTCTAGTATTTATTATGATTACACTAACAACACATCCAAGCAGAGCTGCAAGCATACACAGAGCATTGCAAAGTGAGAAAGTCCAGACAGCTTTCCTACCTGTCCGAGCTTACTGGCTGAGCATCGTACTGCACTATGGCTACAAGCAAACCTGGTCCCATATGGGCTGCTTAAAAAAAAAAAAAGTTTCTCCTGGGTTGTCACAGAGAAAAAAATAAAATCACCCTGAGGCACCTCACATAGGAATGATAGGAATAAAGAATCAACCTCCAAAGAAAACTAAGCGGTAGCCCTGGTTTCCTGGCTGGTTCATCCAGCAGCCTCAGAGACAAGCTGGGGAAGCTGGCAGAGCCCAGGTCCTGCTCACCAGTGGTGTCACTTTTGATTATCTCACGCAGCCTGCTGGCCTGGATACTTACCTTAAAATCTCTTTTTTTTTTTCTAGCAGAAAACCACTGGGCACTGTCACTCAATTTTTTAATGTATTTTTTCAAACTGGTGCTGCTGCATCTGCAGTGGCAGCACCCTGTGTGGGGTACCTATGGGGACAGCTACCCCAGGGGATGTGTGCTGGAGCATAGGGGTGTGTCCCCAGCTTTGTGAAGAGTGTGGGGACCAACTAGGGCTCCACCAGGCTCCGTCTGGGACACGTGTTAGTACAAAGGGGCAGTTCCCATGGCTTTGTGCCTGCCAGGGCTGTCACAGCTGATGAGTCCATGTAGCTCCTTGTCCTCATCTCCCGGGACACCCCGCAGAACAGCCATCACCTATGGGCTCTCCCAAACCATCTGGTTCTCAGTTCCTGCCCTGTAAAACAAGGATGACAAACACATCCTGACCTCACAAGGGTGTAGGGAGGCTCAACACACGTGTCTGCAGGGCACTCACATCCTACGGCCCTGGGAGCCATAGCAGAGCTCATAAACAAACCAACCTGCAGATGTGAGAGCTGAGCTGTGGCGAGAGCTGCGCCGCGTGGCAGGGAAGGGTCCAGCCCAGGAGAGGGAAGGAGAAAAAAACCCTTCCTGGGTACTTAGCAGAGGTTTAGCACAGTGTGACTTTAGCCTGGAAGCATGGAGATATAGTTACCTGCCTACCCCCTTCAGAAAAACACATACATTTCTACACGCATGTATGAGCGTGTGTCTGAGCAGGTTGAGGGCTCAGCTGTACACTAACAAGTGGCAACGGCCCACGCCGGACTGGCTGGCACCAACACGGGGCTTCAGCCCAGCTTTGCCAGCATGTTCCTGCTGGCCAGGCAGCCCCAGCCTCCACGGCTGCTTCCTGCCATCGCTGTGCCATGCAGGGACACATTAGAAATAGAAAGGAGAGCCTGAAATACAAACCCAAACACTTTGGTGAACCCTCTGGCCTCAAGGTCCCTCCGCTGAACTCAATGGGAAGCTCATAACTGAGGAGCTGGCTTGGGTGCAATATTCCTCAAAAGCATTTGTTACAAGCGTGTGAAATATTTGGAATTTGTCAGAGCTGAAGTCATCAGCATCTTCAAGGTTTTTACTGCACAGGATGATGGTCTCATCTTTGGACAAACCAAAGCACACAGCCCACTCTGGAGGGACCAGGCGTTGCCCTCAAAGTCTCTCTGGAGGCACCAAGGACCTTGGTGAAGCATGCGCCGAATGCAGGAGCACCACAGAACCCTGCCACTGACCACCGCCGCCTTCTTGGCACCAGCAGTGCCTCTGCCTGCTCTGAAAGCAGCGGGGGTGTGTCCCCCTCCACGGGGACGGCTGCTGCCCGCTGCAACGCCTGCGTGGGGACCTGCAAGTGACAGTCCAGGAGAAGAGCAAGACACCAGGGCTGGTGCAGGACCAGCACCTGCAAGTGAAGCAGAAGCCACTTGCACTGGGGGAGTTTTGTGCCACCAAACAACTACAGCATTCTCCCCCCTCCCCTTTTCTTTCCCTCTTGCTACTAGTGCACCTCTGCAATCATTTGCATTCTCATTAGTGTAAATAATGGCACATTTTGCCCAGGGACAGCTGTCTGCTTGCCCTGTTGTATGTTTTCAGAGCATACAGAACCAGCGTCATTCTGCAGGTTAACGTGACGCCCCAGGCCCGCGCTGGCACTGCGCAGTTTGCATGCAGAGCCCCTCCACACAGACGTGTAACCGCGGGCGCTCGCACCAGGGCTGCCCGGGTTTCTGCAGGCACCCAACACGCTTGGGCCACAGGCAACAACTAGAAGGTCTGGGATTTTCTGAACACAAAAGTTTTAGCCACGTGTTACTCTGCCAAGATGGTGACAATATGAGGGTTTACTCCGGGCGAATACGCTGGCATAATACACCTCCAGCCTGGATTCACCGGCTTAACCTGCTGTACATCACATCTTGGCCTGAGCTGCTGGCCACTCCTGCGAGCACAAAGCCAACTAAAGTAGAAAAGCTTAAAGACTTGCCCTGGGGAGAGGGTGAAGTGGGCAAGATCCTGGGCCCAGACATCCCAGCTTTGGGACTTCAGTGTGTCCCGTTAGCTCCTGTCCTATCTGGCGTGGGGCAGCTGGGGGGCACCCAGAGGGGTAAGCAGCTCCTGCAGCTCCACAGGCAGCCCTGGTCTCGTCGGCTGCTGAACTCCGGCTTCCCCTCTAGAACTGAAAGTACAGGATTTTCTTGTCACAGCAGTGAAGTTGCAAGAAGAGAAGCCAACTCCTCCTCCTCTGGTGCCTGCTCAGAAAGTAGCAGCATGGCAGCACAACATCAGCTGCTGTGTTAACCTTGCTCATTTTGGCAGAAGCCACCAGATCCGCAAGAGTACTGCGAGGCTTTAATGGTTCAAGTACAGCATCGGTTTCAAGGGGGAATCCTAAAAACTCCTTCAGAGCAAATGTCAGTTTTTAGAAGCGGTGAGGTGGCTTTCGCACTGCCAGCGCCACCACCCCCAGCTCAGCCTAGAGCAGCGGGTTTGATGGAAGCTGCCTTGAACCGCACTTACCTGTTGTGGTGCTGCCGGCAGAGACCAGCGGTGCCCGGCCTCGGTCCAGGAAGGTGTAGGCAGCTGTTAGGCAACAGCCACAGCATCCTGCTCTCCAAACAGCTCAGGCCAGTCTGCGCTGAGACGCCGTGACCAGATTAGCTCTTCCAAAGCACAAAGCAGAACTTGACTCGCAGCACAGAGAATTTATCTTAGAGAAAACCTGAGCGTGACCCTTTGGGACCTGCCGTAAGAAAGCAAACACTTCGGGTCCTTTGAAAGCCAGCTTAAAAGGGAGACTGTGGAAACAGTCATGTTCTGCCAAAATACACGTCAGCTGTCAAGTTTACAAGACACTGTTACAACACACAACGAGGGAATGATTCGATATGTACAGTAACAAGCCATCTTTGTTAAACTCTGTTAACCAAAACTTGTATTTATTATCCACGCACGCATCTATGCTGAGTCACACGCACAATCACAGGGGAGGGAAGCCGCACTGTTATTTCAAAGAATTAAAGATTTCACCATTTCCTTGAATTTGAAAAATACCCAATTGCAAAGGGCCACCCATTCAGAAAGACCTCTGCTTCAGGCTGCCGAGCGCTTGGAGTCACTCTGGGATCCCACCGTCAAATCCAATACAGGAAATTATTTTCAATCACACTGGAGGTTACAAACCACCTTTTTGTGCAATAGCATTACGGAACCCTTGTGCTTCACTGAGACTCCAAGGAAACTGCAGAAATTCAAACTACTGTAAACAATTGTACACATACAGCAACAAAAACAGCACACCAGTTGGAGCGCGCTGCTGCAGACGGATGAATCTTGGGCAAGAAAGTGGACTTCTATGTGCAGATCAATACAGCAAGACTGGGCTTCCCATTTTTAAATGGCTAAAAGTGATGCTGTGAAGATGTCTGTTTCTGCGGCATAACAAAGGTGGTGTGCAGGACTGTGCAGGCCACACCGGGGCGGCTGAAAACCACCCCGCAACCTTTGGCGTGATAAGGTGTTGCACAGCGGCTGAAACGCTAAACCAGCTCTACTGGGCAGAGTCCTGACAGCTCTGTCTGAAATCATTCTTCTCAGTTCCTCTCAGTGTTTAAGGGCTGGAGAGAAAATACTCAAGCCATACGCAGAACTGTAAACCATATGATCTTGCACGCTGCCACTGGCACTAAAAATCACTCCCAACCTGCTGAAACGAGTGCCATTTACAACTGTAAAGTTCTGATTATATTTCGCCATAGTTACGCAACATGTGGAAAAAATACACTGTTCAACATTTTGGCACACTAATAAATAAAATCCAGACACGGTCTATTAAAAATATCAAAGTAACCCTGTGCACAAGCTCCTTTTTATATTTGTTATGCAGAAGAAATCAAAGAGAGCTGAAGTCTAGTTACAGAAAATAATACAATTTGGGGTGAATTATTACAGTGCATTTCCCTTCCACAGCTGTTACAGCCCGATGTTATGTGCTATCAACTACAGCGCTGTCCAACCTGCAGTTTCAGCGGCACCGCTTGCTTCGTGTTTTCCTCCAGATTTTATAGCATCACACCTCAGCACAGCGTTCCGCTGCTGCTACAAGACGCAGCACGGCACTTGCGTATAGAAAAACACTCGCATCATCAAATAATTCATTTGATATTAAAACCCAGCTACAGCTTGTGATGGCTTTTGCTATTGGATTATCCCTTTGTTATCAGTCTCATTATTTGACGATAGCTGTTGAAAGTGGGGGTAAAAGAACGGAATATCTTAAGTCAAGGCAGTTTTAGCAAAGAAAACTTTTCAAATCAATTAAATGTGTTTTCTGCACAATGATTTAACATCCAGTTCTGCCTGTTCTGGCTATCAAAGTTACTTATTGACAGGATTATACAGGTAAGTCACTGGAAGTGTTCTAAGTTGCTTTCTGGAGCCACGCAATAATTTGAGCGAGGTCCGCTGCTGTTTAGATTTGTGAAGGTTTCTGTATTTCTTCTGTTCTTCCTTTGCGTGAAGACTGACCAAGTGGCAGCAGCACACCTTCAGGGAGGAATCACCTGTGCACGCAGACAGACCCTACCGACAATGCCTGAAACACCAGCATGCCGTTCGTCACACTTTTAGCAAGAACACAAGGCCACAGAATAAACTAAAAAAAAAACTGTTTTATTGTGACATTTATGACATTGAACCCTTGTTGATATGAATGACTATGGGTACTCTTGACACGTTACATAATGTCATGGTGTAGGATGGCACTGATTGTCATCTGACTTTTGAGAATGTTTAATGGTCCCTACTGACCTCAGTGCATTTTGGCAAGTCACAGAAACTTTATCATCAGGTTTGTGTATACAGTTAACAAGGAGTTGGTCTTATAAGCACCATTACAAACCCTCACATTAAGGGTATTATTAATCTAGTTTACAAATGCTTCATTGATAAAAATAGCATGATTACAGTATACACACACTTAATTTACATGTAATGTATTATAGGCATAACTGAGATAAACTACTGAGCTAACTTTGGTTGATTGAAGTATTTAGACTGAATAATGGCAATTTTGGCTTCTAAGTTGTGTAAATATTACAGTGCATTTATAAATCTAGGTTGAAAATTTACTAGCACCAAATGGATATCATAAATGGCTGACCTAGTAAGTTGTAGTTGGAGAAGCGAAGTTTAAGAATTACAAAAATAGAGCTGTCCATCAGTTGAAAGCACATTCTTGTACCTCTGCTGAAATGGTGACGTGTCTCAGCATCAGTGGCCAACTTCCAATGATACAAGTCCCAGTTTTAAGATTCAACATATCAAGGTAGCTCAGCTACACTTAACAGCCTGAGGAAGTGGTTGTTTTGAGCTAGGGTATTCATCCTGTACCTTGGTCATGTCATAACAGAATAGTGCTCTTTCATACAAATGTACTCGCGTAAGATTGTACCTATGATATGGAGAATCTGATTGGGAGGAATTTCAGTCCTACCTATCTATCTTTGGTTTAATTAATTGGTCTTTGGTTGATGAATTAATGAAGCAATATCTGAATTTTCATTTTCAGGTTATCTCCCAGCTCACCACTGAGGTAGTCTTTGTCATGTTTCTCTTCAAGCTGGTTAAGTTCCTTCTTTTTATAGAGTGGAATACTACTGATTTGTAGTGAATAGTTTCCCGGCACCGGCTTCTTCTTTGTGAAATGAAGGTAACTTATCCCGTCCTTCTTATTGATTCTAAAGAAACCGTCTTCATTTCCGGAGTCAATTAAATATCGGTTATGGTTTGTCAGTGTGGTAAGGGCAGGAAGCAGTTCCAGGATGCGATCCTTGTTACTGAGATCCGAGATGTTGATGGAGAAGACTGCTGCTTTCTCAATATCCCAGCTGGCGAGACTGATTGGCGGCTCCAGCTCTTCCTGATCCTGCACAAGAACAAACAACGTTAGTTGGCTTTGTCAGAGCGCGTTTCACATGCACCCACGTGCAAGTATTTCTTACCCAGCTCATTCATTATTAATTAAATTTAAAAGGAGGTTCTGTAATATCATCTGTCAAATCCACTATTAAGGGCCTAGGCCTCGTCAGGATAAAGCGCTGCCTTTGTCACTGTCCCTGCGTGGGTAGCAGGGGCCTGAGACACGTGCTGACAAAGTTCCTGTGTGTGGGCCCTGCTGCCTGACAAAGCAAGCCTCTCCGTGCTCAGGGAGCACGACCCGTCTCCTACAGAGACAGCAGCGAAGGCAATACTCCTCCTCTCTAGCAGGGGAGCCATGGGCTAACACGAACAACAATGTGCAGAAGGGAGTGGGGTCTGGGGGGAAGAATGTCATTTATGTGGGAGCTTCCTGCTTCGCAAGATCTGCTTTGTTCAGGTGTGGAGCGGGGGTGGCTCGTGGGCGCAGCGGGGGTGCTGGAAAAGCAGCATCGCCCCTCACCTGCGAGGGATGGTAACTGGGCTCCCCCCAAGCCCCTGTGCACGTGTCGTGCTGCCGTGGGCAGAACGATAACCAGACAGCACCTCAGCTGTACCGTTTTCATTTGGAAAGCAAGGGACGCTCTGCGTCGCCTCTGAGCCAAATCAGGCACTCATCACCGGGTGCTGAGACACACTGAAGGAACGCCACTTACAACCCCCCTCTGCCCAAAATCAGACGTCCATGCTTTTCTGGGCAAAAGCACTCTCTGGGCTTCCCATGTTAGCAGAGCGCCACGTACGCACGAGCAGCGAGTACAGGTGACATTTAGCTCAGGGTAGCGATGGTGTGGCAACATTTTACAAGAGTGTTCGGTGTCTCTGGGTTATATTTGCAGTGCAACACAGACATCTGCACATCCCGACACTGTCATTCAGCTGAATGACAAATACCTGCACAGTCTAGCGACCTGCCGTGACCCAGCCAGGTGGTGTCCTGCCTTTCTGGCCACAAGGCCACACGAACACTTTACATACCGCTGTCCTCTGCCATCGAGAGCCTGCTTTGCTGATGAGCGGGCTGCTCTCTGCTCAGCGGGATGGGCATTTACTTTAGTGTTTGATGTGACACAGATGTTAGGTGTGTAGGGGCTTCAGAGGATGGCCCTTGCCTCATGAGAGTGAACAGCTCCANCCCCCCCCCATTACTGGACATCCTAACCAGCTCTTTGGGCTACTTTGTTTGGGGTGTACGTTCTTCCTGTGGGATTGTCCCTTGGCACACCTCCTTCTGAGACAATTACCTCTGCTTCATTTGCAGTTTCATTCGTGCTTCTGCGCTTCCTTCCTCTCTTGGGATAGCCATTGATTTTACATTCGTAACAAGCTTCTGGAGAGAGCGAGTTGTCATCTACTTCTCCACTGAGTGAAAGCTCTTGTCCTTGACCTTTGCCTAGCCCCACTCCCGAAACACAGTGTCTGAGGAAGGAAGAAATTAAAAATTAATTCCAGTGAGACATAGATGTTATCAACAGCTGAATTTGGGGGACTGTGAATACAAATAATAAAGCAATTATGTTGCACTCATCTCCTAGGGAAAATTTCTGCTCAAGTCAACAGACAAAATTCTCACTGAGTCACAACGCAGCTACCTCCAGTTATAAGAACCCGGCCCCACGAGGTTTTGCCTAGAGAGACCTGCCAATATTTAACAGTTTTAAAAACACAGGCTTAAGCTCTGAGAAGTTGTTAGTAATTTCTGTTATCCAACCTGGAACACATTAAAAAAGACCAATTTTCAGAAACCGTTGAAAAATCTGAAAAGCTAGGTCTTTCATAATGTATCCCAAAACTTTTAGTCACTTCTAAAATTTAAGCCACAATCTTTCTGCTTTCCATTTGAGTTGCTGGGTCCTACATGATGCACAGCCCTAACACTCCCACTGGGGCAAGTGAAAACTGGTTTTCTTGGTAAAGCAGATACTTATTTAAAAAAATGATTCATTTGGAACACAGAAGAAGAACATGGTACATAGGGGAACATAAGAGCATACAGAATTGTTATTCCACCCAGTGGGTGAAGCCACTTGTATAATATTGTATGTCTTTGGAGCTAGTGGGGGGTGGTGTTATTATTTTATTTTTTTTAAAGGAGACAAGTGACAGACCACAAATCACAGTGAGAGCTGTGAGCTCCCGAGTGAGAAGCTCAGAGGACTTGGCTAGCTGCTGGCGTGTGCAGGAGAGGTGAAAGCAGTAGCTTAAAAGAGATGATTGAACCTGTTAGTCCTGACCAAAGTTCATTAACCATTAAAACCACGTTGCTCCCTTCCCTTGGGTACCTTTTCCCTCCCTCGCCTCCAAAATCAGCAGGTGCATCCAACTCTTGAGCATGCACCTCCACAATCCTATCCCTCCTTCATTGGTGACAGCCCCCCCGGTTCTGCTGCTCCACGCTACAGAGAAAGGAGTGGATTATGTCCCCTTTATGTCTGTTAGTTTAAAATGAGAATCCCTTACCCTTGTCCTATTCTGAAGTAACCAGGTGGACATCCACAGACATAGCCACCTTCAGTATTTGAACAACCATAACTGCATGGGGCTTGTGCAGAACCGCATTCATTGATATCTTGGCAACCTCCACTAAACTGTTCATACTGAAATCCGGTAGGGCACATACATTTATAGCTTCCCAAAGTATTGTGGCAAGACGCTCCTCCACAAATGTGTGCACTGAGACATTCATTTTCATCTGGAAAAGAAGCAGAACATACCACATTAACTTTTACTCTCGGGTGGAGTCCAACCTACCCCTTCAGAATGGTTGTACTTGACTCTCGCTCAACACGCTGTCACATCAGATGGACAGGAACAGAACTGGGTCGGCCTCACCCTTGGCTAGGGCAGCGGTCGCTAGGAGAGGACTGCAACCATACAGCAGAGCAACATTCGGGCTACCCTACAGAAGATGTTTCATGCCACGTCAGCTCATGCTCTGGAGAGCAGAGAAGGCAACTTTTTTTTTTTTGTTCCCAGAAACAACTGAGAAGAATGAAACTTTGTACAGCCAACAATCTGGTCCAGCAATCCCACGTTCATAATGTGTTCATCATTAAAGGAAAAAGAGTGAGGAATCAAGCTCAGACACCTTTTTCAGGCACTGAAAATCCCTCTCTACACACTCACATTTAAATATGAGCTACAGGTAAGGTACAGGAACAAGTAGTAAAGTAAAAATAAAAGCATCTGTAGATACAAAAGACTGCCACATTCTGAGCCAGCCCTTTTCCAAACTTCACTGTAGGAGTTCGAGGTCAGTTCAGGCTTGTTTACTGTAAATGGCAAGGTTTTTTAATGTAGCTGGTCTGATTTTTTTTTTGTCTGATGCGGCAATTCGCTTTGAAATGTTCTGAACGCTGCTGTTCTCCACTTGCTGTGATAAAGCAACTGCATATGTGCATCGCGTGTGTGTGCACGCGTAAGAAATGCCATCTGGACACTGTATGCATAAAATGTAAAGCACAGAGCAGCACCTCTGACCTAAGCACCCAGGTTACAGGAGAATAAATTCTAATTCAGAGCGTTATTGTCTTTTTCCAAACAATGTGGCTATTTGTTCTTTGTTCAAAAAGCAATGCCTTTGCTTCTTGCAGCCTGATTTATGGCATGGTGCACTACAGAATTGCCTGGGCAGGGGATGCAGTCACACACAGCACAAGACATGGGAGGAACCAAAGCATTCTTCAGTGATTATCTAAATATGTGTTGCAGCAACATCAAAAGTCCCTAAACACTTCATTAAATAAGCTAAAAAGGACACAAACTGTTTGCGGAGTTGGGATTGCCAAAGAACATGAAGGAATTACATGGAAAAACGTGTTACAAGGATTCCTCTCCTGTGGTACACCCAGTGAGATCGAGATAAGTATCTTAAGCATATACAGTTACAGATGTTATGATGTGAACATGTGGAGACCACAAGGTATTTAAACCTGGGACTGAATGCTGTGCTCCTGAAGCCTGTAGCAGTTTTGCCATTAACTGAGAGCGATGTTTCAATATTTGTCCTACCTAACGCAGCAATTACGTCGACATCAGAAACGCGTGTTTGGGCTGCAGAGAGTTACTGCACCAAGAGGAGATGCGCTCACTTCGCCTCACTCCACAGCAGCGGGAGCATGAACACTCGTGAGGTTAGTTCCCGTATTTTGGGTGAAAAAACCCAGCTAAGGGAGCCTCAGACTCTGCAGGCGCTGCATTGTCAGGCACCAGCCTAGCTCTCCTGTGCTCTGTAACACACAGCTCTGTCGTGGTCAGCCTCAGCAGGAAGGAGAGATGCCGTGAGGACAGAGGAAACCAAGCCTTCTTCCCTGCAGGTCTGGGTTTCTGCCTGGACTGCCCCATGACTGAGAAGGTGGAAGTGCTAGCTGGGTCCTTGCCCCGTTGTAGCTCTCAGTGTGGTTTACCCAGGTGAAGTTTCTTGTGATCAGTATTTGTGGTGCCGAGGTTGAAGCCTTTCTTTCAGTGGGGGAAATATCAGTGCTTGTGCATTTTGTAACTGATATTCCCTGTATAAAATCTAAACAGCAGTCAGTGGGCTCAAAAGTGGAATAAGAGTGCACATCTGGCTTGGAAATACACTTAGTTAAATGCTGTCACCCAGGAAGACTTGGAAACAGCCAAGATTGTTTCACAAAACTGAGCTGCGCTTTTTCAGATTCCAGAATGTCCTCAAGCAGCCAGACCTGGCAGTGCTGGTTTGTGGTTGGGGTTTTTGTTTGTTTGTTTTGTTGTTTGGGGTTTTTTTACCCTCCTGCAGATTAAATTTGAATTTAACCCTAAACTCTGCTAGTTTTATTAATATTCAAAACCACCACCTGTTTGTGCTCCCTCCTTGTTCTGTACGTTACAGGCATAGAGTACTGGAGCACAAGCAAGCAAACGTCACAGCAAGGCCTGCGTAAAATGTCAGGAGGTTTGGTAGGCATAATTAAAAGCAGAGACCTCCCTAGAGCAGCACAGTGATAACAAGCAAAGGCATTTTTATGTTTCTGAAAGCAAAGCAAGCCAAACAGAGAGTTATGAAGCCCTTTGTTCTCAAAGAGGTCATCAAACACATCTCCGGGTAGCCACGCAAGACTAGCTTGTATGAAGCCTATTAAATGTGACTAAAAAAGCACGTAACTGTCACTGGAGAAAAAATGATTCATGTTTCTCTTGTAGCATACTCAAACATGCTACGCTGCTGAAACGTACAGGCTTTTCCCATGACTTCTGCAGAGAACCCAGTTCTGTCAGCTCAAGTCATATCCAGCATCAATGCTCTGCACACTGCAGAGACTTGGGACAGAACCAAAGTTTAGATAGGGAAGAACTAAGCATCTTAATTCACCAGTGTATTTACTTCTTAATATAAATAAAGAACACTGGCATTTGTTATTTATAACCAGAATTGTCCTGTAAACACTTGTTACAAACTGTATCCCAAAGCTGCAAGGAAGCATCTTTAGACAGATAGCAGCAACTTTGCTCAAACATGGCACATGGTGAATTCTGTACAGAGAAAAGGCTTAAACACAGCAGCCTTCCTGTAGGTGGTGTAAGAATGATAAAAGCATAGATCAAGTAGGATTTTACTAGAATTTTAGATGCTTTGGGGCAGAAGTTTAATTTTACAATTTTACAATCCAAACTTGTGGTTCTGCATCTGCCAGCTTCAACTTGCCATCAGCTCTCCCTGGGGGTCTTTAAAGAAAGGTTGGATGTGGTACTCAGGGACATGGTTTAGTGGGGAATAGGTGGTGGGGGGACGGTTGGACTAGATGATCCTGGAGGTCTCTTCCAACCTTGATGATTCTATGATTCTCTGAGCAGAGACTGTTGCACGGCTGAGTAAGGCTTCCTTTGTTCAGACCACAAAATACATGAGTTACACAAATTCCCTTGAACTCAGTACAGCTTCTAGCACCCTCAAGGATGATTTTGTGCTTAAACACTTGTTGAACCAGGACACTGGCTAGTGGGTGCTTCATATCCACTCTGCCTTTCACAGGAGCACACATTTGTAATGAAACTCCTGCACTTACTAAATTATAATCAGAAAAAGAAAATATGGCAAACTGCAGCACTGCCCTTCCCTTCTTGCTGCTGACGAAGGTAACGTGCATTCTAATGCATGAATTTAAAAAAGTGACTTGCCAACACACTGGTTCCACTGGTAATGCTGGAGATATCCTTGTGGGCAGCTACACCTGTATCCTCCAATTATATTTTGGCAGCCATGCTGACACCGGTGGTTTCCATCACATTCATCCACATCTAAAAAGGTGAGACACACTCTGAGTTTTGGGAGAGAAGCTCAAATTATGCTATATTTTAAAAGTATGTAACAAATAATCATATATCATATATAGAGAGGTATATTTCAAGATCTTCCAAAAACCTGACCAGTGCTGGGAGACCACTTTGGGCCTTTCAGGTTTGGATTTCTGAATTCACTGCAGGTAACTTAGTGCTGAAAACCACTTACCATGCTTCAACTAAAACATTCCAGGCTAAATTGAAGTCTCCTGAGAAAATACCTGTCCAGCTCTTTAGCATCCTGCAGTATATCTATTTATTCAGGCCCATGGAGAGAGACACTGCCTTGTTGCTACATTTCCATACGCAACTCCCCTTTGATCTACACATGCTTACTCCATAGGTCCCTCCTTGGATGACACTATGGCTGAGAGAAGATGAAGGAAAGGAAGAGAAGGCCAAGTTAAATGCACTCAGTGGTGTACCTACCTTCACAGCTAAGCCCGGTTTGATCAAGAGAGAAGCCGCGCTGACACTCACAAACAAAACTTCCTGGTGTGTTCTGGCAAATGCCCTTCGCCCCACATAAATTGATTTCAGTAGCACACTCGTTATTATCTGAGGAAAACCAAAGCCTGAGTGTTACTTTTTATTCCTTGTTGTGAAGATGACCATTGACCAATGCTAACAATGAATAGTTTGTGAGAAGAGGTAAAGAAACACCAGTAATGTAGCTGTCTTACTGCCCTCTCCATTTTTTTTTTCACTTTGCGCTACAAGAGAGCTTACATGACCTTCTTTTTCATTTGAAAACACTAACAGCAGCTATGGGAAAGGGAAACACTTCTTTACTTCACCAAGAATGCAGAGTTTGATGTTCTAGTCTTTAAACAACCCCAAATTCACACCAATACCACAGGATCATCAGCCTGCCACAAGTAGAATCCAACTGGCAGAGCAGAGAGAGTGTTTTGCAGGACATGTTTAACATTTCCACAGACATATGGGTATGTGTTTAAAGGACACCTGCAGAAACGTATGTTTCATGCTTATTGTTTCAAGAAGCCTTGACGTGATCTCTGATGTGGGTCCTGCAATGAACTACAAGAACAGCTGTAACTATTTTTTTGCTCAATGAGTAAGAAAGGGTAAGGCAAGAATCACAAATTGGTGTTTTTACTGCCTGATTCTTGCAACTGCAAAATTCAAAGACATAGACTATGAAAACAAGGGAAGGTAGGAAGGAGGGCCCCTCCATCTTCTGCTCTGGTGGAACTGGGATCAGAATTTAGTCGATGTTTCCATTTGGTTTCTCAGGAAGCCCATTTCATCTCCTTGCTACTTTGCTTCTGGAATATAAGAGTCAGTAATAAGTCTCAAATCTGTGTCTACATTCCCACAGCACTTACCAATGCAGGCTGTATGGTGCTGAGTGAATCCAGGAGGACATTTACAAGTGAAACCCCCAATAGTGTTGACACAAAGGAACTGGCAGTTGTGCTGCTTTGTTGCACATTCATCAAGATCTAAAAAAACCAAGAAAACAATCTTTCACTTAAGTTCCCCATGAAGGATCTGGCAGTTCAGCTGGACTTAGAGCGAAGTGATTGCAAATAAATAACACATGAAATAAAGTCTTTTGAATCTACATCTCACTTTCCACACTGGCTTCCTCTCACATGAAGCCCCATGTGTAATGGATGGGACTCTGGATCTACACTAGTGTCCGTGCTAACGCTGGGTCACAGACCCCACTCTCGCCTGTCACAAAGATGCTGTTCTATAATAAATGTCTGCTCTCACTGCAGTCAATAGATGGGAAGCCACCATCTTCATGAGAAGCAGGGGCAGATTGCAAAATGGTATTGCACTGAAGCATGCCATTACTCCAAAAGAAATACTTAAACGCTAATGACAAAGTACATTTCCCATGCCAAGTTTAGAATTGCTGCTCTAACTTGTGTGGTTTTACTCAGATCTTTGCTACCAAAAGACATAAATAAATGAAATTACAACAAACATTTCAGAATTTCTCCTGTACTGCTATTTGTTATTCAGCACGCTGCAGAGGTGGTAGGTTAAAACGCTGCTGATGCTGGACACTGCACTGCAAACCACGCTCACCTTTGCGTCTATTGAGATGCATTCATCACTGAAAGCTACCGCTTAAACCACCATGCTTACCTAAGTAAGACCAATCCTACATACTATTGGTTACAAAGTCTTTTGTTACAGCTGCCATAAGCCTGCAAAAATTCCTGTGGATCTACTGTTCATCTGGATCATCAAAGACCTAACTGAAACATCAGCTCCATCCTCAGCAGGCCACTTCTACTGTCTTTAGTGGAAATACTCAGATTTACATCATTTAAATGTCCTTGGATTGGTATTTGCCTGTGAAACATAGGCAGTGTTTCTGCAGTAAATGCTTTTTTTGATTTTTACCTTTGCAGCTTCTCCCATCTTCTTGCAGGATGTACCCTTTCGGACATGAACACTGGAAGCTCCCCTCTGTGTTTTTACAGATGAAATTGCAAGGTTTGGGGGACTCATTACATTCATTCAGGTCTAGAAGAATCAAAAGCAGATACCTCAGTGCTGAGAACCAAGATTTGTGATAATGTTTTTCAAAATGCTCAGGAGGAAACCAAAATCCCCAAAGCATTCTAACGAATGACTCTTTTTTATTCCCCCCCATTTTTCAAAATCTTAGTATTTCCTTCTTCAAGTCTACTCTTGGTAATAAACTTTATGTACATACACCATGATGAAAAACCTACCTATGCAAAGAGTGCCAGTTATATCTGTAGTATAGCCAAGGTTGCAATGACAACGATAAGATCCCCTCTCATTGATGCACTCCCCATTACGGCAGACATCATGAATAACCTTGCACTCATCGATATCTGCAATTAAATGAGCGTTAGTTCACAACGGAACAAGAACTGATTTTATACAGCTTCAATACATTCTTCTGACCTGCCATGAAAAAGCCCCACACCCTACAGAAAATAAAAAAATTACATAAAGTAATGAAATATTGCACAGATTAAGGAGAAATATTAAGGGAACAACCGGAGGTGATCCTATATTGGCCTCCATAAACCAAACACCACTTCGCTTTCATGTACACAAATAGCTCTTAATGTGTACCTACACCACACTCAAATGTGCGAGTGCAAAGTCCCATTTGAGTGCATGTCAGTCAACCAGCATGCAAAATAAGCATCTGCCAAGTTGGGATGGATGTCTTTGACCACGCACCCTCCTCCCAAAGGACTGTACTTTCTCAGCATGAAAACTCTCTGAAAATTTTGACTGATGCCCAGAATATTTAGGACCTCACAGTGTTCAAATATGCAAAAAGAAACAGTTTATAATTTATCGCTGCATTTGACATTGTGTAAGAGGGCCTTTAAAAGAAAAGTCAGTACCTGCTCCATTAGACATGTATCCTCGACCATGAGGGCAAAGCTTCTTGAAGGCCACAGTGCCTGGGAAGGGGCAGACCTCGCAGTTTTGCCCCCAGCCTCGGCCACCATCACAGCAGCATTCAGACTTGGTGACAGAGTTCCTGTTGCTTGATCCGATTTGACACATACTTTGTAAGACTTCAGTGAAGCAGTAGCCCTCCCTGTTGTCTGAAAGACAAATTATGCATCACAGAGAATCCTAATGGTGACGACCTCCACAGGGTCACGAGATATTAGGAATTTAGTCAGAAATATAAAAGAAAGGGCATACTTCACCCTGGGACTGTGCAACTGAGAGTGAAAGACTACCAGCAGTAAGAAAGAGAACACGACATCTAAGGGAAACAAAGACGACGGGAAATTTAGCAAAAGGTGGAAGACGACTTATATTATGCTTATAAAAATATATGTTTCTGTTTGAACCCAGAGAAAAAGGGCTGGTTGAAAATCAGGACCAAAGAAAAGGCAGAGTAATTCCTGGCTGACTGAAACCACCGAACAGCCAGCTTTCACAGCAAGTCAACCCAACCGGACTGACCGAAGCAGGTGTACAGCTAGCATGGGAAGAATGAACTTGCAGAAGGGCACCTACTTACTAAGGCCCCTTCCCTAAGGCATGTAAATTCACGAGCATGTTTACTCACTATACATTTCTAAGTTTAAGTTCAACCACAGTTTGTGCTATCAAAGTGATAGTTCATTAGGGTGTTAATGTGCAGCTTACCGAGGCATTCGTTCTGGGTGTCACTGACAGTGAATCCCTCGTTGCATTCACATCTGTAACTTCCCACTGTGTTGACACAGCGGCCATTCTCGCAGATCCCAGGTTTGGTCTGACATTCATTCTCATCTGTGTTTTTTAAACGATATGACAAAAATCAAGTCCATAAAGTGGATTAATGCAGGTTAGAGAAGTTTGTCTGGAGTTCTTAAGCTGTGCATTCTGTCTGGTTAAACTCATATTTTTTATTTTCTTTTTAAATAAAAAGTCTCTTTTATTCAATTTTCAGAGGAAAGATGACCATCTGGCTCACAATGCGATACGTTTTGTTAGTACGTTTTCTCTGCAAGATATTCCTCACTGGTTTTCAAAATTTTTCATAGTTACAGCTGTACTTCTGAATGCCATCCAAAGGTTAAATAGAATTCCGATCTACTCTCATTCATGCTAACAGAGAGTAACACGCTTACAGCACTGGGCTCAATTCTCTGCTTTCTTCACTCAGAGCAACTCAGCAGCAGCAGTACAAACTGCTTGTAAGACAGTCACAGCCGGATTGCTGCCCACGTGTGTGCACCTGAACAGCAAAGCAAGTGTGTATAGCACCGGTAGGTCCATTATGCAGGCAGTTGTGTAATTCTTTCTCCAAGTTCCTTAATGCTTCGTTAAATCCAAAATTCTCAGCTCTGCTGAGGAATGGTGTGTTTCAAGAGCTTCAACACTTCAGTGCCACTTACCTATACAGCCCTCCCCGTCTGGCCTGCGCTGATAACCTGGTCCACAGATACACATATAGGTGCCAATTAGGTTTTTGCATTCCATCTGTTTTGAGTCACAGTCGTGAATTCCTTCTTCACACTCATTCTGATCTAAAACATAAGGTTTAGACTTCATTATACAGAGAGATGATCCTGGAAATTCACAATAGTAAATTCTGACCTTGGAATTTCAGTGGTAAGTAATCAAACTACACATAGTTTTATTGTGCTAAACTAACCATACAATAGACCAGCCTAGAGCAAATTGATTTCTCCCAAATGCCCATTTTCAGGGCAAGACAAAACCATATCATCTGATATGACCTCACTATGATAAGTTTACAGGCAGGACAGGGCTAATACAATCTACTGCATAACACAAACCATAGAATTTCATCCCAAATTCTTTCTGACTCAGTTACTTCCTGGGATTAAAACTCTGGCCCAACAGTGCAGTGAGTCAGAGCCCTACCCCTGCAGGAACTTGAAATCATTATCTCACAACTGTCAGAATCTGGTAGGAGCTTTACCTCTGCACATTCTCCGGTCCTCTCGCAGAACGTACCCCGCGGGGCACTTGCATTCGTAGGATCCAAAAGTGTTCACGCAGCGGAAAGCACAGAGCAGAGGGTTCTGAATGCACTCGTTGACATCTGGATTTGGAGCGACAAAGACCATGAGGGGAGTGAAGCATGATTTTTGTAAAACTCAGCAGACTTGAGTGCACAGGTTTTAGGTACAGGCAATACCACAGAGCCAGTTTACTGAGGGCTAAATTTTAATAGTTGGGGACCTGTGGTTCTGCTCAGTATGGCTTTCTGTATAGGAGCAGGCACCGGACATGCCAGGATGTTTGCACAGCTACCTGAAGTTTCAATATCTTCAATGGCAAGCAGCCAATGGAAATAATTTCCAGATCCATGCTGCCAAAATCCTGTCTGACTTAAAACTACCTTTTCCACATCTAGGCTCAGTTTTTATGACTGGTTATTTTTAAATTCTAGATGCACTAATTCAGTTACTTTGTACACTGAATTCCATAAAACAATATTCTTACTAGAAATGTCAGTCTGAAGTGCATTTACATACGCTCTGGACTATTCGAGTAATTACTGCTATATAATGATGTTTAGGCACTCTGCTAACTCTGCAATTTGAGCTTTCATCCAAATTCCTTGGGGAAGTGAATGAAGCTCAAACAGTATATAAAATGAATGCAAGCTGATGCAAAAATAGAAGCATTCTTTTGTATGGGCTTGCAAACAAATAGATTGTGGCAGATAATTTAAGAACAGCTGCATCAGGTCAGAAGAGAGTGTCAGAATGTCCTAGGACATTCTCCTCTCCCTGGTTGTAACAGGAGGAGAAGAGTATTAAAAAACCCCCATACCACGTATGCAGAGATCTTTCCCCTGATACAGCCTCTCAGTTTAAGGACTTCCACAGCCAAAAGCCACAACCAAACTATCAAGCTTAATTTCCATTGATAGATTCCCACACAAACTTGTACAATCTCTTTCTGGGTCAATTTATACTTGTGGCCTCACTCATATTCTGCAGCAAAGAGTTCCACAACTTAAGCAAGTACTATGCATATGAAAATGTTTGCTTTGGTTTGTCTCACATGTTCCCTCTATTTTGGTACCTTTACCACTTGTGGCTTTATAAATCATGTACCTCTTCAAACACAGTTTCCACACTGAAAAATTCTAGTCTAATTAATTTTCTGAATGTTTCTTCAATAATTCTGATCTTCCTTACTCCTCCATTCTTTGTGCATTTTCAAATTTTTGTTCTTGAAATGAGATACCAAAGCATGAACAATACTCAATACAGGGGTGCCAGGGTAATCGCCTAGTACTTGATTTATATTTTCTGGTCTGTGCCCTGTTTCTTCCCTAACAAACCCAAGCAGCCCATTCTCCATTTTCATAATCCACAGTGACTCTCCTCATTCAAAGGTCATCTAGGAGGTAAGCAAAAACCATACACACAATAAGCAGCATTTCTGGGGAGTGTTGTGGAGAGACCGTACCCTAACATGCTCCTCTCCAGGCAGTCCTTTAGCAGGCACTACCTGATAGCCTGTTCACCCAACCTCCAGTTAGAAATCTTTTTTCCAAAATCAGGAAACTGTTTCAGCAGACAACTACAATGACAGTCGTTAACACATGGAAGTCTCACCTTCACAGGTCATCATCGGTCCAGGCTCAAATCCCTCAACACAGGTGCATTCAAAACCTCCCACCACATTCCTGCAAGTTCCATTTCCACACGGGTTTCCAACAGCACATTCATCAGTATCTGCAAGCCGTTAAATCAAGGCAAGAATACACGGTTATACTCAAGCAAAAAGGTACAAAATCTTCATTGACGTACAACCAAAAAAATACAAAAATACAAAATCCAAGAACTCACTTAAGTTATTGAATTAGTCTCACAGAGTCCTAGTATGATTTGGGAAGAGATTATCTGGGCCAAACACTCAGAGCAGGATCAACCTGGAGCAGATTGCTCAGGCCCTGCCCTCCAGGTTTTAAGCACCAGCAGAGATGGAGACTCCACCACAATAGAATAATATAACCCCACTACTCCTTAATGCCATCCTTCACATTTCAGGTGATTCTTTAAAAAAATGGAAGATGAAACAGCTGTACTTACCCACACATTGAGCTCCTTGTAGGATGTAACCATATGGACATTCACAGCGGAAAGACCCATCTGTGTTGATACACTGCCCGAATTTACAGTTATCTGGATCAAGGCACTCATCCACATCTTAACCAGAAATACAAATAACACAGTAAGTGCAACTGACTTCTGGGATTTTAGACTTCTTTCAAAGAGTAACTGTTGTTCTGATGAGAAATATTCCTGAGATCACAAAAAATACTAATATTTTCATTTTGACATATTAGGATGAGGGCACAGAATTTGTCTTGCAGGTCAGCTTTCAGAATGCAGAAAAACTGATTCTAAACGTCAGATAAAAAAAACCTCTCCAACTGGGGCTACAGGGAGAGGAGTAGATATGAAAAGCAGTAGTCATCCAGAGCTCCTTAAATTAAAACTTTTGCCAGTAAGGCTGAAGTACTGTTTGTCTTGGGAGAGAACAGAATGTACTGAAGGAATCTGGGAAACTGTGGTTTGCACTTCTGGAGGATTAAAACCATTTACTGTAAACAGGCTATATATATTGTATAAGACAAGACAGGTATGCTATGTGATCCATTCTCTAGATCTTACGTAAGTTTCCTAGCAAGTCTGCTCAGCATAGATTAAAAAGCCAAATATGCTACTCCAAAAGTTTGATTTCTGATCTATGAGATATTCAAGCTTGAATTTAAAATTGGTATAAGTAATTGGGGAAAAAAACCTGCACAGAAGTTTCCACAATTCGTGGCTTTTGGAAACAGTTGCAGGGGTGTTATTCTTAATTGAAAGGGAGAATGGCTTATGGGTAGAGAATGGCATACTGATGCAACTGCGCATCATGCAGTTCAGGCACTTACCCAGTCTTGCATCACCAGGTCCAACAAGGATGCCAATTCCAAACGGACAGATCTGTCTGAATGCCTCTAAAAAAAAAATTTTAAAACATCAAGCCATAGGTTAAATTCTGTCTTGGCGATCAGCATTATCCATGAGCTACACAAGTAACCACTGATACAAATTCATCCTCCTCATGTTCAGATCCAGAGATACGTGCTCGCTTTACATTTCATCTGATCTCCTCTAGACGGATGGACACAGGACTGCAATTCAAACCACCTCAAGATGCTGCTGAGCATATTCTCTACTACCCATGCTCAGAACATCACAGAACCCTCGACAAGTTTTCACTTTTTCTTTTGCAAATTCAGGAGGCTACAAAGAGGGTTACAGTGCAGCAGTACGATACAATCACAGACATAACAAGTGTTGCACTTTCTTTAGTTGAAATACATTAGCTGATCTTTGCTGAGGTTGAACACGATAGAACTAAATGTAGATGCACACCAGCACTGAAAGCAACAAAGCACCTGGCACACTGCTGGGCTCTGAGAGGGAAACCCAGCCCGGGCAACCCGCCTGTTGCTCAGGCCTTCAGAAGGAGACTCAGGTGGCACGTGTGCTTCAGCTTACCAGCCTGCAGTCAGACAGCAGACGATGGAGAACGTGCATGAGATGACTGAGTACAATTCCACTGTCCACGACATGCCAAGACATAAATTTCCCGGACTCAGACTACTTTTAAAAAGATGAGAAAAATTGCCTTGATGTCATCCTTTGAGAACAGTTTGGACTGTGAAAAATATATGTGCTGACATTTCAAGGGAATGCTGCGATGTATACCATACTTTTCCAACTGACTTTGATTCAAATGCTCCGGGGCAACGGAACGAAACATGCACAGGCAATAAGCCTAGGAGGAATATTGCAACTGGCACATCTGATTCTCTTTTCTTCCCTTGGCTTTTGTGAGGATTGTCTGCAAAACATCTACATGACTTATTAATGAAATGAACTGTATTAATGTATTGCTGAAACCAGTAATGCTGTTAACCACATTTGTCAGCATGAATTAAAGTCTGTTCAGCAAATTGCACCACGACGGTACAAAGGCCTGTTGACTTGCTTGATGCCTAGTTACTCAGTCTTACAAAGGATACTAACAAAGGAAAGTGTTTCTTTAGCAACAGTCCAGGGAGGCTTTCCTTCATCAAGGCCTGTGCTTTGTCATTCCCTGCTATTTTTGCGAGTCAGTCATATTGATAAGATTCCAAATTTAGATTTTTTTAATAACAAAACGTCATCACAAAATGCAACAGGGTGATTCAGATGTTGATCTAGCTAGATTGTTTTGGTTTTTTATAAATTAGGTTTCATGTTTATGGTGCCCCTTCTTATACTTATTTAGAATTAGATGAATTTCATTTGTGTCTTGCAAGTATTTCCACTCAGAGCCTATCAAGGACCTACTGCTTTCTGCTTTCAGTATGTGACATCTCCAGAGCAAAATACTCAGCACCTAATCCTACTAACAAACCTATAAGCAAACAAGGTATATGCTTGAGACTGGCCTATGCAAGGAATATAGGTTTTGAGACCGCAATGGCATCTGCTTTACAGACAGCAATGACAATTGTTAGGGTTAAACACAGCTGGAAAATTATTTTTCCTAATTCCTTCTTATAAGAATCCGAATCTTCTTTCAGTCCTGAGAGGCTATCGTGACAGTAAGGTAACCTAGGCAGTAACGCACCATCTGCTTCCTCTGGGCAGAGCTCACAGGGATCTCCCCATCCCTGTCCCTTCAAGGCACAGCAACACTCTTGTTTGGAGTGGTTTCGAGACTTCGGCACAGAACACTTTCCATCTTCAAATTTGGTAAAGCAGTAACTTACTCTCAGATCTGCATAGAGAAAAACTTGTTATGAGCGGTTAGGATTAGTTTGACACAGCTTTCACTTAAAGGTGTTAACACAAAATGGCAGGATGTCCCCCGAACAAAACACCCAACTTCCACCTTAGTCTCTCAAGAAGGACCGTTATTGTCTCTGACTGGGCAAGATCTGAAGAAGGAGGTGAGCTCTCTACCACAGTAAAGGAAAGCCAGGGGACAGGGTCCTACTTCAGTCATGGAAAAGGTCTAGGAGAGATGGAAACGCTGTACTCCCCTCTTACCCTCACTCCTCCTTCTAAAAACTGAATATCGGCTTAATTTATTTACATTCTGTTATTAATAACAGAGTCAAGAGATTTTAATCAACTTGCAATGATAATACTGTGTAGTGTTAAAATGAGAGGCAATTTTCAATAGCACTTTCCTTCCTCATTCTTCCCTGAGCTACACACAAAGAAAACTGGCCCTGTGGCCCTACATTTTACTCCCTTAAGTTGGGTATCCAGAATGCTGGAGCAGAGCTGAGATCACAGACCACAAGCATGCAGCAGGCAGAGAGCTGGCAGCTCCTTGCATTGGCAGGGGGACAGCAACAGGGCAGTTGTGGAAGCAGCTGCTCATCCAGTTTTCCGGCTGCAGCATCAATGCTGGGCAATGTCCAGATTTTACAAAAGTCCTAGGTAATGGGAAGTTTTAAACAAAACTTTGTTTGGCTTGAGACACTTGAAAAAACCCAGTCTTCTTCAGGGGATGGGGAGAAGCACACTTAAAGTTTATGTGCATAACTGTGCATTTTTCTGTGACATTATGTGTGAAACAATGGTCTGCTTTCATAAAAGAGAAGATTAGGCTGCATTCTTTTTTATGATTTTATTTCTTTTCTCTTTTTTTTTGTTTAATTTTCTTTATCTTAAGAGAACAATACCCTCAGACCGAAGAAACCTCATTGATACAAGCTACAAAAGCACAGCTAAAACAGCCGTGCTGCTTTCCTGAAGCTGAGTGAAGCAGCTGTGCCAAAGTGCATGGTGGTTTGGAGACTTGGATGAATGTTTACTGCAGGTTGGATTCATTTTTACCAAAACCACAGTTTCATTTAGCCCACTGTGAAGTGAAGAACTCACTATGGTGTCAACAAGCATCACTGTTCTGTGCCAAGCACAACTACAGAGGTCCTTATAAAGGTCTTACTCATCAGCGGTTCCCACTGTGCACACTCTGTATAGGACATTTAATGATGAATCTATTTAATAATTTCCGAAGTCTTTTAAATAACTCACTCCCTATTTTGCTGTGCTTGTTCTTTATCCACAAAATAAACTAACCTGTGGCTTTTCATTACTAGACCTTCAGTTTTTAGCATCCGATCCCTATCTTAGTGCACGTTTAGGCTCTGAACTGCGTACGCAGTAATCTAGAAGCCAAAAGAAGCTTCAGACTTTTCTAAGCAGATAGGTACTTATTGTCCACACAAAACTGCTTGCAATTTTTTCCCATCAATCTTTTTTCCACCTACACATCCGTGGGAAAGGAATAGCATACAACAAGTGTTATGGAGAATTTGATAAGTGCTAAGAACAGCCTTATGCCTGGAAATGCTGCCTTTAGCTGTGCACTGCAGTAGTCTCCTGCCTGTGTTGGTGCTCCACCTCCATGTCAGACATGTCACAGTCTATACAGAATCCACACAGCCTCAACATTTCTTCCAGGTGTGCAAGAAACGGCTGCAGGGCAACATACTCTCCTCACTTAACCTGGTGCATTTAACATTATCTTCGCCCCCTTTTATTGCAATGTTCTCTTTAATGACAAACAGATGTTAGGGCAAGACAGAACCTGGCCCCAACTACAGAATTATCATGTTTTCCTTGTGAAAAACACTGTCTGAGTCCAGAGTCTCCTCAATATATTAGAAACAGGCAGCTAACAAGGCTTTTATAAAACACCAAACGAATTTTGAAATTCCAGAAAATAGTAATGAACTTACCTTGGCATCGCCTTCCTGTGGAAGACAACACAAAGCCTTCTGGACACAGACATTTGAAACTGCCTGGAGTGTTGCTGCATGTCCCCAGGGCACAAATTTCTGGCTGTTCCACACACTCATCAATGTCTGTAAGAAAAGTAATCAAAGAGATGAGAAATAAAAATGTCTACGCTGGCAGTACCGCATAAAATGTAACCTTGCATTATCACTGATATCTAACAGATTTGAAAAACAAAAAGGTCAAACAAAAAGGTCAAACAAAAAGGAACAGACAGAAAGAAGAACAAGAAATCCAGGTGCAAAATTTAGGGTTAGTTTTCAAATCCTCATGCAGTGGGCAAACCTCAGCAATACACCATCAACCAAACAGCCAGGGATTAGATTTTTCTTGGGATAAGATCAGGTAGTTCTGGTTCAAATGAAAGTTGGTGAAACTTTTTCTGGGAAGTGAGTGACTTACTAGTGGCTACTGTTCAGAACTGTACAGTGCCACAAAAGACTAAACATTACTCATGTTTAGGTGCAGAGGAAAGCGGTAACAACTGTGAGTAGTTAGGAAATGGAACAGAAGGATTGTTCTATACATACCTTCACATTTGTCATTCTGCAGGACATATCCAGGAGGACAGATGCATCTGAATGAACCATCCAAGTTCTGACATGTGCCTGGTGAGCATTTTCCAGGCTCTAGTGCACACTCATTGACATCTAAAAGAAAAGAAATACAATTTGTTTCAGATAATTGCTGTTATCTGAATAAATCTGTGGCTATGGCTGCTTTAATTCTCATTCCATCAGACTGATGGTGGAACTTCCCAGGAGCAGAACAGTCTTCGTCTCATCCTCTTGTCATTGTTTTCTTTTGCCAGGTGCAATGATGACAGTGTAACAGTTCTCTCTGACATCTACTGTTTTACTAAGAATATCTCCTCAAGGTTTGCTGCACTTTTCTTTCTATCCTCAAAGAAAGCACTCACCAACACAAGTCCTTCCATCCAGAGCCACCTCATAGCCATCATTGCAAAGACACTGGAAGGACCCGATCGTGTTCACACACTGACCATTCCTGCAGAGCATTCCATTTCCACTTGCACACTCGTCCACATCTAAAGAAAAATAACATTCAAAAATATATAACAACACCCACAACAAGTGAAATTGGGTAGGTGAGATTTCTGCTTCCACTATATAAGCACAGTAATTGATAACACATAAGTAATTCCCTTTTTCAAAAGCAAGCGAAGGGAAAATACCAATATTGCTCCATGTTGTAAAATTGTCAAAGCAAAAGGAATGGCATATATCACATGCAAACATTTAAGTGGCTATAGAAAAGCGAGGAGTACATAATCAAAAAGGTCTTTTCAGACTGAAGAAATTGGGTTTTATCTTTAATCATGTAGACCATGCGAGATGCGATCTTAACTCGATAGACAAGATGGTACTGATACTTAGGAGCAGAAAGTCTTAGAAACATGTAGCTGGTTTCAGCACTCCTTACCTATGCAGTCATTGTTGTGGGAGAGGATGAACCCCAAATTGCAGCGACAGTTGAAAGAGCCAATGGTGTTTCTGCAGGTCCCATTGCCACAGGCATCTCTCTCACACTCATTAATATCTATAAAGGAGAAAAAATGAGCAGCAAGAATTTTAATCACTGATCGGGAAAGGAAAGCCTGTAGCTATCCTACAGGCAAGAGAAACAATCCACTGCCAACAGAGTAAATAGAAGGGAAAAAGACTGTCATCGTATGTCGCAAAAAGATGATTTTACACAGGTTTATACACTTGATATTAACAACTACAAAAATAATCAACGGTCCAATAATCATTTATCTTACTGTGGGTCCTATCTCGCCCCTCCCAAAGGAATGCTAAGCTATCTTTAAACATAAGCCTTCTGAAATCTCCTCATCTTGTTCAGACAACAGACACTAACAGCTGTGAACAGGTTAAATACAGAATTTCCTTCTTTATGAAGATGACTCTGTTTCTGAAAAGGGCACTTTTCTGGCAAGAAATCTGCCCTTTGCTTACTCTCTTAAAAAGAAGGCTGTGTACAATTGTTGCATTGCAATATTCATCTATTACATTTCTTGCCTAAAGGAATAAATGAGACAAAATGCTTCAGAAAATTTTAAGAGGAATGGAACATTTTCCTGAAAATTGAAAGCATTAGCAGTCCACTAGACAGGATATGTATTTTTAAAGGTTCACTCTACTGCAATGAGATATTCTTCATTCATTATCAGCTTCCTAAGTGCCAGCTATGGTGTTTTTGCACCTTTGCCTGGTGGTAAATGGCTCACAACCTCAGCTCTTGTAATGCAACTCCTTATGACAGAGGATAGACTTAATAACTATCTTAATGGAAGCCTAAGTACAGCTTAATTTGATATACTGATATACTTGCCTATACACATTGTTCTGTCATCATTGGTCTTGAATCCATTGTGGCAAATGCAGTAGAAACTTCCCACAGTGTCAATACACTGCCCGTGGCTGCAGATATTGGGAATTTCTTGACACTCATTCCGATCTGAAAACAAAGAGGCACAGTGAAAGTTAAGGTCTCTAAACTGCAGGGCTAGAAAGATGCATTGGCAGCAACCATTAGCAGCAGCCATGCACACGCTTTAATTTAAAATAGTATTTTTAATGACAAAAGCATTACTAAGTAAATCTCAGAAATGGGGCTATTTGCTTGTAAATTGCTTTTCCCAACATTTGTGGAGCTGAAAAAATTTAGCATAAAAATTGTATTTGCTAAACACAAATAGTTGCTGGAAGGAAAGCATATTGCCATGGCTTTGAAAAGCAGAATGGACATGAAATTGTATGGGGAGATTTCCGAGTGCTCTACATTGACTATACAGCAGATATGAAAGCCACATCTAGGTCACAGTTAGTATCCTTCTCATGAAAGCAATTACTCACTTTTAGCTACGTTTGATTATAGCACAAAATGCTTGATTAACTCACAGAAATCATACAAAGCAGAAAGGGAGATGAATCCCACACTTCTCTCACTAAGCTTGCAGAGAGATAAAATGCATTGTAGATTTATCTACTCATTGTGCAGAGGTAAAATGGGTACACGTATACCTATGTGTTACAGCATCCACGCCTCGTGCAACATGGTGATCCTGTAAACCGGACAAAGCTCAAACAGCAAGAGGAGTTACTCCTCGGTGGAGTCAGAAAATATTTTGCCAACAGCAGCAAACACTCAACTGCATAATTCCGCAGAGAGAGATGCAGAAAGCTCTCCTGCCAGCACGTGATCTGCTGCCTAACAATAGCAGGGCATCTGTTACACTGGTTCAACAGCTGACTGCTTCCTGCTACTTGTTCCGAACGCTTTCAGGCAGAACCCAGGATTTTATCAATTGTAGGTGAAACAAAATGTCAAAGAACAAAATGATGGCTGTCCAGCACATTTTTTTCCATAACAAATCAGAAACATGAATCAAATGAGGCCTTTCTGTTGATCTCATCACCAACAAGAGCTAGTTTGATTCAATATCCTTCCTGTCGTTTTGTCTGCTGCAGCTCCAAAATAGAACTGAGGTGCTGCCATAAGCTTGTATTAGAATTGATTGGGTTTTAGCATTCAGAAATTTTCTTTTACATGCAATCTAAGCAAAGCAGATGCAGTTTCTTACCAAACCATCCCCAGTTCTTTGCAAAACTAAGAGTCAAGTTGTTCTAATTGCAAAGAACTTCATGTACTAAATCTTGTTTTCCTGCCTCTTCCCTACAATCCCAATAGCTCCCATCCCCAGGATTACTATACATCAACTGGGGCCACTAGTCACTTTGAATGGATGTTCACTGAGGACTGATGCTATTAATGATACTGCTGCTAATTAGAGTCTAAAGGAGCCAGAAAGGAAACCAATGCTGGATAACATGCTGTCTTAAGAACTCCTAACCTCCACAACTCAGGAGAGTAGAGGCAAAAGAAAAACTATGACTCTCTTGGGTGCTCTGGGGGCAAGTGAATAGTGAATTAAAGTCCCAGAGAAAAGTAATATCTTTTGTGGTAAACAGAAAACATTGCTAACTTTAAAAAAAATTCTAAGGCAGAATTGTCTGAAGTGCCAAAAATTTATATGAAACATTATTTATTATGCCACAATAGACGGCACCAGAAGAATGCTACTTTGATAGTAAGATAAATGCAGTACTCATAGTACAAGTGGCTATGATACATCAGTTTTGATTTAATAGCAAGTAACTGTTGGGATGTGATCATTTTCCATGCAGCAGCATGACTGATCCAATACTGCAAGGTGTTTAGCACTCTGCCCTCAGCAGAGCGGGTGAGAATTTCCTTCTTTTGCTCAATCAAGTACTTTATCAACCACTTTTATTTTGACTCTAATTGTGTAACTTTATTTTCACTAAATATATAATAAGAGCAAAATACAGGGAAGTATTACTGTTTGTGCCAATTCACGTTGGGTATTGTAACCCATATGAGAACGTTCCCTGGCTCTTCCTGTACTGCTGTAACGATCCCATAACGATAACAATTACATTAGGAACATATTGAATATTTACATGTGCCACTGCATAGCTTAACAAAACAAAGTTTTAGTTCTCATAGTAGTGTTCTGGTTGCCCCTACACCCTTTTCCCTCGAGGGTCACATGAAACAATGAAAAACCATCCTGGGGGGAAAGGTACACTTCCTAAAACTCAAGTACTTGGAAGCAAAACTCCAAGGAAAATGTTACCAGTTTCCTTTGTAATTATTATTTTGTTCAGAAACGTATATGTTTACAGCTGCTTGGCTTACAGCAGTCTTTAAAATCTCTGCAATTCTTCAAGTAATCAAGATAACATGAATGCCTCTCTGGACTATGGTATTAGAAGAGAGAGCAAATGGATTACAGAACTGTAAACCCACTCAGTGAGTATTTAAAAATAATGTTCAACCGTCTGTTTAAGTTCACAGAAAAGTTAGGAAGTTTAACAATAAGCTTTTTAAGTTAATTACTGCATATGGCCTAGCAGATAAATCCACCTTGTCAGAAAAGACCTCACCAAGCAGTGATTTATTTGTAAAAATACAAATAGCAAATAAATTGCTAAAACACATCTAGCAAATTATAATGAAAATATAATGAAAATCAAAGAATTTAAGCTGAAGGTGGTCCCTGTCAGGGACACAACTGAATTTTTTAGTGTCAGAAAATAGTCAAAAGGTCAAAAGGAATCAATTGGTCTTCCCTCCCTAGACACAACATGGGATAAAGAAAAATGTTGGTGGTTGGGGATAAAGTGAAAGACAAACATCTACTCAGGTGATTAACTCTCATTTATGCCTCTGCAAGATGGGCCCATTAGTCTTCTGAGAATTACCAGAATGTTTACACAATGCCTAAAAAGGTTCATGGAGTCCAGATCATCTCCTGGTACACCATCTTTCTGACGAGGAGACTACACTTTTGTAGACTTTTTAAAAAATCTACTACTTGCTGCAGACCCTCACACAAACAAACCAGAAGTACTCACCAGTGCAGCGGCCGGTCGATGTGAACCTGTAGCCAGGTTTACAGTCACAACGGTAGCTACCAGCTGTGTTGACACATTCTGCATTTTGCTGACACACTGGTCCATTCTGGCATTCATCAATATCTGTCAACACAAAAAAGGGAATTTTATTGTTATGGTAAGCTGACACTAGAAAGACGTCAAAACCAGTTTGGTTTTGGTGTGAAGAATATTACTTTACCAAAATATAGGGATACCTTTCTAATCCTGAAAAAAATAAATATATTGATGAAAGTAGATTTTTGGTCCCATTTAGGTATCTCCCTGAAATGATCTCAAACCCACATGCTCCATTTGTAAAATTCATTCCTATTTAACTCATACTACTATCTTCAGTTTCTCCATTAAACTGACTAATACAATGTTAGGAAACACTTAAATTGGAAAAACATTATCATGTGTTTATATTATTTACAGAAATCTTTCTTCCATTAGAAAAAAAAATAATCTTAGAATTAAAAAAAAAAAGTGCTCATGCTCTGACTCAAGATTGCTACTCTTTTCTTGGCTTTACTGTCAAATGTGAAAAACAACATTTCTTCCCATGACTGCTGACTCATGCTCCTTCAAGGCCAGAGATGTCTAATGGAAAATCTGGTATTTTCTATGAAAAAGAATTCAAAATGTCTTCATTAACATAGATTTATTACACTGATACCAGTATTTTCCCCTCATTAAGGTTGACTTGCAAGTATATCAGATTTGCCAGTATCTGAATTGCCAGCTGGTTAAATCCCATTTCTCTGAATGAGATCAGCACTCTACCTTCACAGATCAGTAACTTGTCATTGTAGAAGAAACCCACAGGACACTCGCATCGGAAGCTGCCAACCATGTTTATACAGATCCCATTTTCACACACTCCAGGAATCTCTCTGCATTCATCAATATCTGCAAGAAGAAATTTTATTAAATACTTGTAAACAGCACTTCATGAAATCCTCTGCTACAGAATATGTCCTTACGCATTTATCCTTAAGAGAATTATCAAGCATATAATGTGAGCATTGGAATGTTCCCAACTGCAATAGACAGTGAGTTATTCCAGACTGTGGAAACGTAGATACTTCGTATTTCCTCAGGTTCTGACTCTTCACCATAGCCAAGATAGATCCTGCCGCAGAGGGTAGCACATGTCCTTCCTCATGTCTCCCACTCCAGCCCTGAAGAACCTCCTCATCTTCCAGAGTGTTACAGTGGAGTTATTTGGAAGAGCCAAACAGAGAGAATGTGACTGTCTTTGGTTTAATACAGGAGAGCATGACTGAATGCAAACACTTGACAGAATTAGTTTTGCACTGGTTTACCCTTGTTAATCTGAAAAGACTTTCATGTAACAGTTTGAAAGTGCCAATGCCAGGTAACATCTGAAGTGCTGCCAACATGCTATTAATTAGATTGATTAAGCCGGGCAGCCAGGGTTTGCCAATGCTCTCTAAACACCTGGGTTAAGTAATGGTTTTTGGCAGCAAAAAAAACCCAGCTGCTATTACAATAACATGTCTTGCCTATTGGGTCCTTAAGTTACACATCTCTAATATTCTGATGACATGAAAGAATTCAGAGATTCCTCCAAAGCCTCTCCCTTTAGCAGAAATTGCCACCTACACTGATGTACACAAAACAGAGAATATGGTGGGAAAATGTCAGCTGAGTTTCAATCAGATAATGTAATTTTTTATTATTATTTTGCTGCTGGATCAAACTCTTCATTTCCTACATTAGATTCTGTAATTCTGAGTCTTCTGATTATGTAAGGGATGAGTAAAAGTAGAACTACTTCTGCCTCTGAAACAACCACCTGGAGTAAATACATAGAACTTCAATCCAAATAGAAGAGTACCATCATGTAAGGACTGTAACCAAATATTACAGGGTACACAGAGCACTGTCCCTGCAGAGTAGGGATTTGTTACCATGCCCCACGCCTCCAGATGTAAGGGACAGGAGCAACTCCTGTGCAAAAGCAGCAAGTTGAGTGCTACAACCTAATGAGACCTGCCGAGATCCCAGAGCAGCAGGGAGAGCCTGTGATTCGCACAGCATAAAGCTGTGTGTGCATCAGTCTTACCACAGTGCTGCATCCACTGGGATGTACTGGTTGCCTCTGTGGGATGGCCCTTCTGTTTCAGTTGGCTCCCCTGAATGTGCATTGCTCTATGACATGGCAGAGCAGACAGAGCAGACTGCAGCACTCCTGGCACGCTTGTCAACTGCTACAGATGCAGCTTTTACCTATGCATGTTCGCATAATGCACGGTCTCCCTGCTGGTGCTGAAGAATGGCCCAATTACCTCCAGCAGACTCAGCAACAATTAAGGCTAATGCTAGAAGGGGGAATTTTGCTTCTAAGAAATGGCCTGGTAAATACTGCACATTTCTGTAACTTCTAGTAAAAAAGGGATGTAAATTTTGAAGAAATATTTCTATCAAACTAGCTGAACACTGTATCACAGCAGCAACAGCTTAATGCTAAAGCACCTGATTACTGCCTATATGCTGCCTCTGTTTATTACAGGGCACATTATCTGCTTCTTATTTGCATTTTTGTGTGAATAAAAACAAAAGGGAATCCCATTAGGGATTTACTCAACTCCTTGTCTTAGAGTTCCTCATTCTCTCCCTCTTTTTGTTTTGCAATTTGTTACTCACGATTCAAATGTTACACACAATAACATATGTGAGAAATATTCCAGCTGTGCAGAAAAAAGGATTTTTGTGTAAAACCAACACACAGGGGGACTGATGTGAAATGTCAGATTAAATCTCTGCTTTAGTTTGAAGGAAAGACTCTGAATTCCTCTCAGACCAAACGCTGGTTGGCCTTACTCCCAGACCTCTTATTCTCGGTATCTGTGCCCTGCTCATGTAGGCCTGATTACAGTTTCTTTGGAGCTTTATGTTGCCTTGATTATAAGCAGCAATTAGCATTGCTGCCAGCTAGGAGGAGCTAGGCAGAAAGTTTGCAGGCTCAGACTTAAATGGAGGGTTGAACTCCACTACATTGTTTAGTCGTTATTCCTCCCATGAAAAAAATAATTGAAAAAACAAGCCTCCCCTCTTCCCAGGGCAGAGGTAGCATGGAATCTAGTTCAAGACAGAAATTACGACTCACCAACTGGTAATCCTGTATAAATGTCAATGAAGAAGCCAGGCCTTTGACTTCCACAGAGTGTGGAGAATTCGTCTGCAACAGGAAAATAAAGCAGCGATTATAGTATTTGGAATTAAGCAACAGTCAAAAATTCATTACATCCTTTGCCCAAGAAAATTATTCTTCTACTCTTTCAGCACCTGCAGGGCACACAGAGGTATGCAGACCCTTCCCTGAGGCTCACCATGTGATGTGCTTAGTATGCACTTGGGTTCTCATTCAAAGGCCACTGAAATTAGCAAACAAAAAGATGTAGAGGGCTTGGGATATCATGCTGATTTTGCTTTGCATGTGCTTATCTCTGTGCATTACAGTTTTTGCATACAAGTCCAGATCTGACTTTTAAAAATCTGAACTGCAAGTTGGAAGTTATTCAAATAAGTAGGAAATTTGTTCTTAAAGTAAACCACCTGGAACCAGAGTGGGATGTCCTGGGCTCAACTCTATGAAGTCCTACCCAATGTGGAGAAGTCCTGTATGCCCATACAGTTAGTCCAGAAATTACTACCTCTTACATTTAGCTGCTTGACACAGTTCGCTGTCAGAGGAGACCAAAGTACCTCTGTAAACCCATGGCTACCACAAAGGCCCTTTATGGCAACCAGCTGTTGAGGCACAGCATAGCAGACGCCATATTTGTTGGAGCAATGCCAATAAAACCTTGGTAGATGCCTCAACACTGGATCAATAAGGATATGCAAAGAGGCAGATTAACCAATATAGAGCATGAAGTCTGCCAGACAGGGAAACCATCACAAAGGAGGCATGGCCTAGCAGCGTGAACACAAACCACTCCACCTTCATTGTGACCAGGGCTGATCATCTCCAGGCCAAAAAAGTAATAAATCTCTCCACTTTAGACACACAAGAGCAGACAAAGATATAGCATCGCTAGCAATGTTACATCCACTAATAGCAATTATGATGTTACCAAGGCTTTCAAATAGCTTTGCAATGCAGAAACATACCAGTGCTCGGGATAGGACACTGTTCGCAAGGCTTATTCCACGCACGTCCAATGTTGTAGGAACAGCAGCACATTTTCTTGGTCATATTAAAGAGCAGCTCACCATCACAGGTTTGATTGTCAGCATAGTAATTTCTGTAACACAGACTTCTTCTCATATCTGTGAAAATGAAGAAAAACCCAGGCCAATGCATTAGCAACTCCTATGGAAGATGATTTACCTGAAGGCTTTAGGGGCTACCTTCTTCAAACATGTACTCTTTAGATCCCTGTCAAGCAGATGCTGCAGCACTGTAGAATACTACAGAACAGCCTGTCCCTACAAGCTTACTCTAAAAGTATGAAAAAGCGTTTGCAACACAAATATTCAAGAGCAATGAACATGCCTGTAACACTGATCGAACTCATCAAAGGATTCAATATTGGCCTTTTGCCCAACACTGAAAAATATGAGCTTGTTTGTGGTTCTCCCTAAAACACTACACAACTTCTGACTTCATTCTGTGAAGTCTGAGTAATTTATGTAGTGTTTCACACGTAGAAGCTTTTAAAGCTGAAGTGAAACTTGAAAGGAATGAACATAGAAAATATAAAATTAAAGGAGAAATTCTTATGAGGTACTGAAAGATCTGTATTAGAAGTGATTTACCTTGCTTTATTTAATAAAATTAATGAAAGAAGATTGATCTTTCATTTAGTTAATTCTCGTATAACGAAATTCAGAGAAATAGTTCTGATTTGTGCCTGATGAAGGCCTGGCCCAAAGCGCTAAGATAAAGCTTTAAAAAAACAGCCACCCATACCCATGCAGTTGTTTCCTCCATTGACTTGCATGTAATCAGGAGGACAGATGCAGGTGTAGTTCCCAACAGTATTGTAACATGTGCCAGGTCCACAAATGCCAGGTGTATCACACTCATTCACATCTAGAAGAGAACAGAAAGGGAGTGAGCAGCCACAGCAGCTTTCTCATCGTGGTTCCGAGAATAAAAATATCTCAGTAACATCCGAGGTAGGAAGGCAGTGGTGGAGGAGAGCTGAAGGAGGTCTGAGTGAGGTCTTGGTGGAATGAAGCCCACACAGAGAAGGAAGTGGTGGCACAGGTGGCCACGAAAAGCCTGGCTGTGATGCGAAGATGGGAACTCTGATTTGTCTAGGCAGCTCAGAGACAACAATTTGTTTTTGCACCTGTTGCACAAAAGTAGTATTTGAGGATCCCATCCATTCTGGATTCCCAGATCTGGACAAGAACCAAAGCTGTTTCCTGTGGAGTGCCCATCTCAGTAAGTAATGATGCTAAAACAGACTGATTGGATGGTTCAGGTCTGTTTGACTAGGGAAAGTGAGCAACTTTGCCAACACAAGATGTCACGTTTACTTCATTAAGAGACTTTGACCTTTGTGTAAAAAACTCCAATCAAATCCAAACACACCACCACCCCCAAAACACCTTAGTTCCTAAAAGTTCAAAAGTATTTCACTAGCATTACCATTTTAAAGTATCTTTGACACGCCACTGAGGAAAAAATATAGAGGTAGATTTCCCTTTAACATTTGTTGAGCTATGTAAGCACAACATGGACGAGGCACTTTGGTTCAGCCTTAATTTAAGACCCAAATTTTGTGTATTTCTGCAGTGTTTGGCATATCATAGGCACTATATTAACATTTTTAACAGTCTGGAAGACTGAAGACAGCCTGGGCAATGGGAAATGTAAGGACTTGATGGGTTTCTTAAAGTTTTATATCAAGAACAATCTGACTGTTGCATGTAATGTGACAAACATGTACCATTGACTGTGTTAGGGGAAGGAAAATGCTTTGCAGTACAACCAATATGTGGACATTGAGATCCACAGGAGAGAAAATAAGCAGTGGAAAAAAAGGCATGGACTCACTGCAACCAGCCCAGCAGACTCATGGGGCAAGTTTGCTCTTTATCTGACTGCTTATTCATTACCCATTACCAAACAGCTATTTTTATAGCTGGTTAGCAAATTATGTTTTACTTAAAGAAAAATTGTTGGGTTTTCTGGTTTTGATCAAAATCTGATCATCTGAAACAAAATTTTGCATATATTTCAATATGGTCAGGAAGGAATTTTTCTCTCTTTCAACACAAGACTTCAGTTTGTTCCAATTTTCCCACCCTTAAGCTTTACACTGCTTGGTCTGGTTATGTTCCTTTTGAAAGACAAATTAAGTCTTCTGCACATTGGTCTGTCACCATTTTCTAAGAATAAAAACAGAAGACTAGTTAAGTGAAGGTTACATACCATCGCACACTCGAGTCTCTTCATTCAGATAGTACCCTGATGGACACTGACACTGGAAGCTACCAAACGTATTAATACATTTTCCTCCTTGGCAAAGTCCAGGCAGTTCTTGACATTCGTCAATATCTGTTCAAACAAAACCACAAACATTTCATTCATGCTTTTCCATTCAAAACAACACTTAGTGAAGAGTTTAATAATTTTAGACATGTAAATATAGGAAAATGCAAACATTACCTTCCAATATAACTGTAATAGGGTTTGGTCGGAATCCTTCCCCTCCAGGGCAAAGAACCTTATATTCAGCTGAAAAAAAATAGATTTATGAACCTAAAATAGTCGAAACATTTTCAGCACAATTATTTTTGAAAATTAATCAGACTATTACAGGTAATGTAAATGTAACAAAGTAACCAGATATAAACATTAGGTTTTACTCTGTAACATCAACTGCTGTTGCATTTCTTAATGTAGTTTTTTGGTGTAATAGCAAACTTCTGAGAAGTGATAATAATATTCTGACTAAATAATCTTTTTGAAAGGCTAGGAAAATTTTTGGTGAAGACTGGTGGAAACCTGTCCCCTGCATGTACACAATAAATGATTACACTGGTATTTGAGTTACCTGGCTAAATTAGAAAAAAAATCCAGTATATTGTATTGGTGTGTTTAACCCAGGGAAGCTGACTTACTTGTGTTCACAAGCGGGCAATGTTCACAGGGAACTCCCCAAGCTTTGCCCAGGGAGCAGCAACAGGAGGCCTTGGAAACACCCACTCCGATCTCATTGCTGCAGAAGGTGCCACCATTATCTCCACGAGTTTTAATGTCCAGGTAACAGTTGCCAGATCGTGTATCTGTTCAGAATGCACATAATGACAAACACATCTTATGAGAAAGGAAAACACAACACATCATCTCAGGATGAGGGATACCTTTAGATGGCTCTCATTGCTTGTAGGACAGCCAAAGAAAGTAACTTCTGCTGTCCAGGAGGACCTAGCTTTTCCTACCCAGATAAGACGTTGGTGCCCCATCCCTTGGCTTTGTTGGACTTCTCCCAAAGTAGGGAATTTATTCAGCATGACCAAGGGCAGTTCAGCCAGAGTTTTTCTCATTTTGATTCACATTTTCACCTGCAATTGTACATCCTTGCAGTTCCAGAAACCCACTGCTTTCTCCTCTCCTTGAGGTTAACAAGCATGAAAGCATCTACCAAATGTTAGGAATTTCAAATACATTGGAATTTGAGAAGCATCCCCACACCACCTTAAACAAAACCCCAAAAATATCAGAGGATTTACTAAGCAGTTGAAGCCCAGTACAAGAGCATTTCCATCAGTCATAAAGCTGCACCTAGACAAGCTGCACTCGATGCTCCAACTGTATGGGTGGCTTTATGTTGCAACTTCATTCCCCTGCCATCTTGGGGCCAGCTGGACATTGGTTTGAGCTTGTTGAAATTTAAAATTGTCTCATGCCTGCTGTAAATTGTGGACAGCTGTGACAAGTCCCATGGGGTTGGTTCTGGCAGCCAGGCACTGCTGGCATGCTACATCACTCTGGACATACTCCTGCTGCACTATTACAACTTCTAAGCCAGGGGTAGTGGGGTGGGAGTTGGAGAGCTTGTTCCAGCCCTCTTCCATGACCTGGGACTTTACTCCTAAGCAATTAGCCTTGCAGCCCCTCTGTGCAACTTCATTTGTAAGTAATATAAGGAATGGTCCCTTACCAACGCATCCAACTCGGGTGGGATTCAGTTCAAAATCAGGAGGGCACTCACAGGTGTAACTACCAGCAGTATTGACACAGGTGCCACTAATGCAGGTTGTGGGATCTGCACACTCATTAACATCTGGAGAAAAAAAACAGTACAGGGTAAACAAATACTCAAGGACAGTGCAAATCATCATATGCTGACAACCAAAAATCCATTAGCTAAGAGTTACTGATCTGCAGAAAGCTCTAAAAAATGCATACACATTTTAGAAGAACAGTAGTTTGAGGTGAATTCATCATTTGGGGCGGGGCGGGGGGAGAAGTGTTTTTCCTGGAAAAATACTCATGAACTAAAATTTTCTTAAAGAACTAAAAAAAAACTTAAGGGAAAAATACATGACAAGGTCATAGATTACCATCCAGTGCTGTGAGACTACAAGACACAACATATCTCCACCCGGGAGATGTGGACAGACAGAGGGATTCCCTCCGCTCTTTTCTTCCCCTTCTTCTCTTAAGCCAATGGATATCAGAGGTTGACAAAGAAGAGGAAAGAGGAGTGTAGAAAAGGCAAGAAGGAGAATACTGTGTTATACAGTAGGGAAGACTGTATTCTCCTATATCCAGTCTGATTTGTATAGCTTTTTAAAAGTGACCACGTCACTAACAGAAAATTAAAAGGCACGTTGTTCAAAATTATTTTTACCTGTGCAGTTACCACCACTTCTGTCCAACTCATAGCCCACTTCACACTCACATCGGAAAAGTCCAGGGAGGTTATGACAAGTACCGTAGACACAGATGTTAGGAAGTGAACACTCATCAATATCTGAGAGAGGAACAGGAGGGGAAAAATATGAGGTTTCCGTATTTTTTTAAGATACAGACAGAAAACTGCAAAAAGGTCCTGGAAGCCAACTGCTCCTGCACACTGTGTAAGACCAGAAAAAATAACATGCAAAATTTATGTTTGGAGCCTAAGGAACCTAAATCCATAACTCTTTTTTGGGCAAAAGGCTCTTTCCAGTGTCGCTGGAAGCCATGCCAGAAACAATCTGAGCTTATTAGTGGGCTAATCTGACAAGCAACAAGATTAAACATGGCAGGAGATATGCTTTAAAACATGAAGTTTATTCTAAATCAACAGTCATCTGCAGAAAACTGGACATCAGCAAAGGAAAAACTTGTGCCCAAAGGTGAACTTGACGCTTATCTTCAGGTTTCTGCATTTGACAGATGTCAAGTTTGGCAAGCGGAGCTCACTTTTGTGCCTTCTGTACAAATCATTGCATCTGATTCAGTATTTACTGAATGCTGTATGCACTACACAAAGAACAATCAATTTGATACAATAAAAAAGTGTGTGTTTACAAAGGACCTTAAAATACTGCATTAGTGTACACATCTGAGACACCAAGGAAAGTCTGTTTTAGCAACAGGAGCTAGGCTCTATGCAAGCTATTTAAAGTCAGCTAAAAGGTTTGAAAGTAAATTGCTTCATGAAACATTATGAAACCTAATATTGTTTTAGTTGACACAAAAATTCACTCTCATAAATTATTTCTCTTGGTAGATTACTTAAAAAAATACACAGAACACTTTTCAGGGGAAAAAATCCTATTTATAGTGATGTACTTATGAACTCCATCAAATACCAGTTACTATGAGATATTACTATGTCAGATATGTCTGCTGCTTCTTGACTGACTTAACTGATTAGTGTCACATCAGCTGAGGATTTCAAATGTTACTATCAAATATATGACCTTAATGTTGGTAACATGTTTATTATTTGATTTTTGTGAATCTTTGCACATGCAAAGCTCTTACAAATGAGTTGTAAACAGTTAACTAACAATTCACTTTCAAAACTGAACAAATAACTCATGGGTTTTGGTTTTTTTTTTCCTTTGGCAGTTGTATAAAATTTCTGCAAGGCTTCAAACTCTCATTCTGCACCTCACAGAAGCCCTCAAGGCATGTTCCTTGTATTAGCTACCAAATCAGTGTTTTTCAGCTTCACATACGTGAAGGCAAAGTAACAACTTTTTCTGTTTTGTTCTGCTATGAATACAATGAAGAACTGGGTACAAATGCCCAAGATGAAATGGCAGCTGACAGTGCCAACTGGATCACCAATCAGACCCACAAATAGTATGTTGTAAGATAGGCTTCAAACAGTTGTTCTCTCTATATACAATAGGTAGATGAACACCTAGAGGCCCATAATAAATGTATAAACTAAAAAAACCCAACTACTATTGACAATTTTCATGCACTTCTTGATACAACCACGTTGGCAACCAATTGTAAAATTCTTCAAACATAAAGTACTATTAAGGCAGAATTTGTTGAGTGTTGTTTAAAGCTTATAGAGAATTACCTTCACATGCTTTCCCATCTGGACTTGGCAAAAATCCCATATCACATTCACAGCGATATCCTCCAGGGGCATTAAGGCACTGCCCATTTTCACAGAGATTCAAGTTTTCTGAGCATTCATCAAGGTCTGTAAAAGAAAGAGAAATTGCAGATTTACAGTAAATGTGGTTTTCCCACCAACATTTGTTTCAGCTGAAGCATGCCATGTTTCATGGATTTTAATTATTCTATTAACTCTGAACCCTTACAACAGCTTGGCATATTTCTGACATGTTGAAAATACAGCTTCTAATCAAAATGAAAATAAGAGAGAGGCACAGACTCCTAAAGTAGCTACAGCTAATAACAATTGGAGGCAGTACACAGGGTCAAATTTAGACTCAGAATGAGCACGTGAATTTTATTATAGTTATTGTTTCTATTACGGCAAAGCCCAGAGGCAGCAACTGAAGAAAAGAGGTTTAATGTGCAAACATATGGTAATAGGCAGTCTCCGTGCCAAACATACAAAACACGCTGACAAAAGGTGGCACTGAGGTGAAAATAACTTGATCAAAATTAAACTGCAGGTTAACAGCTGATGAGAAAACCAGCCTTGCTGCTGGACTACGCTGCTCTTCAGATAGATTGTGGCCCTTACTGGTTAGCTGAAATTTTATATATCACAAAAATACCCTACTTGTTGCAACAGTCTAGCTGGTGGTGTGAGCTTGTAAAAGTCCATGGCTGGCAAATCAAAGGTAGTACCTACCAGGGTGAATGCTGCATAGTTTGGCAAAGGCCTTACAGAACACTTGCATGCCCTAGTTTAAATCCCAGACACCTCTTGAATCCATGAAAAATAAAGTATCCAAATTAAAAAAAAAATTAAAAAATTTCTACCGAATGCAGAAACCCCATAAACACTCCATTTGAAAGATGCACTTTATGGGCTCCTAGAAATCATCATATGTGAAATTAACAAAAAGCCACGAAGGAAGCTGAATCAGATTCAAGAGTAAATTGTAATGAGAGAATTAAACAGAACTCCAGGATCCATTTATAATTCCGAATGATTCAAACTCAGCCTTAAACCTGCTGAGCCAGGTTCTCAGATGCCATAAAAACCTGCTGTAGTTGATACGGGGCTGTTGATTTGCACCAGCTGAAAACCTGGCCCACCAGCTGTCTATTGCATGGCTTTATTCCAAACAAGGTCACCCTCCACATAGCATCACCAGCAACACTAATATCCTTAGCGTAATAGCAGGGCTCCTGATGACCAAGCTTACATGAGCCAATCTGTTCTGCAAAGTAGAGACTGAAGTGTGGTGGGAAACACCTCTCTGGCAATGTTGTAAATCATGTTTAGAGGTTTCAGAAGCAGCTACTTCTGTCATTCTACATGTCAGCACTGCATCCTGATCATCTCTCAGGATGATGCAGATCACTGGTTTATTAACTAGCCAAACTGCTTGATCAAGCATTGTTTTAATAATTTTGCCATCCATTCCAACTCACAAGAAGACCGCAATGAAAACTTGCATTCTATGAAGTGACAAAAGTGACTGCTTCAGAGTAGGTGTAATACACAGTTACGGCAACTTAGGTGACGTAGAAGGCAATGGCAGATGACATATTAGAAAATTATTTCAAATGTTTAAAAGCTATTTTTGTGTATTGAACCACAGACTAACTTAGGTTGCAAGGGACCACTGGCGGTGGTCCAATGTCTTCCTAAGGAAGCTCACCTGTACAAGTGAAGCCATCCCCAGTGTAACCTTCTTTACACAGACAGCGGTACGAGCCCATTGTATTCTTGCAGTCAGCATGTGGGCTGCATGTGTGGGTTCCATTGGAGCACTCATCCAGATCTTTGAAATAATAAAAAAGAAAAGAAAAAAGCAACATTGGTTAAAAAACTACACACCATGAATACAAACTTCAAATACCGCACGGCACACAGAAGCTCTACTTTAAATAATCTTCCATAATAAAATCCACACACGTGGCGTCATCTGACTGGAAAAGCAGGCACAGCTTATTTGCAGCCCAACAAAGAAGTCTGACAAGGTAACTGTGAATGAGGAAGCTGCAAGGCACTCTCAAAACTAAGACTGTATCTTGTTTTCACAGGGAGCTGATTTCATAGTTACCATTTGTCCTCCAAAAGATCACGTCAAATCGACCTAACAAGCTTGATGACCATTTGTCTTCTCCATTTGTAGGCGTGGTATTGTTTTTTTCAGAATTGGTAGTACCCAGTTTTGGTCTGACCTTACAAATAATTACCAATGCATATGATCCTCACCTGTGCACTTGATCCCATTTCCAATCCAGCCAGGGCTGCAGCTACATTTGAAACTTCCTGCTGTGTTTGTACATATGGCATGTCTATCGCAGTTATGGGCTCCAATTTCACACTCATTGATATCTGTAAAAACAAAGAGATGACTGAAGAGCTCATGGATCAAACTTTCTCACATCCAGTTAACTGATATTGGAATTTCTCAGGAAAGACAATGTGAACATGAAAGCAAGTCTGCATTTCTTTATAACATGACAACGAAGCAGGAGAGAAATAAAATCACAGCAAAGAAAAGCAAGGAAGCACGTAGAATATTTCAAACATGTGCTGCCCTATTATCTATTTTTCTGATAGACAAGTAAAGCAGTACTTCTACAGTTCACTCCAAAGCCCGGTTAACTTTTATATGCAAGAAAGAAAACAGTAACTCAGATTTTCGTTCTTTTCCTAACTGGTGCACTTAGACAGAATGTGAGGCCACAGCCTTCGGGAAGAAGAGGACTAGCATCCATAAATATTACCACTACAGGTGTTCAGCATCCCAGGATGTATGTTTGTCAAGCAGCTTTGCAATAGGTTGTGCGTCAAATTCAATGACTAAGAGCTTATGTGAATACCTGTGCTCCCCTGACAATAGAGAGATACCACTGCAGTGTACTGGCTTGTATCTTGACCATACCTTAACATGACTGAGGGAAAGAAGACAGCTTTCCCCATCTGTCCATCCTGGAGTCCACAAAGAAGGACGCAGGTGACTCTGAAATGCATGGTTTGCTAAAGGTCTCAAGAGACAACTCTGCTGCCCAGGGACTCCTGGAATGCAGCACTCCCACAGCCTCCACTGTATCTGCAAGGATGCTGATGAACACCAGCTGGGCACCACCTGCAAACGCCTCCTAGGACTGTCCCGAGCCAGTTAACAAAGCCAGGTTGTGCTTTGCCAGAAACTGGGTGGAAGGTGGAGAACAGGCTGTACCACTGTATTTAATATGACAGCTGATGGACACAAAGCTCATCAGGCCTGCAGTTTATTAAGAATTCAAGAAACCTAACACAGTGGAAAAAAGTCAGCATCCTTGGAGACACCAGGCGGCAAGTCATCCAATCTTCAACATATGCCTTTGTGCCAGTGCATTCTATTTCGGTACTTGCTATTTTCACCTTATTTTCATTCTTGGGCATTCTCTGGCAATGTCAAAATGTATAGACAGAAAAAAACAAACTGAACTCCATTCTTCCTTGCCACAAAACAATATTAATGCCTCATGTGGGTACTTGGAGAATGTATAAACTCAAAGGCAAAGTTTTCAGAAATTTACTACTGGTAACTAAAACAAAAGTGGCAGGAATTTTCTTACACATCTGAGCTATGGATTTTACTGTGTTTTCTGTAACTGAGCTCTCTTTAACTGTGTTTTACTTTCACGCAGGATGTAAATTATCTAGAATTCACATCAAGCCACTTAATATTTATATCCATTTTTTCAGGCCTCCCAGGTGCCTTTGCTGCTGCAGTAACCCATCTCATTCTGTATGATAGCTGACAGAAAAGGAAAACAAGCTCACAAAGTCGGCATGATTCCATACACAAAAAACTAGCTCAGATCTCTCTTGAGAAGATGATTAAAAAAGGCCTCAGCCATCAGCCATATAACAACCTTTTAGGTTCTCAGCCCCAAAACTACAGACTTCAGTTTCCCTACTATTGTACCTAAAAACAATTAGCTCTTTAAAGAGGGCAAGAGAGTGGAGCCATTGGGGAAAGTGTCCAGGTATCATCTTAACCATTTCCTTCAGTAACCCTTTCTTAGGTTTTTCTGCCCACCCTTCTTTAGACAAAAGGCGCTGTGTCCTTTCTCTACGCCATGTACATATATTTCGTCTTTTCCCAAAGACTACACGTGACTCTGAGAAGCAGACAACATATGTCTGTCATCCTACAATTAAATACTCAAGTCCAGAAATCACTCAAACTCACTGTTGGTTTGGGGATATTTTGCTTGGTTGGTTTTACGTTTGTTGGGTTTTGTGGGTAGTTGTTGTTGTTTTTTTTAAGTCTGTAGAGTGGAACTGCATCCAATCTTACTTTTCTGGGTTCCTTTCTAAATGAGGCATTGCTCTGAATCAAAACCCCAGACATGAGTATTCCCATAATCTGAATGCTGAAGTCTAGATATAGATCTAAATCTGGCAGCTGGAATCTACTATTAATAAACGTTGACTGCAACAACAAGCCTGAAAACATGCAAATGAACACTTACTTTTCCAAACTTAAAAAAAGGGTCAGGAGCAGATAATCTCAGAGCATATTGGCCTTTAGCATGTGCAGAAACTCATATGAAGATAACATCACCCTAAACAGGAAACTAGTGTCTGTCCAAAATCTTAAGGGTGGTCAGAAAAAACCCTCCTTTTGGCTTGGACTGAAGGAAAATACTAGAAGGAATTCCGAGAGGTCAGCTACAGCATACATTGACATAAAAAAGCTGAGGCAAACCCTCTATATTTTAACCTTTACATGATTTTAAACCCCAAACTGTTAAATCCCTGCTAACATTAAGATTGCACTGTATTTGATTATTTGATGCTTTGAAACATACAAACAATCACATGCTTCCTTATACCCTGCGGAGCACAACAAAACAACACAAAAAATATCATCAGCCAGAGAGATTTCTGCCAAGTATTTTTTTAAACCACCAGCAAACACAAACAGAAACTTGCATGCAAAAGCTACACCGCAATGAAGTCATGCTCAGGCTCAAATTTAAGGCAATCAAACCCAAATTTTCAGCTCTACAATAAAGTGACTGTGGAGTCCATCCCACCCCACCTCACACTGACCCACTAACACTTGGCACCTGAGAGCCCCCGGTAACGTCTGTCAGTGGAAGAGGAGCACTGTGACACTGGTGCCCTTGCACCGGGTGCGTGGTATTTACAAGGGGATCACCTTTCTCAGAGATCATCCACTGAAATGCCATTCCACTTGCTTTGAAGAAAATCCCAAAATCCTTTTCAGTTTTTTTTCCAGGAAAAAAATTTCAATAGATTTCAATGCTTTTTTTTGCCTGGGTAAAGATCAAATAGAGAATGCAAAATATATTCGCTAATGCTGTCTACCTTTACAGGGACATTGCAGGGCTTATTTCATTGATGCATGGAAAGGTTTTCAGATACTTAAATGAAAGCTGATTGAGCCATATAAAATACCATTGCTGGCTTCATCCCAGATTTTACGTATTTTCAAAGCTATCTGCCTTTAACTCAGATGTTGTTTTGCTATAATTCCTATTCTCTCCTTTCATTGCACAGCTGAGTTATAAGCCTAAATTTATTGCATTGCAATTATTTCCAAGGCAAAAAAGATCGCAGACCAAACATGGTCCTGTGTAAACAGGGCAGTGAAATCAATGGAATTTATGCCTGCTTATACTGGAGCTTAATACGGATTTATGTTGCCATAAGTATTGAACCACGGCTTCACAGAACGAAACAAAAAAATTGAGCTCTGTAGGGGAAAAATTAACTCAACATAAATATCTTTAATAAGAGCAAGAGTCCAGATTGTGCTGTCTGTATGGCAGCACAAACAGTACTACACTCTTCAAATACTCCAACTATTTTCATATAATTGTTTGAAGAGAAAAGCATTACTCAGTCTGAGTAACGGTATCACGACCCAAAGAGCACACAGGAGGACACCACTTAAGTCAGGGTTTCACACAATAATGGCCTATTCCCATTGACTTCAGGGGGATTTTCACTGAGGGTAAAGGAGTGAGTCACTGATTTATATCAACCTTCTCCTTCTGCCTCCAGTATGAGGCTGTGACAAGCCAAAGAAAATAATGACATTCCAATCTGAGACTGACACTGCATCCTCAGCCGATCCCATTGTGCCCCAGTCCTGCTGCACACATGTTCTCAGCTTTGTAATTGCACAACTCCCATTAATACTAAGGGAGTTGTCTGCCTACAACAGATGAGAATACGCATGATAAATAATATGCAGATCTGACATCATAACAATCCCAAGCACTCTGGGGGAAAAAACCTGTCAGTCACCCTATTTCGTTGGCTCCTTCAGTTCTCTTCTCTGGACAAATATTTTTTCTCTCAAGCCTTTGGCAATTAATAAAGCGTCTCTCCCATTAATCACAGAGGCACAATTGTTAGGGCTGTGGATGTGCAGCAAAAATACACATCATATATACCTGTCATGTTGGCACTACGCTTGCAAGCGTGGCAACCAAAGGGAAGAAACGGCTAGCTAGTATCCGCACAGTGCGTCTCAATGCAGTCTGAAAGTGGATCATTAAAGTCAGCCAGATAGGAGAATGGGGATGTCACTGTATTCTCACCTATACTTTGGGAACACCCAAGTCATTCCCCTGTGTTTGAACAGAATGAGAGTGTTAACCCACGAAAATTCACACGCTCATCACAGGGTAAGAAATCCTGAAGGTATTCTGTGTACAATTCACATTTTCTGTTAAGTTTTATTGGGGCTTCAATAGTCTGCAAGGAGTCTTAGCAAAGTGTGAATTTAATTCAGTCTCCACCTATAAATCAGTACTGTTTGTCAGAAATTATGCAAATCCCTTAAGCATTTTCTGATTTTTTAATTTTTTTGGCGCACTCTGCATATCTGTGCATTTTATTGCACTGATGTTTCACTGGCATTTCAAGCCTGGGCCCAATTCCCACAGGGGCAGTCGTCTGGTGGAAGTCACAAGACATTTCCTCCTCCTGGGTCACGGCCCATGTAGTTGGGCAGGTAAAAGGGAAGGCTTTTCAGAAGGAGAAGACAGTGAATTTCAACTCAGCGCTCATACAAGTAGAAAAACATATGGAAAAAATTCCCCTATTCTGGTCTCTATACATGTAAAATTGTTTTCTCTTTTGGAATTACTCTTGGATTTTATTCAGCGTACTGCACCATAAGGACCTCTTGGAGTTTCGCATGGGGCAGTTCAGTTCTTGCCTGCTATCCATCCTTACATCATCAGCCTGGGGTGCAGCATGTTATTGCTGGACAGACGCCTACTCACAATACGCTCCTTCTGTAATAACCCCACTTGGCGGGCAGCATCTTAATATTATCATCTTCTGGTATTTGGCCTGACACAGCCAGCTCCCAGATTCATAAGGGGAAATGTATTTGCTTCACTGATACCAGAACTCTCTTGTGCCATCAAGACTGAAACACAATGTATTATCAGTGGCCAGAAGCCAAAGGCAAGGGAGAGACGCAAGCGCATTGTACAAGTCACAAAACATTACAGACCTATTTCTGAGGGCAAATGACAGGGCACACCTCTTCCTTTCACTATATCAGGTGTCCTTTTTAGAACGATGTTATTGTCAGATATGCAAGTATGCAGTGTGCACTCACTCCTCCTTTATCCACTACCATCATCATTACTGGATGACAGCAAATAATGTTCAAGACCAGACTCTCTAACCTCACACCCCCCACCAAGGTGGCAGCTGAACATCTTCCACTAGCCTTTCTCTAAGCAGCACCAGCACAGTCCTTGCAGAATCAGAGCCTGGTCTCAGCCCTCCAACTCCCTGAGCCTGCCATGGAGAAATCCAGCTGAATTTTAAAGCACATTTATTTTTTACTTGATGACCACCTTGGCTAGCTTCTTCCCCCAGGTTCACCTCATTCAGTTTGACTTTGTGAAGAGTGCCCTAAGCCTGTGCAAGCACAACTTGAGCCGGAGCAAACAGGAGGTCTGCGCACACAGCTGTAACTGGCAAGGATGGATGGGAGAAACGCAGAGAAGAATTTGTTCCTCAGTGAAAATATCAGAGCAAGTAAATCTAAGGCTCTACATCAACAGTGAAATATTGCAAATTTACAGGCAATACTCCAGAGTGGTGATGAATCACAAAATACAAATCCAAGTGCCAATACAGGATTTCATCTCTGCACAAGTACGTGTATGCTTTATTGACAGAAAAAGCAGAGACGAGTTATTTGTCATAAAGCTGGGCAATCTAATCTGGAACCAGAATAGGAGAAAACTTTGCAATCTTCTCTCTAGTGGCTATGTACCATTGCCTGCCTAGAAAAATCTAAAATGAACTGCTTTAAGTCAGTCTTGCCAGTTTGCCCTGTGAATGGAAATTAAACCACTTGTAGCATTTTGCCTAGGAAACCTGCATCTACGATGTATATTTTGCAATACTTTTTTAAAAAATATATATTTTGGTTACTAAATTCTGTCCACATTCTTATTGAGAACCAAGGAGGGGGGGAACTAACATCTGTGTGGGATGGGAATGTAAGTCAGTGGGTGGATTCTGAATACTGTTAAATGATTGGGGGAAAAACATATTTATTTGTTAAAATGGAAACAATCAGTAACGACAAGGGAGCTGAAATATTTAGACAAAACTGTAATGGAACCCAGAGGACGTTATTTAGTTGTTCTCATGAAACAGAACCTCCCATTCAAAGTGTTGTACACATTTTTGTAATTTTTTTCCACAGGAGTTCCTAAAAACTGTGGATGCTTTTGATCTGACTGTAAGACAAGAATTGAATCCTGGCATCAAGGTACTGTTGGCGAGATCCCTCCAGAAGAAGTCTTGAAGGATGCTCTTGCGGTCTGCAGCACCTGAGCCTGGGAACTTCAGCTCTGCTCTAATACGGTGCAGACATGAGGTGGGGAATTCAAAGGTCTCCACCAGCAAATCAGACTTTTTCAAAACCAGAATGTGAGAATCTGCACACTGTAGTCACAATGGGACCCGCATCCGCACAGTTTCTTCCGCATGAAAAGTTCCTGCTCTGCTTTCTCCCTTTTCTTATTTACATCCAAAAGATTTTGGTGACTTATTTTGAGTATGGTGCCATCTCAGCTGGATCAGTTTAACTGATACTTCACTTTTTTGCCTTAGACCACCAGTCTCTTTCAAATTAATGAGCCCCTCTACAGCATCTGTTATAATTAAGCTGTCCTGGTGGTTCTTCTGGTGAGTGCCATCCTCCCTGGGACACCCACATATAGCCAAAAGCAGCAGAGGATGGGCTGAGGGAAAGGTAAAGATGTGTTAGGCAGTGGGAAGAGTCCACATGGCAGACACCGTCTGTCTGGAGGGCTGGGCTTGGCTGGAACCAGGAGAGAGGGTTTTCCCTGCCTCTCCATTAATAAAAAAGTATTGCCTGGGACATCTGCCACTATGCTGCATCACATGATGCCAAAATGGTGGCTATTTCCAGGCACTTCCCCAGAAGCCATACCTCAGATTCCTTCCCTGCCTCCATGATCTTTCTTTGCCTTCTACCAGTTTCTTCATCTGCCCTGACTGCTTCTGACCATTACTCATTACACTGGGAGTGATAGCTGTGCCGTGTGTAACTGATCAGCACAAGGGTTTTCAGGTCTAGAGTACTGAAGATCTTCATATAATTTAGCACAGAAACAAAGAAGATTGAAATGTAGGTCTACAGGGTACGATTAGGGATTTCTTGGATTAAGATCAGTTCATATATAAGTCAAAGGCAGCTGTTACCAATGTACAACTATTCGTCCATGGTCCAATATGCAAAGTACAACTCCAGCTCTCAGATCATTCTATGAGAGCAGCAAAAAACTAGCTTCATACATTTGGGGCACTTACAGAAGTATATTATTAACTCTGTACAATAAGGGCAGATTAAGAAAAAAAGTTTGTCTCGAAGACATTGCCAGAAATGTGTTTACACTAAGTCTACATTAAAAATTATATTAAACATATGTTTGCATTCGTATTTGGGCAAAGCTGAAGACTCTCAACACCTTGGCTTGAGACCCCAGCACTAGGATTATTAATACCATGCCTGCTGAGCCTGTATATTTGAATCTCATTTCTGTTTGCTGGCAATACGTGAAATAATGCAAATTCTGATTTTGCTGATATAATGTAGTTGAGTAGATGTATTGTTGTCACCTTGCAAAAACTGAAAATATATTTTAGCACATATTTCAAGTCATACATCTTTGCCAAAATAACGCTTGGAACAGATACCTGATATTTGCATGCATAGTATACAATTAACTAATGCAAATGCACTGAGGTCTTCAGGAGTCTGTCAAGTTACAGGCAATGGCATTTGATGTTCTCTTAGACCAACAACAATGCAGTAATAAGCCCAGTTTTGTTCCCAGTAGACATTTTGTCACTCGTTTCAGCAGAAGCAGCACCAGGCTGAATGCTGTGCCACCGAAGTTCAGCAGAAAAGAAGCTCAGCAGATTTGGACAAGAGATACAATATTTAGCATAAATAAGTGAGAAGCAGCACAGTGAGTGGAGGTTTTGAGCACTAGAGAAAAGGGCATGCAGGCTCAAACGTTTAAGTAGAAGTTAATAATTAAATTTTAAAACATACCTGTGCAACCAGTTGTGCCTTTCTTGCCTGAATATCCCATATCACAATGACAGATAAATGAGCCTTTTGTATTCTCACAGGTTCCACTCAGACAGATGTTTGGATGCAGATCACACTCATTAACATCTAAAAAACCATGAATTAAGATTTATTAAATAAAATTCTTAGAAAGTAACTGGCAAAATCTCTGGAGATATGACGTTTTGGTACAAAAAAGGGTCTATGCAAAGGGAAAACTGCTTAGGTTAGTTATTCCTCACCTAGTGTACATTTTGAGATCTGGTTTAACACTGCTGTACCACCATATCTGTATTAACATACCTTTAATTTCAACTTTCCTTAAAAATAGATATTAAGGTTCGGCTTATTATCCAAAGAATGACTATGACTATTGATGCTTTCTGTGTATATGTATGTGTGTATGTATACACATTTATATATGCACATTTATATATGTACATTATCTAGTTTTGTACAAGTATTTCTCCTCAAACACATTCCAGATTCTTAATTTAAATGTGAAAATTTGATTTCGGAGATATGCTGTTTCATGACTTTGTTCTACCACGGTACAGCACTTGCATATAGTTTTGTCTTAGAGACAAGTTTAAAATCAGCACTGGTGATTTATCTGGCTAGAAATTTTCCACAGCATCACCCACCAGCACTTTCCTTCTGGTAAGCACTGTTTCATCTGAGCTGCATAAAAACCCCACTGGAAGAGCACCCAAAGATACGATGCTATAGACCATCATGCTTGCATCCCAATCTACAGGGATATGCAGAGATTGTATCTGTATTTGATAAACGTAGCTTGTGCAGTGGGGTGGTTGTGTGGTCAAGTGGCCAAAATTAGGGCATAAAAGCAATACTCTTTAAATATCATTGTCTGCCTATTTGGAAATAGCAGCTTAATAAATATTTTTCCCTAGTTAATGCACATTGGAAAATATGTACTGTCACTTACCTATGCAAGTCTTCATGTCTTCAGATGCCATGAATCCATCATAGCAAAGACACCTGTATTCTCCTGGAATGTTTGTACACTGGCCTCCATCACAAATGTTAGGGTTGTCTTCACACTCATCAATATCTACAGGGAAAAATCAGATTAAAAAATGCTACCTTTATGCAATGCAACTAACCATGATCATGGAAAACATTTTAATGCTCTGATAAACATGATGAAGACTGAATCCTTGCAAATAACTGAATGTACATTGCAAAATCGTCCTGATGAGTGAGATCTTCCTCTCCAGCTAAAATCAGTGGCAAAGATTCCCCTGTGGTTCCAATGGGAACAGGAACCAACTTTGTAGGTAAAAAAGTTATTGACAGAAAAAAAATAAATACAGAACCTTTGTCACACCACATGGTCACATATAGTTGGAGATTCTTGGATACAATCCATCATTGTTTAAATCAATGGAAGCTCTGAAGTCAAATTCAGTGAGAAAAATATCAGACTTCAGAGAGCTTAAAAAAGCCATCATACAGGCAGAATACCTCTACAGGTCCTAAGGGTGGTGACAAACTGGAAACACAGAGTTGGACTCATGATGGGAATAATTACAGTACATACATTTATTTCACTAAAAGATTTTATGGGTTTTTTTTAGCATTTCAACTGACTGGCCAGGCCAGCCATATAGTTACATCCTTTAGTATGTTTTCATGAATTCATTTCTTGAATTGTTTTCTCAGTTCATGAAATTGGCCATCACTGATTGGGGCCAAGCTGCAGAAGCAGACACTTTATTATATTAATGCAGCCATGCTAAGGTCTGGAATCTTTGAGAGTCCCTGGGGTCATATTAGTGTTCCTTGTAAAAATCCCCTGAATCTCCCTGTGTCAGCACCAACATAGACCAGCAAGAGCAAAAATCAGAAAATCTGCCTAGTGATACCATGGGAAAAAAATCAGCACAAAAAGGACAAGATTCAGGAACCCCCTCCAAGAGAAAGGGTGTAACTCATTATCAGACCAGTCTATTGTGGATTGCAGTAATTATGCAGCTGCAGAAAATGAACTCACTTTAACTTAAAATATTATGTTCATTATTCTTCTGTATTTCTAGTAGCTAGTGCTTGTGCAGATTCACAGCTTCTGCAAGGAAGAAGGCTGACCAGAGCCTGTTCATCTTAACAAGCAAATAATGTTGGCATGGACATTAGCCTGGAAATGTTAATTTGGAATGGAATTTGAATTAACATGCAAAATTAAGCTCTAGAAATGGGGATAATAATGACAGAAATAAAGAACTTTATTTACTAACCTGTCACTGTACTGATTTCACAGTTGGGAGAAAATCAGCTGACAAAGAACCTGTTGTTACTCCTAATTGAGCAGATTATTTATGCATAACCTCACCAATTCAAACCTGACCTACTACTGAACTGAACAGCATTCTTACCAGCTCAATTATCAAGAAATATATTCTGTAATGGCTTCCAGCTTTGTGTGATGTTAAAGATAAAAGACATATTCACACAGAGTGCAAACTGAAAATGTAAAATAGGTGTTTCACATACTCAGGTCACAGGGCTACTATATCTTGTACCACGCACAAACATCTAACACAGTAAAGCCAGATATTCAGTGCGATGTGTAGAAAAAGTCACAAAATAAATTTTTTCTTATTTTTTGCTCAGTTTGGGCACAGGCAAAATTTTAGCATGCAGATTTGAATATTCACCAGATGTTTATATATGTAATTAACATCTCTTCAAAAGAAGGTGGCAGCATTGTTAGATACTAAAAGGGTAGTGAAGGTGACCCCTCACATCTCTGGATATTTTCTAAGGTAGAGTTTGACTTGATATCCAAAGGCATACGGTGTTTCTGCTATTTAAACCTTTTTATGTGTTGGCTATTGCATTTAAAACTTTCTTAAAGGAGAGCATGAAAATGAATAGCTAATAGCTATTACTGGCTGGTCTGTGAACTGAATTCTATTTTTCAGCGTCAAGGCTGGATATAAATATGCAAAAATTCACAACTAAGATCAGATACTCTTTTATTCCTCACACAGGTAAGATCTGACTACAAAGTTCTATGGCAATGTAACACTGAGAATCCATCTCCTCCGCACACTAAAGGCAATTGCTTTCTCTCTTTAATTTTTGAGAAGGGCAAGATTATAGTTTTCTATTCCAAAGTTTTTAGCTTAATATGCTGGAGGGTGCTCTAAATGATCTGCTTTGGGTTTGGGTTTAGAGAGGTCTTTGGGTGGCTTATGGCAAGCAGGAGTATAGCATAGAACTCCTTTTAGTGAGTAGACTTGAGATCTCAAAGACTGTCCAAGTATACGCTTGGATCATTTAGTCCCCAGTCAAGCTGAGAAAATGAAAACAGAAAGTGGCTCAGAGAACCCTGCTCCCCTCCCCCCTCCCTTCCCCATTGCCCCCCCTTCCCTCTGGTGTCCCTCTAATCCTGTCACTTGGGTTTAGATTTTGGCCGAGGCACAATTTTGATCAACTGGTTTTATTTTTGCATTGAAAAAAGTGCCCTAAGCACCAACGTTTGGGCAAGTTTTTATACGAACTTGCCTTTTCTAGAAACTTGACCTAAAGCAAACTATTTCTAATCTAAATATTTTAGCTTTTGAAAGACTTAATTTCAGAGTCAGTCAAATTTGCATTTTTTCTGGTTGATTTCTTTCTTTGAACAAGGGCTGGATGCTTGCTGAAGATTGGCTACTTTACATCTTTCTGACAGTGTAAGCTACAATGAGGGGGCAAACTACATTTAACTACGCTTTAAGGCTCTTTTATCCTTTGGAATGGCAGCGAGTGGCCTCAGGGTAATTGAGACCCTGCTCAGAGGTCTATAAATATTTACAAATCTAAATATGAGCTCTCTCTATTAATTCAGTATAGAAAACTCTCCATTTGTTCAACTATAAAGGCATTTCTATTCCAAGGGATTAACCCTGTTATATTTCTCATGCTCTTCAAGGAGCTCTTGGATGGAATTGGCAAACAGCTGGCAAACACTCATATGCCTCAATGGGCCAGCAGTTGTGCAGCAAAAAGAGTAGGGTAGAATTATCTTTCCAGTAACCTATGTGGAAATCCCCAAGTACAATTCACTTACTGGGATTGTGACTCCCAGACTCCCAAAGGAGAACACCCGTCCATTACAGAGCTCTGAAAAATTCCTCACAAACCCTGTTTAGAGTGCAAGAGAGCTGTTTCCTAAGAAAGAGTCATACTATTCAGATTTGAGTTTGCCTGAAAGTCCTTCAGTTTTGAAGTAAGGCAGCCTTCTTGCATTTGACTAAACAAAGAATTAAAAATAGGAATGTTCTTGCTTGCTTAAGAGCAGATACCACACAACCACAGAACAGGGCAACCAGCTCTTCTCTAGCATTTCTGTCTATTCTTTCTCTAGTTTAACCATCAGTACACATGCAGAGCATTTTGGCTTACGTCTATGATGCTTCTTTCCATTGACTTCAATGCATTTTGGATTGGGATCTAATAAAATACCTCAAAGGAGAAAATTTATCTCCTATTGAAAAAATTACAGCTTTTTGTTATCAAACTCAGAATCATCTTTTACACTTTCTGAAATTATGAAGAATCGATTCCCTTCAAAGAAATTCAGTCTGTAGTTGTCCAATTCTGATACTTTGGAGATGTTTACTTTAGAAAAAGAACTTCACTTTCCATGCATTAATAACTTTTTTTAACACTAAATTTGTTACAATAGCTTTAATCTTAAAAGTAAGGTTCATTTTTAAACTATTGAAACAAACCATTCCAGTGGAAAAGTTCCCAAAATCTCTCTTACCAGTGCATGTCCTGTGGTCTGGCATGAGTGCAAAGCCTTGCTTACAGCTACATTCATAGCTGCCCTCCGAGTTTGTACAGAAGTTTTCACAGCCACCATTCATTATACTGCACTCATCAATATCTAAAGAAGAGAAAATTACAGTTAAAACTCACAATATCTTTCACTTTAAAATCACATTTCAAGGACGTACTTTGAGTCAGCTTTCCAGAAAAAACTTCTCAGAATCTACACTTGATATTTGCATGCTCCTTGGAACATTCAAGTGTTTGCAAATATAGGCATTGGGATGGATGTCAGGCAAACCAGGGAGGGAAAGATATAATATCATCTGACTGTATATACAAATACCTCTGCAGTTCTCTTTCTACATGTGAAAATATCACTGTTGGGTTACACAGTATCATGCAGGCAACAAAGTTTTTGTAAGGATCAAAGGGAAATAATTATCTACTAGGCAGAATTAAAGCCAGTGGATTTATCATCTATTTCTGTGGCACAATAAAACGTATACATGTAAAAGAGTGCACAATATGTGATTTAAGCTAGATGTCATTTACAACAGGTGGCTTTAAGGAAGCAGTTACTGGAAAGGTCCCATATTTGAGACAGTTGCAGATCAAATTAGGAAAAATTCACCTGAACCACATGATGCTACTCCATGGTCTGTCAGGAATGCTCATTTTTAATGAAGTATAGAACTCAGTATTTAACAAGGTATTCTCTCTTAATGACCAAAGTCTGAGTTTTTAGGCCATTTAAAATAGTATGCCATTTTATGCATCATGTTTGATTTACTAGAGAAAATAAGCTATTACACAGTTAACTGTAGCGCTGCCATAATTTCATGCCCTCGTTGCAAGTAATGGATGTGCACATTTGGGGGTTTTTGCATACTATTTTGCTAGACTGCACTAGGTTTTTGAGTCACAGTTTAAAATGTCTTTACACAACTACCAAAAATGAAACAACTATTTGTGGTTTACCATCCCTATTCGCTAGAGATCCCACATAGATTTTGTCCTTACCAACACAGTATAACTTGTCAGGCGTGGACTGATACCCAGGGTCGCAAGCACACTGATACTTTCCAATCAGGTTGACACAACGTCCATTTCGGCACAGGCTGGTGCTTAGATCACATTCATTAATGTCTGTTGCAAAAGAAAAAGAGGAACACATTTTAGGTCTCAAAGAAAATGATACCTGTGCACAATATTGATTGTTTGCCTGCATGTCTCACCTATACATGCAGAGATATTTGGTGATATCTGATGGCCTGGAGGACAATCACACCGAAAACTTCCCTCTGTGTTGATGCAGGTGCCACCTCGGCAGAGAAGGGGGTTGCGCTGACATTCGTCAATGTCTGTGGGGAGAAAGGAAGGCACATCACTGCAGGGGCCAGCACTGCCACCATGGCAGCCCATCCCTCCACATAGTCCACTACCCATCACAGCATCATCTGCCTAGATGGGCTCTGGAGCCTTTCCTACAGCTAGTCACCCCTTACGCCACAGTGCTGTTAAAAAAAAAAAGAAAAAGAAAAAGAAAAGACAAGAAAAAAAAAAGGCTGCTTCTAAATTTTAATCTACTCTAACTTCAAAGTTCAGGATGGGATGGTGTCCCAGTTAGGAAAATGGGGATCATGGGGATAAATTTAACATCCTAAAATCCTGACCCTTGCTCATTTATGCCTTGGCATCCTGCAGAAGCAGTGAACCCACATTTGGGGTAGGAATCAAGTTAAAGTCAAAGTGAGCTTTAATAAAATTCACAAAATGAGAGGGACCTAAGCCCAGGCGCAATCAAATCTTAAAAAAAACCCCACACCATGCATAGCATACTATTGTACATCTATGGCCTATAAAAAACCATACCCATGCAATTTTTCATCATCATAAATCCACTTTCGTAGCCTTCAAAACATTCACATTCAAAGTCTCCAGGAGTATTGACACAGATGCCTTGGCCACAAAGATCAGGAGAGATGCGGCACTCATCAATATCTGTAACACAAAACACATTCACGGGATTTGCAAAGGAGTTCAGTTTTTTCTTTTCAAACCAAAGTTATAAGATACATCCATGCAGTTTACCTGTGCAATTCCTCTCTTCAGAATCAAGGGCAAATCCACTGTCACATCTACACTTAAAACTGCCAATGGTATTTCTGCATCTTCCATGGGTACAAAGACTGGGGACCATTTTACATTCATTGATATCTAAAAATGAAACAGTAAAGACATACGATGTTATCACTTCATACAAATATAGGGCACAAAAGAACAATGCCAACTTTAGAGCTCATCCTTTCTCATGATAATGACCTCTCCTTTTGGGAAACTTGTAGACCACACAACATAAACTGATACCGACTTCTACGTAACCAACAATGTAGAACACTGCACTGGAACTGCCAAGAGCACTTTCTGCCATAAAACAGTACGGGTCTCCCCTTTGTCCTACAGGATCTGATCTGCAGCTCACTAAAGTCAACAGTAAGATTTCAGTGGACAGAAGACCAAACCTACAAGGGCAAAGGGAGCTTCCAAAAGAATCATTCTGTTTTCTGAGAAAAAAATGTGACTTCCATGAGTCACACAAAACATAACAAGAATAAATAAAAGCACATGTCACTTTTCTTTATGGATAATTAATGGCTTGGTAACTGTTTATAAAACTAAAGCTGAAACTAACAACAGCAACTGCCATTCATGTATATTTTCCCCTTCTTTCAGACTTCAGAATATTTAGGTTTTGGGTAACTGGCTTTCTTTATAAACATATTCACATCCATTTGTGTTTCTGACATTGTCCAGCTTAACCCCACTGGTAACCCTGGAAAGACGGCTTTCAGCACATGATGCTAGGGTGTCACTGTGTGTTCCCATTTAATGCTGGAAGTTTACCAACAACAGTCATAACAAGACTTGGTTTATAGTAAATTAAATTCTGCTGATTTGAGCTATCATCCTGGAAATATTTTTCTCTACTTCTCCAAATAGCTCCACAGGAAACCCATAAAATTATTCACCCTCCCTTGCTTGCTCCACACTAGAATTAAAGTTACTGCACCCTGCACGGGTAAGAAGGATTGCTCTTTCAATACATCCAAAACTGACTGCTCAGTTTGTTCCAGTTCTTGTACTACGAGGTACCAGGTTTCCAAAGCTATTCCATCAGCTAGAGGTGCCCTTAGATGCAACACAGGAGGCAAAGTCAGGCACAATTTAACCTCTCTACTAGAGACACAAATGTAGTGTTTTGAGGCTGCAGTATTATATGGTGTTTAATGGTCTGTGACACAGACTAAATAATCTTGTGTTTTATTCTGGCCTTAATTTCCATGAAATCTACTGGGATTTTTCAAATGTGCCTTAAGGTGAGTGAAATGCCTGACTATCACTGAAATCTTCAAACCCACAGGAATTGTCTTAGGGAAGAGTAAAAGCAAAAGCCAGCAGGATTTGCTGGCAATAAACCACAAATGGATCACACACCTTTAGAGAAAGGTTTCCCAGTTATCTCTATCTTTGTAGAGAACCCAGATCCTCTTGGACAAAGAGCTTCAAATTCAGGTGATCCTTTCAGAGGACACTCCTCACACTCAAAGCCCCACGCTGCCCCCACTGAACAGCAACAAGCATCCATTCGGTGTCGGCCTGGTATTTGTGAGGTGCATTGCTCATCTTCATGCTGCAGGTAGCAACTCTCCAAGCGAATGTCTGTTGGGCAATTGAACAACATGTTGAAAGAGAAAGAGAAAATTTAGTTCACTGCAGAGGAATCCTTTTCTAGAATCCCTTCACAGGACAGTTTGCTCCATGTTTTTGTGACTCAGAGGAACATATCAAGCACACTGCATAATTTCTAACAGCAAAATATTAATGTCAAATTCAGAAATTAAGAATTGAAGTAAGTTTAAACCACCATTCTGAAAAATGGTGCTCAACACTTGAAGTAAATTTTGGATCAAAAGAGGATTTTAATCACTCCACCTTACCATACCTATATTAGGCCTTTTAATTACTACAAGCTACGCCTTGTTCAGAGACAAATCTTAGGCCTTTACTGTATTGGACAGTAACAAAGGTGCTTTGAACGGACAGCATACTGAACTTTGATATTCTGTTGCACCCTCCACTAAGGTGCACCACATCCCTCCTCAGATGCTGGGTCCCAGCCCACAATGGTCCCACCCCACTCTTCCCACTTGGCGATTTTGGGGAGGCTGCAGGTGCAGAGAGCCAAGAGCACAGATGATCCGTAGAGATTTGTCAGATGAATATGATGGAACTAAATCAATGCTATTCACCAGTGGCAGACAGTGATGGGCTTTAGCTACTGCCATTGGAATCTGCTCATATTCCAGTTGAACTAAGTTCATGTCCCTGATTGATTCCATTTGAAAATTACTTATGTGGGCAAAAATAATTTTGCTTACTTGTAAGAAAACATGCAGTGCAAACATTGCTCACCGCACAGATTTGCTCTTCCCTAGTAGAGCTGTAAATGGAATTAATACCTACCAAGACACGTCCGTCCAGAAGCATCTAAAGACATTCCATTGGGGCACTGGCAAACAAATGATCCCAAGGTATTGACACACTGCCCGTTTGTACAGACTCCAGGAAACACCTCACATTCATTTACATCTATTTCCAAACAAAATGTGAATAAAAGTCATCATTAGCATGCTAAACAGGAACAAATCAGAAAAAAATATGAACATTCTAATGTTTGTTTTTAGGATAAAATACAAAACCACAGCAGTTCACACAGCCTGACAGAATTCCAAATATTTAGGATTTCCTATGCAAGTCTGCCAGAACCAATTAATTACGGAAAACTGCTGATGATTAGAAATAATACATGTTCTTATTTGCAATTCCCATATATATGAAAACAAGCTCAAAAATAACAAAAAAGGGAGAGGCACTTAAAAATTATATCAATTTTCTTACTCACTGTGAGCCAGATTTTTGAAGCAAATGGGCAAAGAAAGACAAAGGTAAGTGTATAATGAGATTATGCATTATTCCAAGATTAAGTTATGCTGTACTTTTTTAATGTATTTTTTTTTAAATTTTTTTTTTTTTTTTGTATTTTTAAAGTTTGTGTCTTATCAGGCACACCTCTGCACATCTGGAAACTACACCATTTGAAATCTGGCCCTATGACTTGTCGGCAATTAGTAACTTTATATAGATTAAAATAAACTCCTTATGACTGCACACAGAGTTTAACTTCATGAAGTAAAGATTACATTTCTATATTTAAGTGGCAAATTTAGCACTTTTGGGTAAGGATAATTTGATTAACTGTGTTAGATTGGCCTGAGCATAAATAAATGTTTAGAAATCTAAGTGTGGGGTCCTCTCACCAGTGTACTTTGTGAAAAGCGAATGCTTGACAATTGCTTTAAGGAAAAATCCTTCAGTATTAAATATGGTATAAGACATTTTTTAAGACAGGAGAGGATAAGAACAAGGAATAGAGAAAAGCACTACTCTGATAACCTATAGCTGAACACTCATATATAGAGTAATCAAGAAGTGGGTAGGCTGGACTCGCTAGGCCTCCAGACAAAACTCCTGGTGAGAACAGACTCTGCAGCTTTCAAACCGCATGGAGCAGGGTGGAGGATGAACACGGGGTGGACATCAGCGGCCTCTGGCCTTGAACAGATTTTATAAATAAGAGGTCCATATTGACTGGATGATCGGACGTAAAGCCAGTGGACAATTAGAAACCACTGAAACACAGTTCATGGCCTGTGAGCAATATTCCAGCTGGCAAGTCCAGGGCTCACCCGTAAACTAGAGGCACACTGCCAATTCAGTTTGCTTATTTCCTTGCACAAGGTCCATTACTCATTTTACATGGGCTGTGTATGGGAGAACTGAGTATCACCTTTTGGGAACTAAACTTACTCCCTTGTCCTGTCTCTTACTTGCCAGTAAATTTCCTAGAGATCTTCCTCTGTCTTGAAAAATGCTTACATTGGTTGAAACCCAAATATGGCTTCAGTATGTTAAAAGCAGGGGAAACTACTCTGAAAAATCTGGGGCTATCCAGGTCCTATTGAAATGCAAAAGATTAAAGCATGTAATAGATGTAATCCAAAGTGCTGGTAAAGGAAATGCTGAAAACAGTTATGTCTACATTTTGGAAGGATAAACTTTCCATCCCAGCAGTGTTGAAAATGTTCTAAGACTTTCCCTGTGAAGAAAGATAGGTGGGGCCACTCTTCCCCATCCCCCCTTTTCTTTCACTTACACACTCCAGAAAGTGTTGCTGAGGTCAGATAAGTTATGTGCAGTGGGTCTGCAGCACAGACGTGCCAAGGTATTCAGTCATCATTTGGAAAGCAAAGAATATATGTGAGGGTGTTCCTCTCTTTTTTTTCTTTTATTTTTTTGTTAAGTGAAAAACAATGTTTCTTTATGGAAGCTACATATGGGAGTAATTTTAAAAAAATATTTTAACTGCAGTGTCATGTCAGATGTTGTCAGTCAGGATGACCCACAGCAGTTTGAGACTCTCTGAGCTTCTGCATATTATGGAAATATGCAGTACTTTGCCAGGGGTTCAAATAAATTCAAATGAAGATGGAATAGGGTGGGATCTTCAATTCTCACAGAACTGAAGAAGTATAGAGTCATCTCATACCAAGCAAAAAGCTACACATTTAAAAAAAATCTTCAACCTTTTCTTTAACCAAAGTTTAACTGTGTCCTGATGGCTTTCTTTTTTTTTTTTTTTTAATAAAAAGCCAATGAAACTATGCTTTGGAACATGTCTGATTTCATATAGTGTTGCATGGAAGAAAGCCAAGGTTAAGAAAAACAAAACAAAGAAACAAAACCTTTCATGTGAAATACAGTCTTTTAAGATTCTTTTTCTAAAGCATAGTAATGGCTTGTCATACCACTGTATCAATAATGCCGCATTTTGTAACACATATAAGATGCATACTTTGCCCAAATAGATTACTCAGTTAACAGCATTTGAAGAGAGAACCACCTCCTTTATACTGGTAGACACTATGGTATTTGTAAGTGTGTGCTTTGAGATAAACTGTGAGTATGTAGGAATGTTAAACAAACTGAAACCAAACTCATCCCTGACATAACTTTAACGAAGTCAATGGAACTACACGAGGTAAGAACTTGGCAGAGTGTTCCTCTATGCTAAATTAACCACTTAAATCAAAACACTGGCATTTTTTCATGCAAGCTCTGATTTATGTTAAGGCAACAATAAATACCTTCACACAATGTTCCTCTTATTCTTGAATATCCCTTTTGACATATTGGGTCTGTAAAACAAACAAAAGTGGACTTTTAGAATGCTACAGTCCAAAACCCGTCATTAACTTATTGTGCAAAACTGATCATGTGAAATATTATCTAGAGTTTATTGCTATGAGAAGTCTGAGTGCTTAAACAGCATCTCAGTATTTTCTGAAATAATAAAGAGATAAGATGGAGCAGCTACATAAACTCTACAGAGTGTCAGCCATTATCCTCTTTTGCTTCCCATGTGTCCTAGCTAGCTAACCCAAAAGTGGTTATAGAATTCCTGCTTCATTCAAATCAAATAATTCATTTAACTTGATCACAGCACATTACAGCCCTATTTACCACAGATGGATGAGGATGAATTCTCCTAAGATACACAGGATAAATTTAACTAAAGATTTGAACAAACTAGCAGTTTTCAGTATACAGAAACAACAAGCCACACACATTTCTGCATTCATCAGCTCAACCCTGGATTCCCAGCTCATCCCACAGTTCAATCTAACTATCAAGTGAATATGCAAAAACCTCAACCCATTTCTTGACCAACCATACGATTCTCTAGGTCATCAGTTAATCTACAGAGTATAACAACAAGGGCTACTCCCTCTCCTTCCTCCATTACCACACCAAAGATCCATTTGTTGCAAACATTTTCTTGGGAGCTCTGGGGAACATGCATCTATTGCTACATCATTAGGAACGCTAGATCACTAATTATGACAAACCATGCTAAAGTAATGCTGCAAATTACATACTATAGGTGTGGTCCTTTCCCTTCAGAATTTTAACTTGTAAAATGTTTACTATAAAATCCAAAGTTAGAACCCTCTTAGCTACATGCTACCTCTCAAATATTAAGACTTCTCTTTTTCAGATTGAATGAGAAATAAATGCTTGATAATACAACACGTAAAGTTATCTGTCCAGTCTGTGCCCAAATTTCTGACAATAACCTGGACCAGTCTCACAATAGGAAAAATCCTAGGCTCCTGAGGAAAATGAACAGCATTACCTCGTTCACATGGGGTACATGGGCTTCCCCAAGCAGCACCTAGTGAGGAACAGCACTGGGACTTCAGAGTTGCTCCGTTGATATTTATCTCACATCTTCCATCCACTATGTTCTGCCAACAGGTACCCTTAACAGTTTCTTTTCGGAAAAAAAAACAATGTGTTGTCATGCAGATTGTTTAGCATTGTACGTTACTATATTTGCAAACACACTTGAATTTAACCATGGAAAAGAATCATCCTTTCATTACAGCTTTCATTTATTCTTCTCTGTGCTCGACTATAGCTTGAAATCATCCTAGCACAGAGCCCTTGCAAATCCTAGTTTAGGCTTATTGGCCTTAACAGGGAATATCTCAACACCATTCAAGACCTCAGTCACTGCATTTATTAGACTCAGATTAGAGGCACATGCAGAAGAACATGGTAGGTCCAAACCCTTTCTAGATCTCCCATTAATCTATTTTATCTCCCAGTTTGGATATCTGATCTTCCCATATAGGTAGTGGCAGGAGATAGCTAAGGGGCACACAGAGCTATAGTTCCACAGTTTCCTCACTGACTAGGCAAGAGCTAAAGATTCCTGTCCTTCCAGAATAGGTAAAAGAAGAAACTATGAGTCCACAGAGTATCTGAGTCGCAGCACTGTCCGTGGCTGTTCTTGACTGTAAAGAACTTACTGACACTCAAATAGAAAACTGGCCTTTCCAGAGAGAAGATCATGATGAGAACATGTCCACCCCTCTTGCAGAAGGAATTAAATGGGTGAGCATAGTCTTGAAGAAGTAGGCTTAGCATTTCTGTATTTGTTACAAAAAAATTTCACTTCTCCCTCAAATTTGACATGGAAGCACACCACACTCCCCAGTGCTAGACACTCTTTATGTACGCACAGTAATGGTGAAAACAACCACTTTCTTAGCATTTTTTCTGTAACATTTTCCACTAAATTTATCCACACAAATTATTTTTAAATATTTTCTAAATCTGGTGTACAATGTTTGTACATCATGGGACATTTTCAACCCACAAAATCTTTGGAAGAATAAATAAATACCTATGCAGATGGTTCTGGTTGTATCCAAAGTACTTTCAGGAGAACATTCACAAGCAAAAGAGCCTGGTGTGTTTTTGCACACCCCATTAACGCAGGGGTTAGATTCGCACTCATCAATATCTAGAAGAGAAACACACTGCAGTTAGTGCCAGGAAGTGTTAACAAAAATACAAAACCGACTAACGATGCATGTGTCCTAAAGACACACTAACACATAAGAATCTTAAAATGTTGAACTTGGAACCAGCTTGCAGACAATACCAAGCTGGGGGGAAGTGTCAATCTGCCAGAGGGTAGGATGCCTCTGCAGAGGGACCTGGACAGGTTGGATCACTGGGCAGAGGCCAACGGGATGAGGTTTAATGTGGCCAAGTGCCGGGTCCTGCACTTTGGCCACAACAACCCCAGGCAGCGCTACAGGCTGGGAGCG
>VWZZ01004901.1:2037935-2130993 GCA_013399095.1 Psophia crepitans | reverse complement strand
CCCCTCACCACAAGACAGACATCGAGGCCCTGGAGCGTGTCCAGAGAAGGGCAACGAAACTGGTGAAGGGGCTGGAGCACAGGTCTTATGAGGAACAGCTGAGGGAACTGGGCTTGTTTAGTCTGGAGAAGAGGAGGCTCAGGGGAGACCTTATTCCTACCTGAAAGGAAGTTGTGGCGAGCTGGGGGTTGGCCTCTTCTCGCAGACAACTAGTGACAGGACAAGGGGGAATGGCTGCAAGTTGCACCAGGGGAGGTTCAGGTTGGAGATTAGGAGAAATTTCTCAGAAAGGGTGGTTGGGAACAGGTTGCCCAGGGAGGTGGTGGAGTCACCGTCCCTGGGGGTGTTTAAGGAAAGGTTAGATGTGGTACTGAAGGACATGGTTTAGTGGGTAATAGGTGGTGAGGGGACGGTTGGACTGGATGATCCTTGAGGTCTCTTCCAACTTTAATGATTCTATGATCCTATCTCATTTTCCAGTGATATCCAGCTATTGCCTGCTTTGTGGTGATGGAGTGTGCTGTTTAAATGATCTAATATATATCCTGTCTGTGGCTCAAAAAGGGTTCAGCCTAGGAGCCATCTGCCTCTGTTCTTCACACAAGGTAACGGATTTGTAGAAGTTGTTTTTTCTCAATTTTTTCTCACCCTTGGCACAGTGTGGGCCCACTGGTAGCGGTCAAAAAGGAGAGTGCTAGTACAGAACTAACACAGGCCATTCCACAAAGTTATCTAACGCTTTCATTTTGGCCTCATCTCTCCTCATTTTCCTACTTCCCCATAAAATTTATGGGTTTTTTTAGTTCTACACATTATATCCTCATCAAGGTTCAAAGTATTTCTGGCACAATCTGAGAACAATCTAAATGAGTAAAACTAGGATGAAATGGAGTGCTACCAATTACCTTCACATGTCTTTAGGTCAGGAGTATATACAAATCCTTTCGGACAGGTGCAGGTGAAACTTCCAGGTGTATTTCTGCATTGCCCGTTGTCACAAAGCAGCATGTTAAGCGCACATTCATCAATGTCTATAACAAAAAACAAGAACTTTTTAAGAAAGAAAACATTTCTGAAATAGAAGCCAGGACAGTATTTCCCTCCCAACAGCCACATTTCATTAGTTTTTTTGCATGCGAGAGAAGGAGGGGGCAAAGGGGAGAGAGAGAGAATATTCACACACATGATTTGTACTGTTTTTCAAAGACACTAAAAGATTTCTAGATTCTTTTAGTAGGCAACAGGCTTGGAATTATTTCCAATGGAAATCACCATTCCAAATAAACTAACAGTAAAGATCTCACTGCACCTTCCTTTTTCACAAAATATCATTAAAATAATGGAAACAATTATAGTTACATGAATTCAAACAACACAAATAATACCTAGAGAAAAATCAATATTTTATTTTTTTTAAATAGGGAAAACTAAAAAAAACCCACCCAACCCAACTTTCTCTGTATTTTTTTGTTGAATTCTTCCTAAGCTTTATTCTTTAGCTGGCTGCTTTGCTTTTATAAGAGCTCATACTTCCTTTCTACCCATATTCATAATATGTGACAGCCACACCATGGTTCAAAATAAAGCTTGGAATCTTGCCTATATTGTAGAATAGGTTTACCAGTCTCTGATTCCCTGCACAGCAGCCCCCACAGTCATGAAAGAAATGAGGAGACAATTGGTTTGGAAAGGTTTGCTGGTCATCCTAGTCTTTAAATCACCATTTTTTCCAAGCTGGCTCTGAACTGTCTTAGATGTTATGGTTAACAAGGCCAATGTATGTCTACACTTGCTTCAGAGGTGAAAAATTTAAATAAAAATGCTAGTGCTAAATTTCAAGACCCCTTAGCAAATTGTTGGAAGAGCTGTGGTCACCAGAGGGAAGCTGTAAGAAGGTGGCAATGGGCCATGAATGGCAGGTGAAGACCAGGAGAGACCCGGAGAGCAGACAGGAACAATTGGCTAAGTCAGAGAGGCCTCAGGAAGTGTTGAGAGAAGTTGGGAAGATTCAGAGGGTCAGTGCAGCAGCTGGGAACAGCAAAAGTGCTAGGAAAAGCAGGGAGATTTGCAGAATAAAATAGACCGTGTGGGAAGCTTCACAGGAGTTCAGAAAAATTGAGAGAGGGCCAGGTGGAACATTATGGAAGAATGGGAAACAGCTGTGATGGAGCATGGATGTGGACTGCAGCAGGGTGGGCTGGGGAGCAACTGGAAAACTCACAGATGGATGGGGAGAAGAGAAGGGATGCCATAAGCTACGGGCAGACACTGAAATGGGACACAGATAATTAAAGCCAAAGAAGCAAATGGGAAAATGGGATGAATTACAGCATGACCTTTATCAAAGATAGATCAACTCTCTGTGTTGGTTTTTTTTTTAAATAAGATAGTGGATAGTTTAGACTGGGATAACATAGATGACTTAAGCTATTTAGGTTTAAGTAGACAATACAGAACCCAAATAAAATTATTATGTAAGCTGGAGATAACAGGAAGGACGTTAAGAACTTTAAGGTGGTTCCAGAGCTGGCTGAAGGAGAGATTACAGTAGGGTATATTAAAAAAGGGAGCAATCACGATAGAGAGAGGATATTAGCAATGCCTTTCAGGGATCAGTTTTGGGACTGGTCCTATAAAATATTCATTGCAATGTAGAAATAGAAAGTGAACAGGATCAAAAACTGTGGACAACACTAAGCTGGAAGTTATTACCAATACAGAGAATCATGCAAGACTAAATTAGTCTTGACAATGTGAAAGAGAGAAATAAGATGAAATACAATCACCAGAAATTGCAAAGCCTTGCAATTACAGACCAATAACAATAACATGCTATAAACCAGAACTCATCCGTTGAAGACCATCAAGAAGAGAAAACTCTGGATCTAATACCCAATTAGAGGTCGACTTTGATCCCAAAGTATAACATGTATTTGAGAAAAGACTAATGCACTCTAGAATCAGTTAAGGCAGGATATTCCTATGGGCAATAGAGAATTGCTGGCACGACTACACAAGGCACTGATCTGACCTCATCAGAACATTGTATACTGGTCAGATCAGTCATGTTCAAGAGAAGGCTGCAGCCTCTGCTTTTATGAAAAGACTGAAAGTGTGCATTTGGATAGTTTAGCCAACTTATAAACACTTTGGGGATAAGTGCTGACATGGTGCTAAGTCAAAGGACAATATTAATACAACATCAACTGGTAATAAAATGGTCACAAATAAATTGTAACAGGAAACAAGAAGAAATTTCTAATCAGTTGTGCAAAGGGGGTCTGGAACAATGCACTGTTGCAGGAGTGGAAGAAAGAAATCTAAAGGGCTTTAAGTTATGGGCTTTCAATGAGGCCATGTAATGGAGCAAAAGAATTACCAGAATTAAAATTTGTGATAGAAGTGTGCAGGTATCTGACGGGTTTTTTAAATCCCAGATAGTGTGAGAAGAGACTGGACTGCTACTTATTCGAATTCTATTTATCCCATGTCATAGTGCTTCCACTGGCCACCTCTAAGGAGCAAGAACTTATTTCACCTTTTCTGTGATGAAAAATTTGACTTTATTTTTTTTTGCACCTTGTACAGTACAGGAAATCAGTCCTAGCTAGAGACACCATGCCATCAGATTCTGATGGTGCTTCCGATATTTTCCTGTGCCCAGACAATACACTTTACACAGTTACACCAATCAGATAGCCCTATCTGAAAATTGGAAGGGAATTTTCCGCAAAGTCAGAGTTGGGAGAAACCATGAAAGCCTTCTGTAGTACATGGGATGCTTATTATCTTATGGTCTGTTGGGAGTTTTACTTAAATCTCCTGCTCTTGGAGGCACCTAGCACGCTGGTGATCCTAGATCCCTCCTGTGGTGCATTGTACTTGCAGAATCTGGCGCTTTTGATTTTGAGAAACCTTGCTACTGCAGAGTGCATGTTCAGTGGACTTAACTGAACTGGATGTTTAGTGCCTGGTTGCCAGTGATTTGAGTCACTGATGGCAATGGTCCCTTACAGCCCCACAGTGGAGGATTTTATGAACATTGCAAAGCACTGAAATTAAAACAAGAATTCAGCAGAAACATCCAGAAATACAGAAGAGAAGCTAGTGGATCTGATGAAACACTGAAAAAAAAGTGAAGAAGGATAAAAACAAGCATCAAACTTCAAAATGAAAAATGGGACATTTCATACCAATACAGTTTTTCCCAGTTGAATCCACTTCGTATCCGGGGTTACAAATACATTTGTATGTTCCATGCAGATTCTCACACCTTCCGTTTGGACAGAGATCGGTATCCAGTAAACACTCATTAATATCTACACAAAGATCACAAAACAAAACCAAAAAACAGTCAGCCATTGAGGGATTGTGGGGGGGTTAATTCTCCAAACTAGAAAAAGATATATTTTCAATATCACTAACACTGGCTGCTCCATATTTATAATCATGTAGTCCTGAGTGGAGAATTCACACCTAAATATTCACATTCAAGAGAAAAAAGTATCCCTTTCACACTGATTTCACACATCTCTAGCCCAGAAACATTTAAGAGACTGGCAAATGTAGATAAGAACTGGGATATTAAACTGGAGTCTTACATTTAGAGAGGCACTTGTACTAATACCCCCTGTATCTCCTGATACATAGCATTTCCAGATGGCATCGCTCCCCAAAGTATGAACACCTTTCCTTTCTGAATGCTTTTCCCTCTGTATTGCCAGCAAATCTACTAGTGAGCATTGGCTGACTTAAAGTTTGCAGTTTTCCAGTTTTACTACTACAAAGCTTTTATTGTAAATATTTGTTGCTTCTCTGTAATTAATCAAACCCTGTCAGCCTGGCCTTTTTGACAGATGAAAATGTGTGAGGAAGCTCAATGTTCAACATGGCTTTATTCTTCAGGAAGATTTCAGTTGAAATATGCAAATATGACTTAGATATACGATTTCTAAGTCATATAGGTCATAACACTTCTCACACAGTTGCCATTATTTTATAACAGCACTCACATACATTCCATGGCATAAATCAGAGAGGGCTCCACTCATTTCATCCTGAATTTTTCTAACGTGTTGCAAACAGCCATCTGACTAAGCCTTCCTCCCATTCTTTCCTGCCATCATCCCCACCAGCACATCTAACAAATCAAGAATATCAAGGTAACGCTTTTAGCCAGAACTGCTATAGTTTGAATTACATTAAGTGATCTTACCATTTCCTCCTGCAGTCATGCCAGTTCCACTGCTGCACAGAGCCTGATATTCAGCTGGAAAAATATTAGAATACTTAGTGGAATATTCTCTCTTAGCTCATTGCTTTCAGCATCATCATTTATAATATGCCAATTAATTACTTGAACAAAATGACATGCCTTTCAATTATTCTAAAAACATTAATAGCCTCAGTGTTCTGAACCCGTGAAACATTTTAGCACATTCAGACTCTGCATCTGCTCACGAAGATGAATGAATAAAAACTTCACGTGGTGAAGTGAGGCATTTAAGAATAGACATAAACCTCATGCTGGCCCTCCTACACCAATGAACTGTAACATATTCCCAGCCAGATTCTCCAGAACTCATATGTCCAAGCCATTGCTCAAGGTGCACATTCAAAATGATCAGAAAACAGAAACAGTTTTCCTAAAAATCTAGCCCATATTTAACTCCATTTAGCAGGGGTGTCTTCAGGAGTTTGTAGCAGATCAAGGACCTCTTATCCTTAAAAAACATAATTAAAATATGTATCAAAATATCTCAAATTTCTCGATTATTGCTAGGTTCAAGTTCTTCTTTTGAGTTCAGAACAATTAACAGAATAAACTTACAGCCAGATCAGCATTAATTGTTGCCGTATAGGTCAGCATTTTCCAACATATTTGCACTTTAATAACAGCCCAAATAAATACACAAATAAATACAAAACCATGTTAGTATGAGATGCCTTTGAGCTACATATCAAACGGCGTCTTTTGTTTATATGCAACAACAAATTCACTGAGTGCAAAGAATACCACTCAACAAAGTTGAGCTTCAAACTAGCTCCCTGCAGTCAGTCACCTCCACAAAAACAGGGTCTCTATTTACTGGCTTCACGACAAGGATTTTATAAGCACAGGCTTCTTGGAAGAAATGCTTTCCTGCGAGCAGATTCTGCCCATGAAAATAATTAGGATTGCTTTCTTGCTAGAGAGAAGTTATCTTCCAGACAACTTTCCTTGGTGGGGATTTTGATGAGAGACTGAAGTATTCTCAACTGACATCAACTGGATGTTTGTTTTTGCACTGACTATCCCAAGGCTAGTTATTGTATAAGTTAGCTCAGATCACTTGAAGGATATAGAATTCAGGCAGGAAACATCTGACTGACAGGTGTACATAAGGATTTGAATATATGAATTACTCAAGATGTTTTCATGAAAAACTTGAGGTCAAAATTATAATTTTTGTTATCCACATCTACAAAAACAGTTTGTTGTTCGAAAATCTGTTTTAATGTGTGTAATAACTCTTGACCCAGATATTGGCATTTACTGTTGTCTCAAAAAATTCTCCCCTTTACTCTTTCAAGATGCAAAACAGCAGATTGCCTAAAAGATGTAACATGTTATATGGCAATTTAACCCTTCTGACTCAGGGTGCAATGTTAATATAAAACTGTATTTTACCTTTCTAAAAAGAGTTTATCAACACAAACATTTCTTCTCTAGGAAGAAATTCTTTACTGTGAGGGTGGTGAGGCACTGTCATAGGTTGCCCAGAGAAGTTGTGGAGGCCCCATCCCTGGAAGTGTTCAAGGCCAGGTTGGATGGGACTTTGGGCAACCTGGGCTAGTGGAGGGTGTCCCTGCCCGTGGCAGGGTGTTGGAACTAGATGATCCTTGTGGTCCCTTCCAACCCAAACCATTCTATGATTCTATGATAAAGCTTAGATTAGAATATGTAGCAGTACATATGTCATACCTGAATTTTGTGCTGGGCAGGGCTGACAAGGCTCCCCAAAGGCGTAGTCGGTGCTGGCACAACAGCACTCCGATTTTGTAACTGCACCGGTTAATGGTCTCACACACTGTCCTCTCTTGTAGCCACCATAGCATGTGCTTCGCATATGCGTATCTGAAGAAAGAAATCTCTCTTAATCCTGCCATAGCCAAATATACTGCCATAAATTATAACAAGTATTGAATCTATCTCAGGTGTCATAAGCATTGCAAAACAGTTGTCATAACAAAACATCTTTCACCATTTCCCTATGCTTTTCACCCACCTATACCCTCACTCTACTTGGGACAGGAAATTCTTCTTCCTCGTGCTTCTAAGAGTTCAGACATACAAATCAGTTACTGCATGCCAATGACTTGGCATGAATTAGTGAACTACTAGGGGAACAATCAATACTTAACCCTGAACTAGCAAGAAGCCATGGGGAAAAGGGACAAAGTCTCTGCCATGTGACAGGGACATTACTCGCTTGTAAGTTGGCCCAGCAGCAGGATCTCAGAGCTAGAACCAAATATATCTCAAAACTTGTGAAAAAACTCAGTACTGTTTACTCTCAGTTAGAGGACCGATTTGATTTTAACAAGAAGTATTTTCTCTTCTCCTCCCAACCTCGTTTGCTGTTTCTGATTCAGCACAGCTAAAATGCAACACCCTGGATTAAGCCCACTAAGGCCACACTAAAGCTTTTGTTTTCATTTTATACCTAAAAAAAAAGCAGAATGAGAGAGATAAAGAAAAACTTGCATAACAAAAAGATCACAAAATATGCTGACATTAAAAATAAATCTTTCTTTGCTTGTAAAAAAACAAAGAAAAAATTCTTAATGTTATTCCAGTACATAAGATTTAAAACGTTTATCTTCTCGGGTCCAGGGCTGACATTTTTCACTTTTTAAAAATTGGCCCATAATGGCTGTCAGACACATTAGAATTTTAAAATCAAACACCTCAAACATCTTTTGCTTGTAGAGAAACTGGCAGAAGTGGAAAAATTGATACGTCCCACTTGAAAAAGAGGTGAAAGAATAATTAAATATTAAGTTTAGTAACAAGCGTAGAATTTTACATTGACAGAAATGGGTCAAATTCTCACCTACTCAAAAATGATACAACACTACTCACCTCCAACAGCACTATGCTGTATAGTCTATCTCACCTTGTGATTTTGCCAACATATTTTTTCTCTTTAAATGCAAAGGAAAAGAAAAAAGAGCAAAATAGGCTATTACAGTAAATATTCCAGAGCTATTAGTACCCACTGTAACTACCACTCACCGATCCATGGAAAAAATGGTAAATCCTACATTCAAACTTGACCTGTCCGTCAGTCTGGCATTAATGCCTTAACATCAGTTAGTTGTGACTCGCCACACATTAAGTGTGTCTTACCAACACACACGCGTCCGTCCAGTCCTACTGCAAGGCCAGGGAAGCATTCACATCTGAAAGAGCCATCAGTGTTCACACAGCGTCCGTTCATGCATATTCCAGCTGTCTCACACTCATCGATGTCTGTTGGAGAACAGAATGAGCTTTATTAGAAATTAAATTACATACTGTTCAATGCCTGGCTGAAGCTTGCATTTGCGCAGCTTATTTTCAATGTATCCTATAGAAAAATATCAAGTGTAAATGGAAACTAGTTCAAGTAAAGGTTTTATTAGAAATAATGATTAATTCATTTGGTGAAATGGAAGAAGAAAAGGCAAAATTCAGAGGAAATAAACAGAACAAAACAATTTCACTCTCATTGGAGAGTGAAAAGGGACTCCGTTTTCCTAACTTATTCTCAAGAGGTACATATTCTGATTTAAGGGTCATTCAGGCAAAAATATAATCGGAGGAAGGAAGGAAGTCTGACTGCTAAGACAAAGGACTTCAGTAGTGTGTAACAGGGCATTCCCTTTCTGTGTTAACAGTTGGTTCATGCTGTAAGAAATAAGTCCAGAGAGCAAATTGAATCTTACACCCCCCTATGAGGTGCCTTCATAGGGCCACCAAAGAATTTCCCTTCCTCCTGCTGCGGGTTCGGTTTTTGGAAGCACATCTGAATGTCCACAGTCAGACCCTGCCCGCACGTAGTGTCTCTCCAGTAATCTGCATGACAATTGGTTTTTCCTATCAGATGCTCATTACAGCCCATTTTATAAACTTTCAATGGACAGACTGCACTCCAGTCTTGAAAGGAATTTGTTAATGATTTGAGCCCCGAGCAATTGCAGAGCACAAGCTACCATCTTTGTCCAACAATAGTACATTGAACAATAAGGCCCTTAGCAATAAAATACAAGAATGAAGCTTTATAATATTGGACTATCACAAAGGAATGTCAAATTAGTAAAAAAATTATATAGGCTGCATATCCTATTAATAGTAGTAGTAATTCTCTAGACAAAGATTATGCCATTATTTTATAAGTGATTAAGAAAAGGAGTGTTTAAAATATTGTTTGGGAGTATGTATAACCTTGATAAAATAATCACTTCATAACAACTCTCCATAATATATACAAGAGACAGTTTGTGTGACAATTTCCTTTTTTCTGACCTTAAAAGGGCAAATTGAGAGTGAAACACCTCTGTGTTTTACTTAGTTTGTGTTGTTTGGCATAAAACATGGCTTGTATGATCCAAGATTCCTTTTTCAAACTGCATTTTAAAATAGAAGTTATATTTAAGTACATGGGCTCAATTCATTTCTACTTCATCCTGCAATCTTTTGTTCTATTTCAGAAAAATTTTAAATGTTTTTCCCACTTTGTTTTTACTTATACTGAGTAAGGACTAAATTTAGAGTTAGGACTTCAAAATGTGCCCATACTATTTAACAGTGTAGACAGTTATTCTGTTAGACAACACTGAACTGCTTTGACAGATACATGTTCTCCTAAAAAAAAAAAAAAAATTAACAAAAAACCCCCCAAACTCTCCTTTTTTAAGGTTACTTACAGAAACAGAAAGGCAAAGTTACTTTTTTTTCCTTTTCTTGTAGTTCAGTTTTAAAAAAGATTTTGTAAGCTAATAAGGGGCAAAATGTGCAACCCATTTTCTTTTGCACCGATTTACAAATGTGTTGAAAATGATGTTATAGATGTCTTATAAAAAGGTAATGTGATGACTTAGAATTGCACAGATCAGCTGAAAGTCTGGCTCCAGTAAAGATGGGGTAAAAAACCTCTGCTTTTACCAGAGTTGCGATCCCGCCCAGCAAATCAACTGCACATGCCGGCATAAGGTCCAAATTTCTAACCTTGACAGGTCTGCTGTCTTCTGTGGTAAAAGTCACCATTCTGACTTTTGCCAGAATACCTCAATCTGGTTCTGGAATACCAACTAATGGCTTCATCCTCCACGTCCAATGAGTTTTTGCCTTTTCTGCTTAGCTTGCTCAGCAGTGCCAGCTGGGTACACTAAGTCCTCTAATTTTAACCAGGAAAAATTTACTCAGACTACTAAACTGCCACTTTCAGTTGCCTTGCAATAGCTTTCAATATGGGGAATTCCTGTTTGGTCTAAAGATGAAACAATGTATGGAACAGAAATCATGCTTTAAACCTCAGCCTGCCTGATGCAAGTATTTGTGAAAAAATCATCAGTCAATCATCAACGACAGCAGCTAATGGTGAATAAGTTTAGTATGCCTTGTATTACAGGGAATACACAAGGCTATGGTGTAACATTCTTTTTTGGCATGTTAATTCACAAAGCCCGAGTGGAATTTTTTACCAGACAGCCAAGCGTATGCCCTGTACTTATACTTAAATTCCAGTTTTATGGAACTAAGTGTCAATTACAGTATCCCCAACTTTGGGTTAGAAATTCTTCTTAATAGTTCAAAATTCAGCTTAGAGTGCATCAAGTGAGATGTTTATAGGAGCAATGCGTTGCACTGCAATTCTGATATTTCTTTGTTGATCCCCTGAAGAGTTTGGCAAAAACACACGTTCAATTCCATATCAAAATTGCTCAGGCAGGTAGCCAATTTGCTGCAGAAATGTCAGTTTGCGCATACACACATTCCCAGTATGCACGAGCACTAACTGCATCTGCAAGCATGAGCTTAGCGTTTAAGCTTGTGTAAGTTCTTAATGCATGCACTTCACAAACAGATTCAAGATATGTAGTGCGAACACTGAGCATTTCAAAGGCTAACGGTTCTGTAGGACAGAATTATTTACTCTGTACATGTGGTGTGTACAGAAAGGACTCAATAAGGATAAATATTAAAATGTACAGGAAAAGACATTATTAAAGATCAATCTTTTAAACTTTTACTAACATGAATAGAGACATTTACCAGAGAGTTGTGCTCTCTCTAGCCACTACATTCCTGGCAATTATTTCATGATACTTTGGGCAAGTGGAAGAAAGGAGACAAATATGAAGTTGGGAAAAAATGTAATTTGGGTGTCAAGGTGTCTAAATCTGGTTTGATTTTGACCCAATAGCAATTTTAACACATAACGAATGTTTGCATGCTCATTCATAGAGAATAAGGTTTACTGTAAGTGTTGAAAAGCAGTGGGAGAAATCCGTCATTTTACTATAAGATCTGTTCCAACTTTCAGTAGGAATCAGTTGAGTTGCCTGCAATTTTGGATAATTTTCAAATATTCTCCCTTTGATGCACAGAAGTAACATTTCTCTAGGGCCAGAAACCCCTTTTTGGCTGTATACATACTCCTGTTTAGCCAGAAGGCATGTAACAGAGGCTGTGAAGTTGAGTATCATCGGTTTTTAAGGAGTCTGAAGCAATTTACATACCATCTCCTTGGATGGCATTTCAGTGCACAGACCAATGTTAAAAAAAATAAAAAATTAAAAATACCAAAAGCTGCTCAAGGCAAAAATCAAGACAAGCATTTGGGCTGAGCTTGCATCAGTGAGTCACATCCCTGGCTAATGACACAGAGCAGTCAGTGGTCTTTGGGAATACGACTGCCTGATGTGCCAAGGCCTGAGGGGCATCGAATTCTTCCCTGCCAAGTCTGAGACAAAGTCTCACTGCCGTCCCACACACAGACCAGGTAGAAAATAAGCTTTGGCAAAGCACAGACATACACCTCCCAGGTAAGAACAGAAATAAAGAGAATTGCTCTAAGTGTGACAAGGCTGCAGCCAACACAGCCCATAGCTGTTAATCTAAGGAGACACTTATATGGATCTGCGTATTTGTTTATTTCATAAAGTAAAGAACAATTCATTCTCCCAATCAAAACAACCCTACTGCTAAGCAAGAATGGGGGCATCTCTCATTAGACATGCATGATTTCTCCACCTGAATGCTGGGTAGCACTGTCCTGCATACCTAATGCAGAAGTTATCAAATACAAGAGAAGTTCCCCTGTTTTACCAGATTTATTGGCCTTGTTTGGATCTAAAGTTTAAGTCTAGGCAGCATACAGTTCAGATCTCAGACTGGTACAGTGTTCAAGAAGCAACAGGATCCAAATTAATTCAACTTTCATGTCAGTAACTCTCAAACCCAAATTATTTATTCAAACATTTATTTTTGGCTTTGGTCCACAACAAGATGCTGCTGTGTAATCCAGTGTGACTTTTGTTTCAATTCACCAACGTGTAAGGAAGCACATTTTCTGCCTTGATTTCAAGAGTTAAAAGATTTTAAATTTTTCAAAAGAAAAAGCATAAGTAACTTGGCCCAGCACTTGTTTATTCCTCATTTGACTTCTGCTTTGTGCCTATAAAACTTGTTGAAACATGAAGATTTATACACACAAAACTTCCAGTTCCTGACGGGACTGAACGGAAACTCTGATGACATAACTAGCAACCAGAACACTGCAGTGTCTCCCACAGGAGGTATTGCTGAGCTAGTGCGGCAAATGGAAAAGACAATCTTGCTGTGGTGCTCATGTCTGCATCTCACTCACACGAGGTGTTGGGCACTCCTTGGAGATGCTGTATTGACTAGGAACACCCAGGCAGGAATGGGAGAAAAACCCAAGAAGGCAATGAGCCAGGATGTTTGGGTGGCCAAAAGCAGAAAACTTTAAAAGGCCAAACGTAAAAAGTGAGATATAGTGGAGCCAAACTGCAGAAGACCTCGAGTTTAACTAGGTCAGATCACACAGTCCTTGATCAAAGAACATTTCCCACTGGCTGGTTAGGGTGGTTGCTCAAGACAGTGAAGAAGACTGAGCACTGTCTTGCATATCTGACTAGAGCTCTGACCAGTATTTCTTGTGCTCAAGGGTCACTGTAAGAAAATAAGGTGATTCTTGAAGCTACCAGAGGGATATGACTCATAAGTTTTGGGTATCCATGCTCACCTCTGCAATAGCGTCCATCAGATGCTAACTGGAACCCTGGTTTACAAATGCATTTAAAACTGCCGTCTTCATTGATGCACATCCCATTGAGGCACATGTTCCTTATGCTGCATTCATCCATATCTGAAAATGGACATAATAGACTTAATGCTCATAATGTTTACGTAAAAGAACCCTTACTAGTTATATCCAAAAGATAAATCTTAATTCCTTTAGTAGCTGTCAGAGGTATATGATAAATCAGAAACATACGGTGGGACATACTGCACTGTCCTAGAGGATGTGTCAAAGCAATGACTCCGTTTTTTCATTACGAATTATTAAGATATAAAGGCACACATCCAAAAACCGCAAAGAGAATAAAAAACAGATGAGAAACTGGACAGCTTAAGAACTGCCAGTTGGTAAGACCCCCTAAAAAAGTGAGAAAGGTATGTAATTGAGAAGGTTTGCAATCTTGACATAAATAGAAGCTAAGTTAGAAGCAGCCTCCCATTTGGAATGGTAAATGCAATTTTATCTTACTAAGAACACCAGAAAGGGAAGGAGTGGGCATTTGTGTTTGGAATGAAAAAATTTGTAACCTCCACTGGATAAGTCTAAGTTTTATAATGCGAGAGACTTCCCAGCACTGTGTTCAAGCATGTATTCTGTGGGCACTTCCATCATCAACTCCTGTTTAAAATAAAACCTAACCCTTCCCCGGATTCAGTATGGCAGATCACATGGGAGGGTACTTACTAATCATAGCTTCGTACTAGCATTGTTCACCCTCTGACCTAATGGCATAGCTTGAAGGATTCAAATAAGAAAAGGTGGAGGTCCCAGACACTGCTATTCTGAACCCTGCACAGTTACTCACAAACACACACACACACACACACACACACACACACACACACACACACACAAAAAAAAAGCAAGTACAGAGAATCCTGTGCTTGATTTGAGTAAGCTTTTATATCCTCTTAGCCTTTATTTCATCCTGGAGCAAACAAGATCAGCTTTGGACATTACATCCAAAAAAAGTCAGCACTATTTACCAGTTTCATCTAAAGGACTATACACAGTTACGTTAAGGTATGACACAACGCCATAGTCTTCACTGATTAGTGTGTGCGCACATGAACAAAACTCAATGCATTACAATGCCAGAGATGAAACTGTTTCATAAGTGGATGCAACAGACATTCTGGCAACATATGCAATGGAATTAAAAATGTTTTACCAGACTGCCTATGTCCTGGTTCTTATTACTATTAGCACATGGTATTTGGTGGGAAAGGAAGAAATCAGAATTGAGGTTTTTTCCAAAATATACTAATTTCCAAATTATTTAGTCAATATAGTTCCATAATAAGATATTTAAAAAGCAGCTTATAGTGCTAAACTGTATCTAAAAAAGAGTCAGGAAAAACAGAGTCTTAAAATGTCTGTCTCTACCAAGGATTAACAGAATCACTACTAGCACATAAAATCACTGGATCATAATGACATTACAATATATTCGGAATCGTGCTACTTTCCTTAATATTGCAGCTGTCTTGGACAGAAATTACACTTCTAGACATGGTGTGTTTTCTTTTTACTTACAGGCTAAGTCAGACAAAAATAATTTATGATTTTTAAAAAAAATTGTGCATCTATCCCAACCAGGAATTTTGGCATTAAGTCTTTGAGCTGAATCACTGAGATAATATTCTGCCAAAAATGTTTCTAAGAACAGTGCTTGAAATTCCTTTAACGTATGAATAGATCATTGGGAACCCTCCCAAGGACCTTGGGAAGCATGATAAAGAACATTCTTCTTTTTCCCCCCTTGCTAAAGGTCTGGGAGGTAGGAACACATCAATTATGTTTACAAATTTTTCTTAAAACAGTTTTTATGGGTCAGACCAGACTGCATCTACATAAAACAGATTGCTAGTCACCCAGTAAGATCCCATAAAGCATGCTGTTAAACACACAGTAAAATTAGGCAGCATGTGACTCGTGCTCCGTTTTAAAAATGTACCACTCCCATCAAAGAAACTGCATTTTGTGATAGTGGTATGTGCTATTTCTCCTGCTGGACAGACATCCCGTTGAGGACTGCCAAGCCAAGGCTCCAGAACTGGCTGCAAAAGACAGTTTACTTGCCCTCCCAGATACAGCAAAAGGTATTTAGAAATTTGATTCCTTGCTCCTTCCCTTCCCCCCCACCAGAGGTCCTTTTCTTTTTCATTGACGTGAATAACCTCTTGCAACTGTAATTACTGTTACGGAGTAACTTCAGCAAAGTCTTACCTTCACAGTTTTTCCCATCAGCTGCCACTTGAAAGCCAGCATTACACACACAGTGAAAACTGCCATCGGTATTTATGCATCGTCCATTATTGCAGATACGACCATTCTGTAAACATTCATCAATGTCTGAAAGCCAACCAAAAAGAAAAATAGCATTTTGGGGGTTTTCTTTTTAATACTCAAGAGGAATTTTTCCCATTTCTCCTTCCTCTAGGTTTTTAACCCTACATGGAAACTATATTCACCTGAAAAACTATTTTGCTTTCCATAGCTGAACATTATAGGGGTGGAAAATGTTCATCAGCTTGAAATTTCAAGTTGCTGTGAAAGAATTTCAGTGAACATTACCCTGCAGCGTACTCAAACAAGAATCAGACCCTTTCAATTGTGTTGGGTTTTTTTTTTGCATTCTTGTTCATCATGAAAATATTTTTACTGAAGTTTGACTTAACAATAGCTAACTACTGAAGGAGAGACGGGAGAAGCTTGTCTTTTACTTCTGCTTTGTAAGATAACAGGAAAGTTCAAGACTTTCCCACCTCAGAAGATATTTCTCCTGCTTATTTTATATTTGAAACATCAGCTCCACATTTCCCTCTCTCTGCAGGAGGTGCTTGGCAAGTGCTTTGGAGGACCTGAATAGTGATATCACACGAGGCTGGCAGCTCTCCCTCTCCTCCAAACGAAGGGAGAGGAGATGCTGAGACAGACTGTCTAGACATTTTTCAGATTGCTCAGTGTTCTCCATCAAGGCCTGGACCATCTCCCAGAGATTCCTGCACACAGGGGACTCTGCTCACAGAGATCTCAACCAGCCCATGCAGGCCCATCTATCGTGCAACCACACTGTCTTCCCAAACATCCTGGGGGTGCCCTTCCACAGACTCTTTCCGCTGAAGTGCTTCAAGAAGAAGCAGAGCACGGGGCACCCTCCCAAATGGTCCTGCTCTCTAGACACCTACCTGAGGGGGAACTGATGCCTCTCAATATGGTGAACCTGTATTTGCCCTCTTAGCAGCACGGTAGTGCTGGGAAGCTGGTAAGAAATCCCTGAAAACAACTGTTTTGCAAGCAACCAGGCCAGCAGCGGCAAGAGCTGCTCAAGTGACAGCTCACTGCAGTGGCAGCTTGCAGCCCTCTTGACTTCCAGCAAAAGCGTACAGGCTTGAAAAACCTCCTCTCATTCAATACACAAGCATCATCAATGCATAAAAGCGAGTTTTCTCTCTTCTCAGTGCCTTTCCCCCCACTTTTGTGTCACTCAGTTGTATCTGAGCCTGGCTTCAGCTACTCCTCTAGCTTTCTTCTTTAGGACAGGCAGAAATCCTACAGCATCTCAAGATTTTTCTGGCCTTTTAATTTTTAGAGTTCATTAGCATTTGCCCTGTTATGCATCTGATGCCATCTAAATCATGGTGCAGAAAATTAACAGAGAATCTCATTCTTTGTGTACACACAGCTAACTAGGAAGCCACAACTAGTTTATGTTACATTTATAATTTTCAAATTATAAAACATCATTATGGATTATATCCCCCCCAAAAATATCACATCCATAATTGCTGATATCTCCATGAAAGCTGTGACCTCCTCCTCTCAGAAATGTCAGGTAGATTATAGTAAGCACTCAGCTACTCAAGCCTTGACTCCCACACACTCATAGCTAATCATCACAAAATTTCACTTCTTTTTTAAGGTTCATTTTATATGTCCTCTTCTGCAACTGAAAAGCATTTTTTGTTATGATCACTAATCATAATGCGACAATCTTATTCATCTATGTCTCCAATTAACATATTCATTCAGCCAAACTCCTACTAGAATTTTAAGGGATTCTAGTAACAGTTGAATCAGTAGCTTGAGATACAGGCTGCAATATTCAGTCACCTATCAGACTCATCATGCAGAAAAAAACCCAAAAACTTCCCCTGGAACCTCAGAGCAAGGAACAGATAAACATCTGGTCATTATGGAGACTTCATTTTTCAAGAATGGACGTAAGGAATATATTTGCAAAAGCCTATCAGCACAGACACATTTGTGTATGCAAAAAATAAAACCTCAGCATACAAAGTAGTCATGCGAAGCGGTATATGCATATTGTGCCAAATGCACCCCAGTAGCCTTTTTCTTTTCCCTAAACCGGTCCTAAAAATTCCTTCAGAAAACAGATTCTGCACATCGTAGCATTTTCTGAACTGCCTGTCAAGCAAGCACAGTTCCCATAGACTGCAAAGGAACTGCTAAGTGACCACACTTTAATGCCATTAAGCTACTGGGCTTCTGACAACCATGTGTTTGTGTAATGAATCAGTCAAATTAAAAGCGTGTGACAAAAATGACTCATGAGTAAACTCATCACCGCTGAGACTCCACTTCAGCACTCCTTCACCACTAGTCAGCTGAACTATGAAGATGCTTCCTCAACATGGCTGTTTGGCAGCAATTAGGTCAAATACTCCCAGCAACATGCAGTGGTGGTGCTGGCTCTGCGTGTCCTCCTGGATTGGAGTAAGCTTCTGTACCACAAACACCTTTCTGATTTACAGAGGGAAGGGGAAAAAAATCACATGCTAATACAGGTAGCTTTCTTCCGGCTTTTTAGAAACTCTCTGCTTCAGAATGAGAACCCTTCTTTTAGTGCAGAAAGCAAAATATGAAGACGAGCTGGGACTCCAAGCATTCAAACATCCTGTTTCATTTAGATGCTTCATTTCTTATGGAATATCAAAATAGTCATTCATTCTCCTGCCAGAAGTCTCTCATTATGACTTAACTAGAAAGGACTACATCCACCTTTACAGTCAAATTCCCACCCTAGGAGAGTTTGGGCACCACAGAACCCTGACAGAGGGCTGACCACAGAGGAGCTACACATTCCCCACTCCCACGGGAAGACAGGGTGAAGACCATCAGGACTAGTGTTGAGCCTGGTCTTGAAAACACCTATAATGGGGATTCCACAGCTTTCCCACCTAAACCTTTCATGTGCTTCACTACTTTTCCATACCTTATTTAAATTTTCATTACTGTAATTTATGATTATTCCTTTCTCTGACAGTGGGCCTGGACAATACACGGGCACTGTATGTTTATATTTATCCACTGGAAGACTAACCCTTCCCCCCACCTCTCTTAGTCTTTTAACAGTCTTTTATACGTAAAGGATTGCTCCAAAGAAGGGATGTTTAATTGTCTTCGAGATCCTCAAGAAGCAAATGAAAAAATGTCTCAATAGTTAAAAAAACCTACCCAAAACCCAACAAAAACCTGAAATTATGTCTCTTCCACTGCAAAGCCAAAAATGGTCCCAAGATACTTTCAGTACAAGGGAAAATGTATTTCTTCATAACTCAGTCTGCAAAGAGCCAGCTCAGGGAGGTTAATAATTTTTAGTGTCATACCTAATTTTTTTTTTTAAACTCTCTTATTTAACACATCTGTTAAATTTTGCTTAAACACTATTTTCCCTCCTGGTATGTATACAATAGTACAGATATGGCTGCAAAACCATAATTTACCTCGGCACTCTGTTCTAGTTGGTGTGCTCTGATATCCTATACGACACTGGCATATATAGGATCCCTGGGTGTTCACACAGTCTCCACTGATGCATGGATTCTTCTCACATTCATCAACATCTGTGAAATGCAGACAATATATTTTTATTAAGACAGTGGTTGAAAGGTGTTTGGGTCTGTAAGGGTATTTTATCGTTTTGCAGTTAGAGAAACAGTGTGCTTCAAACTGAAAGGAAAGGGGACACCACTGAATTCCCAGTAAAAGGACCCCATGTTCTAAGCTAAGCAGAGCTAGGAAAAAGAAGTATTCAGCAAGACAAGATATTGCATGTGTGAGAGGTAGAGGCCTTCATCCCACACCTCCACATTCCCACCCTGATGGAGACAGAGATTTTGACAGAAGCAAAATCTTGCCTATAAGAGACTGCTAATACTTGCTCCTATCATCAAGCTTTGCCTGAGTTCCAAAATTTAAGGGCTCAAGAGCCCAACAAGATACTGCTGATGAGCTGAAAGAGGACTTGTAAATCTTAGTAAACCTGAGATCATGACTGCTTTTTTTTTTCTTTTTAATAATAGGTCATTTGAATACTCAAAGAGCCAGTAGCATTTTAAAAAGGTCATTTTCAGCCACTAATAAACACATTATAGTCACAGGTTAGTACAATAAGAAATCCTTACTTCTATATAATTTTGTGGCAAGTTACATGGTTTGTTAAATACTGTCTTAAAGACAAAGCTGCTGTAAAAATAAGTTTGCAGTTGAAAGCAACTAGTTCTTAGAAATCTATTTACTGGCGGGTTTTTTTGAAGGGGGGTTGTTTTATTTAAGAACTCAAGAGATATTACATTGTGTGAAAAATAATTTTTTTTTCTTTAAAACAAAATTCCCCTCTGTGATTTACAGCAGAAAACCACATACCAATGCATTCTCCTCTAACATCCAGTTGGAATCCTTTGTTGCACTCGCAGCGGTAGCTCCCAGGAGTAGGAATACAGCGCCCATTAAGGCAGAGATGTCGGAACAGTTGGCAATAGTCAGTGAAGTTCACCGGCAAGATCACTGAAATAAGAGTGGGAAAAATATTTTAATCGTTCATCATAATAATTTGTGATAATCTGCAACTGGTGTAGCATTTTCCATTAAAAGTCAACATTTACCTTCCATCATAATATGAATTACACAGTAAAATCAGCACTGGGAGAGAGAAAATGGCAGTTTGACTCTTTGAGATTTGTCTGAAAACAGCTAGCAACCATTAGTCTTTTCACTGTGGCAAGTCCTCTTTTGCAGGACAAAAAAAGACCAAGTCTGCTCATATCTAGTGTAAAGTGGGTACATGGCACTGCTGGGACTCTACTAAATGCCTACAGTAGCAGACAGCAGGCACACTGACTCAGTTATCTCTGTTTCCACAGATCACAGAGTGAGAGGAGGGCAGGGATAACTGTGGAAGGTATGCCTATACGGTCTTTGGCAGGCAGACATGAGCTGGCTCCGTCCGTGCTCCCAGCTGACCAGAAGCTGTGCAGCTACGTCAGTGCAGTGTCAAGCCTCAGTTAACACACTTTGTCTCTTAGGCTTATTAGCTCAGCTTGGTGCTGAACCAAGACTAAATAGTTTCAGCTGGTGCCAGTGCAAGCAGAGCTTGCTTGCATCTGCACAGAGCATGGGTGAAATGAGCTCGTATTTATTTGCAAAACAGTGTGTGGCTATGCCTAATGAATTCAGGTGGCACGTGCCTACTACAGACTATATGGGCACATAGTAAATCCCTGTGCAAGGGACAGAATAAGGAATATCTCTGTATTGTACTCTGGCTTCCTCCTTGCTCTAGAGAAATCTAACCTATCCATGCATATCAGTAAAAAACTTCTTTCTTCACCTTGGGTCAGCCTCGGTGTCCAGCAGACTAGGACTTTTTTTCCTACCTTGCCAAGTGGGAGGGAGGAAAACAACCTAAAAGAAGCTGTTTTCTCCCAGTCAGGCTCTTTAGTATAAGTAACTATCACAATCCAGTCAAAGAGCTATTCATGTTCCTCAATGTTGACATGCAGCAAAGCTCACAATAGCCTTAAACAACAGTAATGTGACTACTGCAATACATGGGCCTCAGGACAGACAGTGAGGATGTAAGTTTTGAATCCAGCTTAGCAGGGCTGAGATACACTTGCTGCAAGATACATGGTAACCAGGCTATGATTAGAAGGATATCCAGAGTCTATATGACCACATAAAGTAAGCAAAAGATACAAAAACCTAAAGAGAACACACTGCTCCTGAGAAACGCACATTTTTCAAGAAGCTAAATGCAAACGGTGGAGGGAAAGTTTATTATTTCTTTCTTACCATGAGGTGGTGGAGCCCGAGATGGATAGACGATTTCTGGCTGTGGAGGAGGGAGAACACCAGGAAGGAGTGGTGGAGGGATGACATCAGGACGGCCTGGAGGAAGGTCAGGTCTTGCTGGCAGCAGAGCAGCTACTGTGCATAATTTGCGATACTCATCTGAAACATGAAAACATGAATGCTCTTTTAGACTCTTGTAGCCTTTCCATTTAATCCAACACTCCCCTTTTCACAGAGTTCCAGATTAGCAATAACAAACCTTAAGCAATCTGGAACATCTGAGCCTATATGTATTCTTCATATTAAGAAGCTTTGTTCAATACTACTTGTCAGAAGACTGCTAGTAAAAAGACAACAGAACTGACATTCTGGATGTGAAATTGAACAGTGAGGCAGGGACCTGATTTTAATCTGCTTGGTCTTCTTTCAGGCAAAATCTTTGATGAACTCAGTGGGAAGTTTACCTAAAGAAGGACTTTTGGACTTGATCCCAACTTAATTTAATACAAAGCTTGCCACAGAGTTACAAAAATACTGAACAGGGAAAAAAGCCCAGTTTCAACTGGATTTCTTAAAAGTAAGCCTCCTAAAACAAAGAAATATAAGAAATATTATAGAAATATAAGCAATGAGGCAAAACCAATTAGAGAATGAATACACTAACACTATTTCCCTGTGAAAATGAAGTTTGCCAATAAAAGCAGAAACCAAATGAGGTGCAGTCTGAGGAGCACAGACAAAGAGAAACCAAGTCAGATCCACACCAAGTTCATCCTTCCCCAGACGATGGGAAAATGATCTATTTTTGTGGTAAGCACGGTCTATGCTGAGTGTTACACATTCTCCTATTGTTTATCTCTATTAGTGGCATCTGCCCTACTGCCCCACTTTTCCTCCTGCCCCCCGACTCTTTTGTCTTCGGGAAGTGCAGGTTTGGAACGTGCGATCCAAGGAATGCAGGCAGAGTATCACAATTAAAGACCACATTTTCAGCTGACCTAATTCTTGTTCACAATTCATGTGTACACAAATAACTATTTGTGCAGCCAGTGTCTTTGAACTTCAAAATTTTAAAGTTTATGGCACAACAGGGGAGAGGAATTATATAATGAAAACAAAATGCTAGAGATGCATGAATTCCTGAAACAATATAAAAAAATGTGTTGGGTGAACTAAGCTGGATATTTCAGCCTTCAACACTTTCATCTCACTTCTATTTCCACCTGTAAAATACATTAGAAGCTCTTCTCAAATCACAGAGGATTTGTTAAATAAACATGGTAGCCTAAAGTTTTGCTTTTCCTGATTATGGTCTTTGGATTTATTTTAACGCTTTTAGGTGATGAATTTGTTTCACGTGTCACTGCATTTCTCTCCTTAGAGTGATTTTAATCTTTAAATTATTCCCAAGAAAGATTTATTGTACTATGCATTGTATTTTATTTATTTGGGGTTTTTTCCTAGCTTTCTATTTTACCTATTCATATGTAAAATGATCTGCTCTCAAACTGTGGTAAAACAGACATTCAGAAGAAACAGCATCTGTGTATGTACATGCACGAATTCCAATATGCAAATGTTGCCTAACCATGGTGGGTTTAATAGTTAATTCTCTAATCACACATTCTCTATTCACTGATCAGTCTTTGTGAAAGGAATGATACTGTATGTCTTTTTCCCTCTAGAGTGGTAATACCCAATCATCCAAAGCCAACCCACCAGGAGCCTAGGCCTTCCGTGCAACAAGAAGTCACAGCGTTGGGGCTGCCCATTGCTTGAATGGAATTAGCACACATGAAGGGACTACTGAGGTGAGAATTGAACACGCACATGGCTGGATGCCTGCAATACCACTTTTAAAGTATTTATAGTGTCAGTAGTGAGCTCTGTCATTCCACATAAACAATTATTGCCGCGTTATGCAAAGAAATACAGTGCAAGGCTTTTTTATTGCAACTTTAATCTCCATGTATAATTACTAGCAATAAACAGCCTATTTTATAGTAACATCTGGGTCTGCTGCCCACATTGAAAATGCAACCACTTGGTTACATTATGCAGCTAGCACTTCACTACATATTGCAGTAAATTTCCATGTCAGAGTTAGAGAGACTTTGGGCCACTGACAGCTCTAAATTCCTCATCTTGCTTTCTCAGGATACATTAAGGAGTAACTGAACTTGATTAAATAATGGTAGCAATACCTTACATACATGTAAGGCCTTTCAAGGAATTTCAAAGCACTTTTCAAAATAGTAATTTATATCCCAAGTCGGGGTGGGGGGTGGGGGAGGGGGTTGGAAGAAAAGAAAAAAAAGTGGCATGTAACCATCATCTGGAAGACCTTGCATGGATTTATGAGTCAGGAAGTCCTGGGTTCTAGCTCCTTCTCCACCACGTCTCATTTTGTGGCCTTGGCCAAATTACATCACTTTTCCATCCAGTTTATTCACTGGCTAGATATGAATAATTATAAAGTATGTAAAGAGGGACTGTGTTAAGACTGAAACCTTTCTCCTTGTCTTCCTATTTCAGATGAGCATCAATAGATTACACTATTTTGTTAGCGTTATTCTTGTCAGTCTTGGATATTTAACGTGTTTAAATATTATTAATGAGATAGTGACAGAACCAGGAAGAGTCTTCCAAGAGTTCTGGTCATAGATCTCTGCTCCAATGTTACGCAGTTTCACTCAAAGGATTAAAAACAAGAATAAAAAGCACTCCCATACCTGACCTCTGACAATTTCTTCAGAGTTACACTGCTATAGTGTTATGACCCCTCTTCCTCCCCCTCTGCACCTCCCTTGAGCTCCTCCCATCAATCCTTAAGCTTCTTGTATTATTTTCTAAAGCATTTCAGTAGGTCTCCAGCCCTACACAGTCTCAAAAACATCTTTCCTCCACTCCCTCACATTTAGTTTCGTCATCTGCTCACTGTCTTCTCAAAACTCAAAGCTGACATTATCTGGGGATCTAAATACACAGGGAGGCGATAAAGTACAGCACATTTTGGTAGCAGACACAAATCATGTTCTGTGTCAAACTTCAGGAAATAAATGGCACCTCAGAAGCTAGATATACGAGGAAGGAAACGCCAGTTTTCCAATGAGAATGAAATGACAGAGGGAATTGGGATCTATTAGAAGGCTCTGGAGTAACTTGAGCCTGAAGAGGACATTGAAAACAAAATCTGAATCACGTAAGGTTGGAATAACCAGGCTACAAAACATTAATTAGAAACAGATAAAATCCTTTGTCTACGTTTGCTTAGCCTAGCCTTCTGGAGGTCCTGTGCAGCCTGCCACAGGAGGCTCTGCTTTGAGCAGGGGAGTTGCACTAAATGATCTCCCAAGGTGCCCTCCAGCTTCAACCATTCCGTGTAGCTCTTTAATGAAAACATTACTGAAAAATAAAATCACTGCCTAATTCAGTGTTCAACCAAGCTCATGAGAATACAGGTGGATTCATACCTGTGGATCTGATCGGGCACATTTCAGGAGCGGTGGCTGCACCAGAAGACCAGCATCGGCCGCTGTCACAGCAACACTGCATTTTGGACAAAGGCTGAGGGAGCTGGTTGCTGCAGCGCCCGTTGCTCAAAGAAGAGAAGCAGTATCCAGGACGCACATCTACGGAGAGAAAGAAATGGATGTGCAACCATCAGTCCAATGAGGAACATGACTTTCACAAAAGGGAAATGTCCCGTTTTTCTTGGCTGATTACATTATCAATGACATGGCACTTATAACATTATAACAATCAGAAAACAAAAGGCAGAAATCCAGAAAAATCTAGATAATATTTGGGCTGCTTTGGATTCAGGTGTAATACCTCCCGTGAGAAAGCTGAAACAAAATATGGAACAGCAATGAATTAATAGAGGCAAAGACAAGACTAGAAAGGTTTATTCAGTATATAATAAAATATGCTTCTGTGCCCCCAAAGAAAAATCGCAGTGTCATCTCTATTAAAGATAGTACCAAATCAATTCTGTTTAAGCTTTGATTTGAAAGCCACTGATGTACAGCAATAAACTCACAGCATTGCAGCTCTGAAAGCATTAATTCATTTTTCATTAGTCATGGCCTCCCCAGCTGAAGTATGTAGCGATTTGACAAGATATAGGCTTACAGGCAAGAAACAGCAACGCAGCTTTAACTGGTGCCATCACATTGTTTACGGAGATGTTCTGGCTTCCTGTCTGAAAAGGGTAAGCACGTGCTGTACAAAGAACGTCCTGTACCCAGATTTCATACACTCAGCTCTCACAACATTGCACAGAGATCCCCCAGCTTAGAGAAGGGAGAGAAAATGTGGATGGGAGCAAAATTTAAAAAATAAAATAAAATAAATATCTTGTGATACAATCTGAAGCTCTGAGCAATTGTTTCACAATATGTCACAACACGTCAAACTCAATATAAGCTATGGTGTGATTTGATGCTGCAGGATAAACCTGACCATTTCTTTTCCTAAAATGTAGGAACATTTGATGTCAAAATGTAAAGGAAAAAAGCTGCAGATAGTAACCTAACAACAGCAGACACCATTCCCTCGAGAAACAGTATCTCAGTTATCCAGGGCATGGTGGATTCATCTGTCTAGTAACAGTGTTTTCCAGAGTTTACTAGCTGTTCTAGTGGATATAAAAAAATGCAGGGAAGTTTCTTATTATTTTGAGGAAATTGATATATAGTTATATGTTGGGAGAGTTTGTGATGGTTCTGCCTTTTATTAGCTGGAACCCTGAACACGGATATTACTGGCAGTACAGCTAAGAGAGTCAGTTGGCCTTTGCTTCCAAACTTTAGTTAGTTCACTCATATTACAATATAATGAAAATCTGAAATGGAGGGGAAAAAAAATCTACTCAGTTCTATTACAGATCCTCCATTTTCTCCTGGTACCCAACTAAACTACCAAACACATACAGTCCTTAATCCATCATTTTAAAACTCAAATAAAGCTCTGATGCACACTGTTCCCCACTGCATCTGTTATAATTTTGGTCTTCATATGAAGTGGAGAGATACTCCGATGCTTGGTGTGATGGTGGGGTGGATGGTAAGGAAGGAAGTCATCTAACAGACCCTATCATCATCCTTCTCAGTTCTGGTCAGTACCAAGTTTTGAAACATTTAAAAGCAGTATGGGCAGAGGTGGAAAAAGGATCTACAGGGGACCTGTGCAAGCACACAATGTGCCATAAAAACGTAAATACACAGCAAACATCTTTGTCTTCCCCAAAGGTACAAGAGCTTAGCCAAAAGCCACATAATTTTCAGAAAAAGACAGTAAATTCATGAGAAAAATGCCACATCTTTCCATATTCTTAATCAGAAGTGATTTTTTTTTTTTCCTCTTTCATTTTCTGTTCCAAATGGTAAAACACACAAATACGGGCAAGGACAGCAGGAAACAACTTTTTACTCTTTCAGCTTTTAATATTTTTCACTAAAAAATACAGTATTTTGAAAAGGCAAAACATCACCATGAAAGAAAATTAAAGAAAAGAAAAGCCATTGAGAAGTAACACTGATCAAATAAATTTATGCCAGCTAGAAGTATGTGCTAGTGGTTTTCTTCACAGCACTCTTCATGTACTTGGGTTAAGATGTTCTGCTCTAGTTTCTGCTCTCCTGCTCTAGGAGATATTATCTTTGCTTTGTCTACTCTAATTTTTAAAGTTTGTAATAATGGAACTCCTGGTTCTTCCTTTGGATGTTTGGCTTTAGTGTGCCTCAGTCTGAGTCCCATAAGGCATACATTTCTTAGAAGCACTTCCTCATCTCTAACAGGACAGACATGTTCAGCTAACACTTTTCACTTAAGACAGGCATGTTGTGATCAAATCAAGATTACATGTTTTGCCCAGCTCAAGTACAGATTTGGGCTCTGATCTCGTTAATATAGCAAGTATGCAGTCTGCATATTAGACATGGATCCAAAATATCTGCAGATAATTAATAGTGCGTCCCATTTAGCACGTTTTGCCTTGGACATAAAGCCAAAATTTTAATGATGGCTCATAGTCTGGCATATTACTTAACACAGCCTGTCATCATTTAAATACCCAATTCTTTAGCTGAACTATTTCAGCCTACAAATACACTGGGTAAAAAGACTGGGAAACTGCAGGAATATAACATGGGTATGAATGTTGGGCAGTCCTGACTGAGCCATGACTATAAAAGGTAAAAAAACAAATGGAAGTTGTGCACCTCTAGAAATTTTTTTGTTACAGAAAGGTGAATCTCCTTAAGTACAAGCAGCAATCAATGATTTAATGATCCTCAGTCATTTATGAGCTATTAATCTGAAGCAATAAAAGCAACTCCCACTGTCATTTTAAGTGTACAGTATGGATACAATCTACTGAAGTGCTGTTCTTGATAATGGAAGAAATATAGTTGCTTTCTCACAACCTGCCGAAATAAAATGGCACCATTCAAAATTAATCATAACCCAAACTGCTTCCAGATCTCTTGGGGAACTTAGTATCAATTGGTACTTTTGTCTGTGAAGTTATTTGGTGTGTTTTGTTGGGCTTTTTTTCCTAATTTTTCCCAATTGATTTTCTACCAAAGGTACTAAACACAGGGTGCTCTCTTGAACCCCAGGGTTGGCACTCTGTATGAGCCTTTAAACAAGCCAAAACTGAGAAAATAAACCTTTCATTTGATTCTCAAATGACAATAATTGCTCAAAATTCAGCACTGGCAGTGAAAAAAGAAATTACTGCGTAAAAATGAAGAAAAAAAATAAATTACTTGAATACTTGACATGCCTCAGAGTAGGCTGTACACTTCCCAGAAGCAGTAAGTGCTAATACTACTCCTCCATGGCTTTGGCACTGCAGTGGCAGTCATTTAATTCACACAGACCTTTGGCTCCTGGTCTGGCCTTTGGAAGACAAGTTCTGCTCTGCCACAGTGAAAGCCTGAAAGAACAGCACTGCCAAATCATCAACGTCGTGAAAGCAGATACAAATGTCCAACACTCAGCTTATCACACTACTCGCTTTAATGAAAAATATCTGCACTAAGGTCATAGCACTTGCAATGAGGAAAAAAAAAAAAAGCTGTTTGGGGTGATTACCTTCTTTCTCAAGTATATTTACTTTTCTAAATGACTGTTGAATGCAATAAATCAAAGACAAACATGAGAGCAATAATATCAAGAGACAAGTTAAAGAAGTTCTGCCTATTTTAAGGCAACAAATACAGCATAACAGAAAAACTGTAGTAAGAAAAATGAAAGAGAAGGTCACAATGGAGAGGGAAAGAGGAAACATACTAGAAATGGAAAACTCATTTTAGAATGCGTATATAGGCACATGATGTACTTCCGTATAAAAGAAGGATTTCAAGATCATGAGCTGAAATACATTTCTGGTACACTGTTACGCATTTTAGATATTCATGAATGTTCATGACACCTACTGTCCTATTATTTACAGGATTCTACTCACCTATGCACTTTAAGCCATCAGGAGCTGTATAAAACCCTGGAGGACACTTGCAAAAGTAACTGCTAACTGTGTTTGAACACTCTCCTCCATCACAGATTCCAGGAATGGTGCTGCATTCATCAATATCTTCAAGGCAAAAAGAGAAACAGACAGGTTAGCTAAGGTAGTTCTGGCATAAGAACAGGTATTTTATAATTAGTATTAATGATCAAACTCACTGTGGTCTGAGACCCTTCCTAACTTACATACTAGGGGCATAACCAGCAGTTTTGAATCAGAATCTTTTGCTAGGCATCTTATAAACACAAGTGAAACAGAACCTAAGAAAATACTGTATCTGAAAACTGCAAAAAGCCAGAGGGTTTATTTTACTGCTTAATAATGATGGATGAAAATCTTAAACTGCAGAGGAGATTTACTCACTGTAAGTAAACCATAACACCTCCAGTTTGAGTTCTGTACACTAGAATTGAGAAAAATGTCATGAGACCTGTAATGACCATAGCAATCAGGAGCTTAACCGTTATGTTTCACGGTATCTCGAGCAGCACAGCATCTCCTGGCACCATACTGAGGGAATGGTTCAAAGGGAAGTGTAGCACCTACTGAATAGCCTATCCTTCTTACTGCACTTGGGTTTTTCTTGGAAATCCCCCATATAAAAGCACTGAGCAGCTAGGCACTGTTTAACTAATGCAACCTGACAGGATTACAGCTACAAGCAGGATGACTGCAGGCAACAAAAATTACCTTTCCTAGCTTTCTCCACTGAATGAGTGTTCTGAAGTTTCTACAGATTTCTAGACAGTAACTGAAATATCTACTGAAGAAGTCAGGCAATGTCCATAGATTTTGTAATCATAGGTCCAATGCAGAAAAGCTTTCAAAGTCTGCAGGAAAAAAACCTAACAAATACCCTCTTATAGCTGATCATAGGTGTATACATGAACAGAAGGAACTTGAAGGGTTTCTTCCACAGCTCAGAGTTTATGTTATCTACAGTGATGTGAATAACAACCTATGCCAGCCCCAGTCGCTCCTTAATCACCATCAGTAGCCTGCCTGTGATGTGTAGTTACTTTCCCCCCGGGTTCCAGTGACTGTCTTAATAATGCAGCTGTATCTACTTAGCACTGTTCTCATCTTCTAGGAACCTGGAGTCCAGCTGAGCTTAAAAACAGCTCGCTTTTTTCCATGGTACCTATAAGAATCAGCAAAGCGGAGCAGAAAGGGAGGTTATTCTCTAGAGTGATCAACGATAACTGCCTGTCACCGCCATCTACAATCACCCAGTTGCTCTCCCGACAGAGAGAATCCAGCCAGAAATAATGGCATTGCAGGACTCTATCCAACCTCTCCTCCAGAGATCTACAGATAGACACATGGCTGTAATAATGATTTCACCAACCACAAAAATTTCTGAGATGAAATACTGCAACACCACCCAGCACGCCAAAGCAAGGAGTGAATAATATCGTAGTCATTAAAAACGATTGGAGGAACTTAAATGTAACGCCTACATTGGAATTTGGCCCCAACAGATGGGGGAACACCCAAAGTCCCAGAGGACCGTTAATGACCGTTTTAGCAAGTAGAGAGGATCTCTGTTCTACTTCTCTTGTGAAGACAACACAAATTCAGTAATATAGAAGTTATCAATTCCTCTTCCCCTAGGTAAAGCACTGGATGCTCTAATACCCTTGCCTTTGCAGGAAAGGAGTGGAGGGATGAGGGTGGCACACAGATAACCAGACCGTGCAGACCGACCCATCCTAAGCAGTGCGGGTCCTTGGACCCCCTGTGCACACATTCCTCCCCAAGCTCTTGTGATGTGGGTCGCATTCCTCACTTGGGTGTGTGAGAGGGGTGTGACTTTTAGTTCAGTGGTACTTGGAGGATGTTGCCAAAGCCTCAAGTCTGAGTGCCCTGGGAGCACTGCTAAGAGACTTCTGGCTTCTGCTCCAGGGTTATACTCCACAGGAGTCCCAAAAGTCTCAGTGACAAAAAATGTGGAAATTGAATTTTGGTCTGAATAATGCCCTTAATTAACAGACAAAAATGCAGTCGTAAATGGATCAGATTCAAGCATTTTCTGACTCAAATTCACCAATGTTTATCTTAAAGTCAGTGTTGCCACTGTTTACATAGAGTCCGACCTTTTTAAAAGCAAAATCATCACTCTTTATTTTAGGGTTGAGCCTAACCCAAACAGTATTTCACTATTTATATTAGTGTTGACATTCATATAAGCAACATTGTCACTGTTAAGTATGAGTTTTATAAAGGTAAGTATATGCGATATACTCGCAGAAGTAACTGTCACTCCAGGAAAAATTAATCACCTGAATCACCACAAAAAAGTATTTACCTCAGCATTAATGCAACTGGAGCAGGAATAGTTATGTGAAGCAGTAAAATAATGTAACACTTAAAATACAGTCTTTCACCAGCTATGCTAATAAACAGACCTTCGGCCAACACACCTCATTTCCCATCTTGTTGCATTGTCTCTCACTGCACCTGATGATTTCTGTCATGATCCTACTTTAATGGGGACCCACTGAAAAAAACAGTACTGGCACTTCAGCAGGTAGCTCCCAGTTCTACTAAATCAGTGACCAAGGACACTACAGCTGCCAGAAGTCCTACTTGCTGGATAGGAAGTTCAACCAAGCATGCGGTCAGATGTTAATTATTATGTGTTAGAATTAATTACAGTTAATTGTTATAAGGCAAATACCTTGTCTTATAGTGGTGATTTCACCTTAAAACTCAAAGGGATAATTTAAAAAAGCAGAACGGATACTCTGTTGTTACGTGGCTACGCTCTTAACTCTTGAATCACTATCTTGTTTCATGTCTCTTGCACGAGGGTGCTACTTGTAATTCTTTGAATTGTATTAATATCCACACAACTTTAACTAAAATTGCTTGGTACATGCAATACGTACGGAAAGTAAGTCTTTGTCTGCTGAGGTTCAAAAATTTACAGGTATGGAATTGAAGAAAGGAAATTTCATCCTATCTTTGCAGCCAGGAGATCACTCCGAAGGGATTCACAAGACTGGGCAGGAAAGCTGTGGCAGGATTTCGGAATGAATCAAGCAATCCCAAGCTCTTGGGTTCAGTCCTTCAGCTTTTACCAAGTGCAGGCTCTGAATGTGGTGGTTGGTTGGGGATTTTTGTTCTTTGTTTGGGGTTTTTTGTTTGTTTTTTACATGATTCAGCAACCGAAAAATACCATAGGAAGGTTTATACAGTGCAGCCTATGCAAGTCTACAGTTCTCAGTTTTTCAATTACTAATATTTAACAAGGCACATGTTCAGTCTTCCCTATTCACCATGTTCTTGGTACTTCACTCACAGAAGGAAACACTTGCATTGTTGTTCTACTCTATAGTTAGGTTATTCTACTCTGGCAGTCAATATGAAAACTATGCTGTGTACATACTCTTCTGAAATTGCTTTCCCTATCCTGAAATTAAATCATAAAGTTTTGCTTGAAATAAGGATTTTTGTTCTGAAAGAGTAATAATTCTTCCAAAATGACTACGAAAATTTGAGTGCTTCTTTGAAGGCATCTGATGCAAGAAAATGTGGTGCATGCACACCTTACTTTCACAGCCACACACCTTTAGGATGTTGAAAGTTGGCTCTCCAAAATCAATAAGCACTTATGAAACTTGTCTGCTCAAATTAATTTCATTTTTGTCTCGTGACTGAAAGGAGAATCAGCTGTAAGAGTTTAAAAATTACCTGGACTTCACAGTACAAAAGATTAATCAAAACTGTGCAATCGACATATTTCAGGACTACGTTCCTTATGTATCCAAAATTCTCTTAAAGTAAAAAAGCCATCTATGCCTGATTATTATATAGAGTAAAAATACTAAGAAATCATAGTTAAAAATTAGCAAGATTCTGTAATTAAGCTCTGCAAATTTCCACACTAATATCTAGCACCTGCTGTACTTCCAAAACAGGATGACCAGTTAGGAAAGGTAAAATGTTTGTCCTCTACCATCTGCAACTCTAAGGGTGAGTATAGACCGTAGTCCTGCAGTCTTCACTCAGCTGTGTCAAACTGTAATGTTAAATACAGTTTACCTGAGTAAGTGGGAATGATGTCTTGAACCTTCCAGTTATACATACTTTTTGATTAAAAGATCCACACAAAGACATGTGCCTCAAGCATTTCTACAGCAACATGTTGGTTAAAAAAATATTTTTAGTTTTAATGTTGAATTTGTTTCAGATGTACCTTTAAGCCTGTAAAATGTTACGTGAATAAAAAGCTGGCGAAAGCTACAGGGCCAATATTTAAGATTCTCTGGTTTAGAAGGAGAAAGGACGATCATTGGTATTTGTTGTGAAGAATGCTATTTGCATATTCAAGGCAAAAGAGACTGGAAAGTCTAAACAATGCTGGCCCCCAAAAGAAGACTTTCCCCCCCTTTACTTTTAGAAGAAAGTTCTAAAAGTTCTTACCGTCACATTTTTGTGTCACTTCATTAAACTTGTGTCCAGCTGGGCATTTGCACTCAAAAGATCCAACAGTATTAATGCAATTTCCCCCTTGACAGATCCCAGGGATGGCTTGGCATTCATCCACATCTATCATATAAAAAAGGAAAAAACACCCACTTTTAATTCATTTCTCAAGAACAGCCATAATAATTTGTCTACACAGAAATTAAAGTAAATATGCCTTAATCCATTCTTCACCCATCATAATATTATGATACTTGCTTGCGAAGACAGACACTAATTTTGTAATAACTCTATGCAAAGTATGATTAAGTACAGTACTCTAAATATTTTCTGCAAAAAATCACATGGTTATTATTGTTACAGACATTAAACATCTAACTGCTATTGCTTTGTTTTTCTAAAACATCTGGGGAATGGTGTGCAGAAAACACAGTCTGCCAAAATCCAGGTTCCTTTAAAGTATCTGAAGCTGGGTACCCAAAATCACTTGCCCCTTCGAAAATACTGGCAACTCCATATAGCACATAGCCCACCAGCGCAGAGATGCAGAAGCTGCAGAGGAGCAGTGTACACAGAGGGGGCCTCATGCAAAGGCATGGGAAACTGCAGTCATTATTGATGGAAATTATTAACTTGTCACTCCAGTAAGATCAGCACCAATGACCTTAAGCTTTGGTTACGATTTGAGTCAGGGAGTTTCATAGCTATAATTAATGTCTCAGGAGGAATTATTAATGACCTGCTTAGACATTTATAAATTTGGAAGGCTTTCCCCCCTTTATTTGTCTCTCTCTGCTTTTATTTTTTTCACTCAAGAAAATGAAACAACAAAGATGATATCACAGGCTAGGTAGGAAGCTCAAGACAAACATTTTCAAGAGGCCCCAGTTTTTGGCCTCACAGCTGTTTTAGCACAACAACATGCGTGTCGTCACTTAGCTGCAGAAGTGTTGCTACAGCTTAGTAACAGCTAGAGAAAAGAGACTAAAGGAGGAGGAGTGGTATTGCAATAGGAGATGGTGGAGGTCTGGCTCACAGCCTCCAGGCTCTGCCCTGTGTCTGCTGCTCCCTGTTCTCCGGGAGCAAACAAACAGGGCACTCACCACTCTCCAGCCCAAACTACCTGTGCTTCCCCCATTTCCCCAAGGACTACCAGCTACTGCCGGTAAAACCCAATTTCTTGAATTCTTGGGCTTCACACTAGGATTGGTTTCCACGCAGGCACACAAGCTGAAGGAGATGATGCCTTCAAATCTCCCTTTATAAATCCCAGAGAGCCAGCTGTAATGTGTCTTGTAGTCTGAAAAGCAAAGTATTATGTCTGTACAAAAGGCCAAGAGGCAATTTCCCTGGGAGCCACAAGTAGGAAGCTTCAGGAACGCCAAGGGGCATATCTGTACCACATCGCACAGCATTATGTAAAGATCCCAGGGCTGACTGAACCAGGTCGGGAGGTGCAGCAGCAGAGCCAGAGCAGTGCTGTGCCTCAGTTAATCGCTGTACTGGGAGGCACAGAGGACTAAGACAGCCTCAGCACCCTCGACACAGTCACATTGCTGCTGGGACTCAAGCTACAGCAATATGCTGTGCTTTAATAACAGTAATAACCAGACTTCATGGCACTGTACTAACTTTAAAAAAAAAAGAAATTAAAAAAAATAGAAGCCATGCTCCTGAGTCATGATGTCTGTTTCAAAATCCCACCTTTTAGCTTTCATTTTCCTCCTTTGTATCTTTAAAAAAAATCTCAGCTGCGATATTAATTTAACTTTCGGCCAGACAGACAAAGTCAAACTGTGGGCAGCGATATTCTATTTACTTTTTAAAATAAACTTGCTCTCCCCTCCTTTCTATTTTTTCTGACTTCTCCACACAATAACGGTTCCTTTTTCTCTTCAGAGAACCTGGATTTTATTTAACCTGCTTTCCTTTATTTAGATTGAATATGGATGTGAAATCCCTGAAATGTCTTCAGTCTGAATGGATGTTATCTGATTTCAAAAGGACTGGATTTAGTACAATTGCATGAAAAATAAAGCTAATATGTGGTTCCATAACAGATCTGTTGAAATTATGAACACATTACAAGAGAAGGGAAAACTGGAAAGTACAAGTCAAACATACAGGGCCAAAACTGTGTTGGCACTGCATACAGATTAGCATAAATGTAGCTGCATGCTAAGAAATGTGAAGCAAGCAGAAGTAGCCTTATCCCGAACTGCACAAAGCCATTAGAGAGGTCACTGCAGCTTTTCCGTGACACAAATGAGGGATGTAACTAGGTGTGGCATGAGTTCAGGGGTGTGGGCCACATATTTATGCACATAAGATTTCAGAAGTGTCCAGAACCTCGATTCACAGATTTCTGCACAATTTAGTTCTGACCTTAACAGTGAGAGGGAGAACAGAATGGCTGAGGTCAAAATATGTGCACATTTTGCAGTATACACAAACATGCCCATCTCAAAGTTCATCATGCCTGTCTGCAGGCAGCAGCCAGGACTTGGCCTATGACAGAGGGTATCTACATTTTTAATGCAATGGAATGCCTTGAAGTCCTTCATAGGAATTTTATGATTAAATAAAATTACTCATAGATCTATAATCTTTATCTCCCTTATTTTCAAAAATATCATAACTTATTAGAAAATGTTAGATGGATTGAAATAAACTAGCCTCAAAGACATGGTCCTGGGAATGTATAATCCACATCGGTTTAATACATAACTGCCCCTGTTAACTTTCTCCTGTTTCCTGCCAGACATCCAGACAATAAAAGAATTTATACAGCTGGAAGTATTAGAATAAAAGCCAAAAGCAGTGTAAGGACTTTCTATGGTAAGGCATGCTCTGAAAGAAGTAAGCAACATCTGGGTGCATTTTACGATTTGAAACAAATGCAAATGCATTTCCAAAATTGTATAAAATATATAATAGGGCATTTCAAATGGCACGACATGCACTTTTCTCCAGGTCGAAGCAGTGTAGCTCAAGAGATAAGACACTCAAGATGAATCCAAAATCAACAAATCTTAGCTAAAAAATCCCACACCGGATAAATGGAACAGTATTGCCACAGATTGATTTTTGCATGTTTTGAGTGCTTGTTGAAACAGAATAAATTCCTCCACAAAATGATCAAGTGGTACACTCAGAAAAACACCATTACAGAACCAAGGGAAAGGGCTGCTGGCAGTGAGAAATTCATTAAGATGCTGGCTGCTCTCACATGACCTAAGTTACTAATGTACTCACTTGAACATCAGGCACTCACTGAATCATGAAGTAATGCATCTGACAATGTTTTTCCATTCTTCACACGTATAGCTGAGAATGGCTTAGGACAGGTTATTCACAGCAGTGTAACTCAATTAAGATTAATCCAGTAACAATTTCAGCAGCTTTTGGGGAAGCTTTGCTGTTAACTTACCTTGACAGGCCCCAGTTCGAATGTTTGGAATGAAGCCCCGGCGGCAGGGATGCGGCTGGGCAGGACACATTTCACAAGGGTGGCCCCATGCCCTTCCAACTGTGGCACAGCAAAGCGTTTTCGTGCAGACTATTCCACTGAGCTGGCCCTGGCACATCTGGTTGGTTATCAAAGTGAAGCAAGGGCCGGTCCTGTAATCTGCACCAAAGACAGGAAACCTAATCAGCACCACAATAAAAATACACAACAAAACTCATAATAAAGAAACACAACAGCACATTTAGGCAGGTCGTCAGCACATAAATTGCCCGCCAGCCCAATAAGATTACTTAGCAGTGTTCTGCAGAGAATTTTGCTCAAGTTTTCTTCTCATTGAAATCCACTGTAAATAAGCAGCTCTGTAAATACATTGTGACTATTTTACCAGGAGTATTATATACTTAAAATTCTGCAGGTCCCATTTGCTGCTTGGTTTAATCTCTAGTAATACAGTTTCGGAGGCATTTTCATCAGTTTGTTTTAAATATTCAGTACATTAATTAAAGTAATACTGATAAAAGAGTTAGGATATGTTTATTTCCACAAATGCTGTTCTCAAATGAGTCTCAAGGGAAGAGAATACAGACTGCAGGAAGTTTTTTGAGGACAGTTTTCACTGTTATTCAGGCATACGCTGTACCAGATATGTGGGTAAGCTTTGCCTACAGCTGAATGGAGGGCATGTGGTACACATCTGCTTCGATTTGTTTATGGTAGGACAGGCCACTTAGCCAACAGACAGAATTAAGCTAAGATGTTAATAAAATACTTAGTAAGCTTTATTTTGTTCCATTCTCCAAGGGCAACAACCAAACAGTGGTACTGCCAACGCCTGCTGTCTCCTGGACATCCGGGGTGCGCACTTCTAGTTAATTCTTCACAAGCGACCCTAACATGTTTTTCTGTTCTGGTGCATCAGGACAGAGTCCAGCATCCTGTAAGCACAGCCACTAAATTAGGAACCTGATGTTTGCCTGTACTGAAACAGTTACCGAGTGCCTCATCCAAGGTCACTAAGTAATCCACACTGCCTTACAGTTGTGACATTATAAATTCTTCCAATTTTCGTGCCACTTCCAAACTTTGTAACAATAATATGTTTTCACTAAACCACTGATAAAAAGTGTTAAACAGGGCAGAAGTAAGAACGGATGCCTTTCCCATCTATCCCATCTCTCCATACCAGGTGTACCTTGAAACCTATCATTTAACTAATCTTCATTTCAACCCAGGGGGGCTGTTTCCATACACTATAATTCTGCTGATTAATCAAGCCACTCTTTGATACAATAAATAAAATGGCTTATGGAAGTCCTGTAAGCTGTATAATAGTGTAATATGGAGAATTAACCTGCATGATATGAGAACGCTTTAGCTAGCTCTTTTCATTCTCCTTGGTGCTGGTTAGCTGGACTAGCTGTATAAAAATATATAAATGCAAATACTGCTATTCAATGTTTCCCTTACGTGCTATCAGATTGCAAATATAAATTTTTTCCTATTCCCTCCAAACAGTACTGAACACTTCACTCTCCTCTTCCCTAGCAATTTTGTCAGCTTCATCATGAAATGCATCAGAACCTCTGATAACATCTCTCTTACCCTTTGTTACTTAATTCCTTTGCAGAGTCTTAACTTTTTTTGGCTTGGTATTTCTCATTGTGTCTCTTCACTTCCCATATTAATTTTTTATCCTACAGCTTCTATCAAGTTCTTTTCCCACTTTTAAATATTTTTGTAGCTGCTTTCATTTTCCTGGTTAGACAGGTTTGTTTTGCATTTGTCAAAACTGACATTGCCTTCTTTCTCATTTTTCACTGTAGAAATGCAGCTTTGGAAGCATGTAGTACAAACCCAAATATTACAGGCTACATCTTATTCCTTCAACACACAAATAAATCATGATCAAGTATATCTATCAATTAAAAAACTTCAGTTCCAAGATCGATTCTTCATCCTTGAACAAAATTAGGTCTGAGAGCGCTATCTACTGTATGCAAAGCTCCCAATATTAAAGCCCTTACTACTAAAACAACAGATGACAATTTCTTTAGAAACGCCACAGTTTTGTGTCGGCAACAGGAAATCTCCAGTGTACCTCCTCAGAATGAAATCCCTCATTGTAGATTGTCCCTATGCCATTTATATATAGACCATTTAAAAAGGAGTCATTTTGTTCTCTGTCGCAGCGGGAAGCACGCATCAGACAGTAGTGAATAACCCAACTTGTATTTTATGGTAGAATATGAATGGATCAGCATTTACGATTGTTTGCTTTCAAGCTATAAATGACTTAGCAGTGGCTAATATGACTTAGAAATATGGTGAACCCAATGAAGTTAACTTTATAATCATGCAAATCTTTCCACAAGGTTTCAGTATCAAGAAGTAGGTCAAATATGCGCTCAAAACCAAGCAAATCCAGCTCCTATTTGTTATTATCCAAGTTGATAGCATTTTAGTATGGAGAATTATAGACTTTATTTTCACCTAATCTTTTGCCTTGATAAATTTTATTCTTAATACTCTATTTTCTGCTGAGTACAGCTTTCCTGCTATTTTCTCAAAGACAATCTTTCACCTTTTCAGAAGTAAGATTTTCTTTTGCGTTCTTAGTGAAGAATTGTAAAGGTCAGAAAACGCGTAAGAAAAAGATCATCTGGATGTACGCACTGACCTATGGCCACACAGAAATCCACACTTCAAGGCCTTTTTTTTTTTTTTAATGCAAAGATTAACAAAAAGAGCTCTAAAATTACAGGATTATTAGTGAGTTTAAGATTTTTTTGATACATTACAAGATGAAAGCCTATGAGAAGGAAATGGGATTCCACTAACACGATGGCAAAATGAAAGGAAATGATATCACATGTAGAGAGATTTCCTTGAGTCACACACTTTTCCTTGAAGGTGTTTGGTTTTATGTATTATGCTGATTTCAGAAGATGCAGTAAATGCTAGGGTCTATGCTATAAGGCACTGACTTGGGATATGAGCTTAAAACACCTATTGTTATTTTGCAACAAAGTTTCCTTATAGGTTCCTGCCATTTGCAATTATGCCAACTACTTCAATGAGTAAGGCTCAAACACAAGGTTCCAAGTGATCAGTCAGGGGTTGAAAAGAGAGAAAGGGGAAAAATACAGCCAGAAAAGCTATTACAGTGTTTGTTTGTTTTTCCAGAGGTAATTTCATTTTAACTGAAAAATGTTAAGACTTGAAATTATTTTAGTAAAATGATTCTTTTAAGATGCACAACTGATAATTCAAGTGTTTTAAGTCACTTCTAATACAAATTTCTGCAAGTGCAAGCAGGCTTCAGTAAGGCATTAGTCATAGTTATGTGACAACTTTATCTGCTTCTTCACATACTTCTTAGCTATTTTGATAAGGAATAATTCCACAAGGAGCCTCAGACAACTGAGAAGGCAGAAACTATAAAACTACATTAAGTTCATAAACCATCAAAAAGAGCAAGAGCGCAGTAGAATGAGGCTGGTTTGCACCATGCAAGAATCCAGCTTATTAAGTCTGCAGGAAGAATCAAGCTGCATTTTGATCTAGAGCTTGTTCCTGTTTCAGCCACAATCATCAAATAATTTTAGTTATCTTCACAAAAGATCCTTTATATTCCTAAAAGGACCGGAGAGGCTGCTGAAGTATGTAGTGCTGGCAGGCTTTGATCAAAACCAAGCACAGCAATAAGTAATGATAATTGTTCCAAGTAATGCTGGACAGCACCAAAGAGACTCCGAGCACAAGGATAATGCAAGACTTTCAACATCAGATACACATCTTAAGCCCTCAGTTCATGTTAACCTCTGTTTGTTTCCAAGCACAATATAGTTTTTAATGTAAAAATACAGTTGAAAAAATTTTGAACCAATGGAACCCAAATTAAACAATTATGCTACTGCAAGAATTCTGGATGAAATTCTGGTCACGCTTCCCTCCAAGAGTCATTCCTTATAAATCTCTTAGAAAGAGCTCTTGATGTTTCAAATTAACAGCCTGATTTTGCAAACTGTTAGCCACCTGCTAGGCAAGTTGACAGACTCCTCCATCCCTGTTAAAATAAATGGAAACTGAATGGATGCAAAGGTCTAAGGATGGGACTCTAGCAAGCCAGCAGTTATCCCAATCAAGATCTCTTTACTGAAAACAGGAAAATGAGCGCTGTTTTTCCAGTTCTCAGCACATACAGCTCGGTGCCTTGTGCTGCACACTGGCTAAGAGCAAACCCAGACCACTGGGTCAGCACTTCACATGGGTAAAATCTGCATGAACCTCCAAATCCAGCCAAGACTGCTGTGTAACTGAAACCACCCTCAGCAAGGTAAACTGGCAGCTTTCCCTTTCCTTAGTAGAGGGGGAAAGGGGAAAAAAAGGAATATTCCATTATCATACAAATTATGAAAGAAAGGTCAGAAAGGGCTCTGAGGCAAGTGAAGTACCTTAAAGCTGATCTTTATTACAACTTACTTTCCTGTCTAGCAGCATTTCTGTTTCTGCTGTTTGGTGTGTTGATGGTAGCTGTTTTTTTTTAACCAGCTGGGGATTAAAAGAGGAACATTGGAAATGAGACCGCACAAGGCAGTAACACAGTCTCACCTCTGCAAAGCCTGCTCAGCGCAGCTCCCGTGTGACCCACTGCACTTGATAGCCCATGCGGCTGCTTGGCCAGCCATCAGAAAAGAGAATCACAAACAGTTGTACCTGAGAACGCTCTTTTGGAAACTGAGCTCACACAGCCAAACAGGAACTCTAGCTAAAAGGTCGGCAGACTCAGTTTCAAGTTGCAGAATACTTTTAACACCGTATACAACTTCAGGCAAAATTCAACTATTATTTTCTCAAGCATCCAAAATGCGCATTTCTAATTAAAAAAAAAAAAAATCTTATAGCAATTCTGTTTTTCCACAGCATTCTTAAAGTACAAACAGGTATTTTAAATGTTGAGAGAATTAGTGACTATGCAGTTACAAGCAGAAAAATATCCTGGGTAATTAAAATGCAGCAGTCTGCAGTCAGGTGCAGGAACATTATGAGAAATCAAGGTGCCATCTTTCCCTGGCCTGGAATGGCAGGTGCCGAGAATACTATATATAAGATATGACATCTCGGTTACAGAGGGGGAAAATTTGAAAATTTGCCTTGAACGTAACTTTTAGATTCGAAAAAGTAGGATTACGATTAGAAAAACAGATAATGGGATTTCCAAAGAAGTTTCCAAGAATGTCCAGTGGCTAGACACTTATATATGGGAAAAATTAACGGGGGAGAAGGGAACTCTGAATCAATCAACTCAAATGTCACCAGGAAGAATGAAAATGACATCAAGCAAATTATGGGTTTGGAACAGGGATAAAGACAGTGGTTTAAAAAATTAGCTTTCACTGAGCCATGAATGAACAATCTTAAATTAATCCTAAAAATACGCACATATAATCGTATTTACCTAAGCTGATTCAGGTGTGCTTGCACAAACAAAACTCCTACCACTTTTCCTGAGTTTAAAAACCAGGAATGGAAGAAATGTCCATCAGATATTCTGATCTAAAATCGGAAATAAACGGTGACACAATGGCAGCATGGATATGATAAGAAATGCCAACCCCTAAAATTTTAGTTCTTTGAGAAAGTCATGTTGCTTGACAGCATTGGAAACCATACAGTACTTCTCATTATACGAACAACTATATTGTTAATGGAAAAACACAGCTTCCATCACAGCGTATTTCAACATACTTCAATTATTTTTACTCTCTTCAGAGAAAGTAGCAATACATTTAAAGATGATGGAGAAAAGCACCATATGCCTCATTTCAGGAGGCAAGATCTGCTGAGCCTGAAACGAGAATTTTTGCAGTAAAATTTCAAGAATTCCAGAGGGTCTCAGAACTGACACAAGAGCACAGCATAACCAAGCTGACTGCAGCAGTAAGTGCCAGCATAGCACAGAGAGTTACAGAACACAAAGCTTTAGCATTTCAGGCTCAGTTTCCAAATGCTCTTCAAAGTGATTCTAGATATCTTCAGACATACTAAAATATCCTGATAAGAACAAAGAGAAGAAACAGAATGCATTATTTATTTACTCCTCCCAAAAAGTTAATGCAAACCTGTGGATATCTCTGTAAAAAACAGGGAAGGGCAACGCGCTCCTAACTCCATTTTCACTTGCAAAATGCCCTTTTCCATTGCTTGTAGGCTATCATGAAATCATGTTTTGCATACAGGACTTAGAGGTTTTTAAGTGCTGGTCAGAAAAGCAAACGACCCTGCTCAGCAGCCCATGGGATAACTATTACTTACCTCCCTCTTTCCTAAGAGGGGACATGTTACACATCTCACTTCACGAACTGAATCAAGAACAGACACACAACACAACATTCCCATGTTAGCTCAGTGCACTGACTTCCAACGATTTAAAAAGTCAGACACAATAATTCTCTGTCCACAGGTGACACTGAAATGCCAGTTGATAAATGCATCCAATCACAACACACTTTTTTCCGCACGGGCCATTTCCTTAAATAATTACTCACTGTTAAGCACTCCCTGTCCTCTCCTCCCCCCAGCCAGACACCATTACTCACCCCAGTCAGATCCCAATGTGTCATCATTGGAAAGTACATGGCAAAGATATCAGAGGGTGTTCAGAAAGAAAGAAAACAAAATTTTGTAAATATTTTAAAACTTATTTCCTACACTTCTTACCAATGAGGTTTGGTAGGTTTAGCTGTGGTATGTGAAGAAATTATCAGTGTGCCACTTCTGTCTGCTCCGTTCCAGTGCCAGAGATGGCTTCACGTATCAACAAGACCCTTTCCCAGCTGCTTCAGCATACAGTGCAGCACAGAGCTCAAACTGCTGAGATTTAACACTGGCTAGTGCTAAGATGTCACTGGAACTGGGGACTCGGAGTGCAACCACTCAGGCACTGCTTCTGGCAGGGGTAGAAATCTGGCAGCAGAAATGTCTCAAAATACCACAGCTGTGCTGCGGACAGATCACAGCTCCAAGTTGCCTCTCGTTATTTTAACAAGAGTAAGAGACATCTATGGAAGTGTATCTAACACTTGCAATAAATAACTTCCACTGGTATCATAACTCTTTAGTCTGTATTAGCCACAAAAGTTAGTTACTGTCTCATATATTCCAGCCCCAGGAATATTATCCTCTAATTCATGATTCTGATGACCCCATTTCTGCATGTCTTCCTCACCTTTGCTTGTTGCAAATTGTTCTCATATATTGACTTGCTGGCACACTTCAGCCTAAATTTATTTTCCATTCCGTAAGCTGTTTCACAAATCCACTTCTGCACAGATGATTTGTTTAACATGTCTACCTAGCAAATATTATCTAGTCTTCCTAGGATACTGGTTAAAGAACAGGACTTTTAAATAACAGCTTACCAACCATGAGAGACTAACACGATCAGTTGCATTTGATGTACAGAACAATTCAGGCTGACCATTTTCAAAAGTATTTTGGCAACCCATTTTCAAGAACAAATATACAACTATTTTCATGCCAATTTTGTTCTCGCAACTGACCCAGTTCTCGAAGTCTGTAACTGAAAAGTAATAACATTACAGTAATAAAATAAAAAAATAATGTTCAAAATTATTATAGAATTGGAGTGATTTGTTGCACACATTTTAATCCAACACGCAGACTAAGCATTTCACCAAAATCAAGGCTTTAGCTCTGTTGTTCCCAATTATGTGCGGCAGCAGTCCAAATACAGAAAATTGTTACCACATTTTATTCTTTTCCATGATGAAGAAAACAGTAAGCAATGCAGCTAAATGCAGAATAACTTCTCATTTCTGAATAATCAGTTACCTGACAAACTCTAACCCACCCTACTTTGCTGTATAAGCTACAAAGGAACATTTCTTTGCAGATTTTAATTTTTCCAATTTCTTTCACAGGCTAGCAACAATGAAATAAAATTCTGAGTTTATTTCCATCTCTCTTTTTGCAAAAAAGCAACTAACTTTGGTGACATATTTATTGTCAAGACCAGATGATTATTGGGAGAACGGATTCAATTGAAGAACTCTGGAAGCTTCACTTAAAAAGGACAAGTTGGCTGAAGTTTATTACAACTTTTTAAAAAGAGTTCTTAAGAAGTGCCACGTTATAGAAACTCTCTTAACATACCACAAAGTATTAACTATTAAATAGCAAGGTAAAGACAAAGCTAGTAGACGAGCTCTGTATATTTCTTCTCCTTGGCTCCAGAAGCCATTGACTATAAAACAACTGAGACTATCCAAAAGTAATGCAAACTCTCTAAGAAAAATAGATCCTAAATTACTTAGAGTATATTAAATAGACCAGCATCCAAAAAAAGGGAAAATGCTTTCAGACAATGCAACACACAGGATTTAAAGAGATAGGGTTCACATTTAAAAAGGAGAAGAAGTGGTACAACACATTAGAAATAACCTTCTCTTTTTTTTTTTCTAAAATATAAATGTTCCTCTGCAGTGTCATGAAACACAATACAACTGCAGAGCACTGGAATGAAACTCCGTCCAGAACTGAAAATGGGTTATAAATAAAAAGGGGAGGTGAGAGGGAGGAAGGGAGCCAATTTTACTCCTCAAGCTAAGTGAAATACAATGAGTAAACATACAGCAGGAACAGTGAGAAGTCGACTCACTTTCAGTGTGGATCACTTAACGGGAAGGCAGTAAATGTATTGATGTTTTGGGTGGCGATAAGTTTATATTATCATAATGACACACTGTACAAAAAACTAACAGAATCCTAACAGAATGGTCCTAACAATGGTCTTAACAGAATGCAGAACTTCTAATGTTCTGGCAGCTCTTTAACAAGGTAATTAGAGCAACCAACAATTTCTTCTCACTCCTTTCTAACAGCTGCCAGGAACTATCTGGCTCATCCTAAGCAAGCTCCCTCTTTGCTATAACCCAAAAGGACCAGCGCACTTAAGAAATTACGGTGGTGGAAAACTTGTACCAAATGAAAGCAAGGGGTACGCAGATTGTATTCCCGTGAAGACTCTTCTCCCCATGGCAGACAGTTCCCTGACGAAATTTCTTCAGCCAGGTATTTGCCAAGGTTTTTGTACTCTGAATCCTTCCCATATACCTGTGGTTTTAGTGATACGATTCTAGTGATGACAGATTTGATATGTTGTAAATAGTGAATTTTTTTTTTACTAGCCTGAAGTCTTCGGAATAACTAATACTGTTCTTTTTGAGTAAGGTTTTAACGCAGAGTTTTATGTTGTAAAATTACAAAAAAACCCTGAAAAACAATGACAATATACAGTATTTTGATTTTCACAGAAATGTTTTAACAATTATTTAATTTTGTGACTGCACAATAGCCCCGAAAATCTCAGAAAGTGTTACAAATGTAGGTCAATAATGTACAAAAATTGCTTTAGGCACTAATGTCTCCCCTCTAACTTTATAGTGAAACACATCAACTACTTAATTGAAATACCATGCAACCCTCTGTGTTACGGGATCGGATTCCTTCCTCAATGAAACTGTGGCATCACTCTGTGTACACACCAGTGTAATCACGACCAGAATCTGGCTCATTTTGCATAACCACATATATGGGATTTGCATTAAGACTGTGGTCCAAAAATAAACACAGCAATAACATGCACTACTTTGAATAAGTCTGATAGTATCTCTGTTGAAATGTTACAGAACATATGCCATAATTCTGGAATTATCTCATGTATTCAATACCTATTGCTAGAAGTAGGAAACATCGCTTTCCAAGAAGGCAAATGATCTAACCTTGACTCAAGTGTTTTCAACTAAGCAAATATAATTTCATTGAATATATATATTGTGCCCACTAGTATAATGTGCATGAGATGCTAACACTCGTGTGTTTCATTGCTCTTAATTTTTCGTACAGTTCTGGAGATATTACTACAGACCTTACCTCTCAGTTATTATTCCCACGGTCGTCTTTGGATTGTACAAGCTTTCAGTGAGTCTAGGTTTCTCCCTTCATTAACACTTTCCTGTAATATTTACTGAAGCATTAAAAAAGTAAACTCTCATCAGTTCTTTAAGGTCTACTGTCATTTCTGTCTTCACTGACCACTTTGTTGGAGGAGTCCTCTTTGCCTAGCACGGCAGATGTCCCCCAAAGTCAATGAATGACTGGCCTCAAGTGACTGAGGACTCTCTGAATCCATCACATCTTTAATCTAAGGATTATAGAAATTATTTAGGACAACTGCCACTTAAACGCTCCTTGTTAAAACCACATCAAAAGCCTGATTTCCCCAAGCAGTGAGAGAATACAGGGCTAATTATAATTAAGCATCTTGACACAGAAAAAAACCCCTAATCTACAGACAATTATCAAACTTAGGGTCAAGTTATCTTCTTACGTGCATGCTGCAGGCAAGAAGAGCAAAAGACCTATACTGACTCTCCTGTTAGCAATGTAATGAAGAGCACATTTTATTTTATTTTTTAACTTAAGATACTCGTTGGGAACAATTGCAAGTCCTTCTAAAAGACTTCAAATTACCATGAATAGTCCAGGCAAACATGGGAAACTTCTTGTGCTTTTACTCAAAATGCAAGTAACTCCACATTCTTAACATATTGCTTAACATTTCTTATCTTTTTAATAGCATCTATGCTGATGCCTTTGGCCTTTTCTTATTCATCACACTTATATGTCACACATGTAATGTGTACACATTAGTGTAACAGGTATTGCAGATGTATTTTTACCTCAGCACTGGAAACTGGCATCTCTTCTACTTGTCAACAGGAATGTCAGGTCCTAAGATTTCTTTTGCCTCCACACATGGGGTGAATCATTAAAACTCGGGAAACAGTCACCACCAGCCTGAGTGCTTTGAATATGAACATTCAAAGTCTGAGACTGAAATCCTACCAGATTTCTGTTTCCTCTGTATTAGATAGAACTTGTTGGTTTTGTAGGTGCCCAGACACAGACATTCAGCATAAAGTCCAGGACCCAGTTACAAATAAACTGTTCAACTCACTGACTTTGATTAGAGAATGACAATTCAGTGGGGGAATCCCATTGCCTGTGCCTGCACACACCCACACGCAGAAAACAGCCAGCATTAGGGGGTGAGGGGAAGACAGAGATCCTCCCAGCTTCAGAGGCCTCTTTCCAAAAGCTAGGCCATACTGGCTCAATCAAAAGTGACATACTCCAATTGTATTTTACTAATTATGTGCTCACGGGGAATAGCATCAGAATCTTGGAAACTGTAGTTTGTACTGAACGGTCCATTACACTGATCGCCGTACAGTTTTGGATGATTTCTCACTACTTATTTTAGAGATTCTGGGTTGAAAAACCAGGTTTCTCTCACCTCCATGCTGCACGAATCCCAATGGTTCTTCAAAGCTGATTTTTTTTTTTTTTTTTGCCATGACAATCACTGAAATATATCTGTGCATATACATAGAACATCTGGAATTAATGGTTTCAGTTAATGGAGTTCATAAAAGTGATGCCCAAGAACATATGTTAGTGAGAACAAGATAAGTAATTTTTATTTGGGAGATGTGGGAGAAAGGAATCAGGGGTTCAGCAAATGAGCCAGGTGTCTGTGAATAGCTAACTAGGGCACTGAGGAGAACAGCCAGCTCTGCCAGGTTCTTACAGGATGCTTCAACACAGTAATGCTGATTTCATACAGAAATGGGAGATCCTAGATGAAAGAGGATAATGGATATAAATGCATAAATATCCACATATACTTGCAGTTTTTCTTTTTCTCTTCCATTTGGGGTAGAAAAGATTAAAGCAGAAGTTTTGTTATACTCTGGCTATACAGAAATTCTCCAAAAGATACATAAATACTCAACATAATAGGAATCACTTAGATGTAGGTCAGCAAACTGCAAGCCTCACTAACTCCCAACACAGGAGTACTTAACCTTTGAGTAACACGGGTGCGTTAGCCTGTCACGCAACCTGAGCCTCCCTTTCTCAGTTTACACCGCATGGTGTAACACGCTACATAGCCTGGCGTAGCTATGCATCACTGCTAATGCATCATGATATATGAGTAGCACCAGAACCTAAAACATATGACAATTAGAGTGCCACAGAACACAGAAGTTCTTTAAATACATCTCCTCTTAAAAATCGTTCAAATGCCTAGTAATTAAGTATAGCACTTACAGATTTAACTATGCTATTTATAGATAAAATAATAATTTATGTAAAATTTACAAAGCCCTTACAGGCTTTGCTTCTGTTTACAGATAAAAGTATCCGCAGAAACTGCTGTTGATCCAGATGCCTGTCTAATACATAATACTTCACAGCTTACAAAATGCTGTGTATAAAAGAATGGAAACTGCTTTTTGGCCTACTTTCTACACTGACATACTGAAGAGGAGGGATAGTCTTGTGGTTGAGACACTTGGCTGGGACTGAGATGACCTGGGTTCAGTTTCAGACTCTGCTACAGACTCCCTGTACGCCCTTACACAAGTGACTTAATCTCCCTGTATATTAGCTCCCCACATGTAACGTGGGGCTGCCAAAACTTCTGGATGCTGTTGGGGTTTTTTCCTCTTCAGACTACACAGCCTTTGGGACACAGACTTGTGTGTTTTGTGAATGATAAAGGGAGCCTCAAACCGAGTTCAGACCTCTTGGCATTACTGTAATAAAATGAGAAAAGACCTTTCATGTAATGTTTCTTGTGTTAAGACCCTTCACGTTTGGCTTGGTTTTTTTTAAATGTTCAATGGTCAGTTTCTAGTAAAACACCAGAGGAATTAGCTACCGAGATTTTGTGTGCTGGGTGAGTGCAACAGCAGCAGAATGCATTCCACAGGGGAACTCATGCACAATCAATTAGGTCATCTAATTAATTTTCCAACTCAATAGATGCTATGAACTATTTTTTATGCAGAAATCTATCTATACTGGATGCATGTGTAAAAGCAATCCAAAAAACTTCTAAAATCTCAGAGGAAGACAACAGATCATAAAATCAGAGAACAGGTTGGGTTGGAAGAGACCTTTAAAGGCCATCTAGTCCAACTTCCTCACAATGATCAGGGACATATTCAACTAAATCAGGTTGCTCAGAGTCCCGTCCAACCTGACCTTGAATGTTTCCAGGGATGGGGCATCTACCACCTCTCTGGGTAACCTAGTCCAGTGTCTCACCACCCTCATAGTGAAAAATTTCTTCCTTACATCTAGTCTGAATCTACCCTCTTCTAGTTTAAAACCATTACTGTTTGTTCAATGGTACAACAAGCCCTGCTATAAAGTCCATCCCCATCTTTCTTACAGGCCCTCTTTAAGCCTTCTCTTCTCCAGGCTGGACAACCTCAACTCTCTCAGCCTTTCCTCACAGGAGAGGTGCTCCAGCCCTCTGATCATCTTCATGGCCTCCTCTGGACTAACTCCAACAGGTCCAAGTCTTTCTTGTACTGGGGACCCCAGAGCTGGAGACAGTACTTCAGGTGGGGTTTCACCAGAGCTGAGCAGAGGGGGAGAATCACCTGCCTCAACCTGCTGGTCACACTTCTTTTGATGCAGCCTAGAATACGGTTGCCTTTCTGGGTTGCAAGTGCACACTGCCAGCTCATGTCCAGTTTTTCCACCCATCAGTACTCTAAAGTCCTTCTCAGCAGGGCTGCTCTCAATCCCTTCATTCTCCAGCTTGCATTGATATGGGGGATTGCCCATATCAGGTGCAGGACCTTGCACTTGGCCTTGTTGAACCTCATGAGGTTCACACAGGCACTCTTCTGGAGCTTGTCCAGGTCCCTCTGGATGGCATCCCGTCCCTCAGGCATGTCAATTGCACCACCAGCTTGGTGTCATCTGCAAACTTGCTAAGGGTGCATACGATCACACTATGTCATTGATGACGATATTAAACAGTACTGGTCCCAGTACAGACCTCTGAGGGACACCACCTGTCACCAATCTCTATCTGGACATTAAGCTGTTGACCACTACCCTCTGGATGCAACCATCCAACTAATAACTCATCCACTGAACAGTCCATCCATCCATCAGATTCATATCTCTCCAATTTAGAGAGAAGGATGTTGAAGGGGACCATGCCAAAGGCCTTACAGAAGTCCAGATAAACGACATCCATAGCTCTTCCCTTGTCTGCTGATATAGCTATTCCATCATAGAGGGCCAGTAGGTTGGTCAGGCAGGACTTGCCCTTAGTGAAGCCATACCAGCTGTCTTGGCTGTCTTAAATAACCTTCCTCTCCTCCCTGTGCCTTAGCATAGCTTCTAGAAAGATCTGTTCCATGATCTTCCCAGGCACAGAGGTGAGGTTGACAAGTTGGTAGTTCCCAAGGTCCTCCTTTCTACCCTTTTTAAAAATGGGTGCAATGTTTTCTTTTTCCAGTCACCAGGGACTTCACCTGACTGCCATGACTTTTCAAATATCATGGAGAGTGGTTTGACAACTACATCAGCCAATTCCCTCAAGACTCTGGGATACATCTTGTCAGGTCTCATAGACTTAGGTATATTCAGGTTCCTCAGGTGGTCACGAACCTGATTTTCTCTTACAGTGGGAGGGACTTTGCTCCCCCAGTCCCTGCCTTGTGGTCCATCCACTTGAGAAGTGTGGGAAGAGAGGCTGCCAGTGAAGATTGAGGCAAAAAAGTTGCTGAATATCTCAGCCTTCTCCTCATCTGTTGTTACTAGTTTGCCAGTCTTGCTCATCAAGGGGAGTATAATTTCTTTGACCTTCCTTTTCTGGCTGACATACCTGTAGAAGCCCTTCTTATTATTCTGTGCATCCCTTGCCAATTTCAGTTGTACTTGGCATGTCATCCCACAACTTGTCACAGGCAAGCCTGATATATCCCCTGCTCCCTGATATTCACTTGAAGGGAATGGACTGCTACATCGGTACAATGCCCTCTCACATGGCATTCATGTTTCTGTCGTGAAAGGAGAAAACACATACAGGGGGGCGATTAGAGTATTTTCCAATTGACAAGGTTGTGCAGTTATGATTAGGGATTGACTTGTTAATCAGTATTTAATTTATGATCTTGGGTACCCCATAATTAGGGAGAATGAAAACATTGGCCATGTGAGAGATAGAGGAAAAGCAGCGCTGAGAAAACAGGTTTGAAGCAAACAGGCATAAAAAAGTATAGATATTTATGGGGTTTTTTAACCACAGATGACATGAGGTATGCTATAGCGTCTAACAACAGAGATCTGTTTCTCTAGTCCCGACTCAGAAAACTTCAATTAGTATCAGCAGGAACTGTGTCTGAATAAGGACTCTGGAACAAAGACTGAAACAAGTAGGAGAAGAATGGCCACAGAATTTTATGCCTTTTCTCACAAGGTCTTCAGCAGCAAATTTTCAACTGCCATGAATTTTCCCTGCACTTCCTTTCCCATCATTGTGATCACCCAAAAGTACTTATTCCACACTAACATAATGAAGTGTTTGTGAGAATATGTTTATAATTGCAATGTCTGGCTTGAAACAGTGAGTTGTGACATTTCTAAGAGTCCTAAGGGGGATGACAGTGAGTTATAGAGAATACACGGATACTTGATATTCCACAATTATGGGAAAGATGGCACAGAAGCACGACAAAGTGCTTCATTTAGGATTTCTATGTAAGCACAAGACTACATTTATAAAAGAATTTATGAAAATGCCTATAGGAAATAAAAAATCATAAACATAACTGTTTCTCCAACCTAAAACATTAATCAGTGTTCTGTTAATAAGCATTTCAAATAATGTGGTTGCTAGACCAGATGAATGGACAAAAGTGAGACAGCAAGCTCTGGAAAAGATGCTTGCTGCCTGTAGGTAGGGGAAAGCCAGAGCAGAAAGCCTTCAGGGAACAAGTGTGAAGGAAACAAGCGTACAGAGAAGAAAAACAGCAAAAGAGCAGAGGGAAGAAAAACAGGAAGGCAGTAAAGATGGGATGGATCAAAGCAAATCTAACAAATGAGTGGGAGGCACAGAGACATGGAGAGATAAACAGTGGGAGCCAGCAGACACCATGTGTGAGAAGGGGAGAAAAAGAAGGGGAAGGAAAGGAAAAGGCCGGCCAGCCTGAGAGCTTCGCCAGCCAACCAGGAGAGGGAGGCTTGCCAGGACAGGTCAGCCAACTAACTAGTTAAAAAGGAGGTCCAGAGTGCCAAATAGCAGAGAGCAGCCAGCCAGGCAAAGTCAACCAGGAGAGGAATCCACATATCGAGTAGAGTAGGAGCAGTTCCAGCCCCACCCAGGAGCTGGGTGACCTGCAGCAAGCACAAGGCTTTGCAGAGGAGGAAGGGGCATTAGCAGCACTCACCTTCATGCTCTGAGAAGCAAAGAGATGCCAGAGAATGTCACAGCAATGTGATGACTATCTCACTGACATAGTTGACCACAGTATCCCATCTGGCTATGCACTCTGAAATATTATCCAGTAGCCAACACTGGGTGATCAAATATGAATAAACAATGATTAAACAAATTGCAGATATTAACCATTGATCTTCCCAAAAGGCATTTTCCTCCCATCTGTAGAGTTGATTTACATGTTTTGTTTCTACTTTGATATTTTCAAGCTGATATGGTACAAATTATGTACCCCAATATTATTTGTAGAGCTCAATGTCATAATCCTAAATCAGGAAAAAAAAAAACATCAGGCCAGTAACAACTAAGAATATGAGATTAAAAACGGGTTACAAACCACATGAAGAATGGCTCAATCCACCTCTGACAACATGCTGCTTGTCTGTTAAATTAGGCAGCTATCTATCCATCTCAAAGAAACAAGATTAAGTCTAATGGATTTCTAATAGTTAGCAAATACTTGTGCTGTCTTCCGAAATACTTTTTACACTGGAAGAACAACTGAACGATTGATTGGAGCACAATAAACCATCATAAGGCCTAATTGTGTTCCCATCTTTAGATTTAACACTCATCTTTCAAAAAAAGAAAATAAATCAGCAGATACAGATTTAAGATACAGATTTAAATTATTTCTGAGAAGAACGAGTTCCATTTTACAGTCACCATACTGTTAAGCGCATCCTGTTCATTTTTCTTTCTCCAGCAAGTTTTCCTCCTGTAACTCAGCTTCATACAAAGCAGGTACAGAGGTTAAGAGGTGGTTCTGTCAAGAAATCAGGACTCACAGAAAGAAGTGAGGTAATCTATGTGTGACCAATGTGGTGATGCTTACTTTACCCTTCTGGATATAGAATCTGACCTACACCACTGAAACCCTTGAAAATCTTTTTTCCTTTAAACTTCGCTGGGCTTTGAATGAAGTATGAAGCCATTAGGAAGCTAGTAGTCCAACTCAACTCCCCTGACTCCTAGCAGATTCACAGCTGAGACAGAGGATACTTTAGGTGTTAAGAGTCAACTTCTGCTTGGGACTGAGTGCAAGAGAATGGCACGTGACAGGCAGCACCTTGGGGTTCCCGCACTTGGTAAGAAGAGAGGGAGGAATGAAAGGAGGAGGGAGCTCCCATCTACTGCTGGGGAGCAGCAAAGAGTTAAATGGGGTAAGTGTATAGAATACGGTATAATGCAGTTTAAAGTTCCTCTGTGGGAGCTCTGGCATCTGTCTAAGCTGTAAGGTTTAGCAATTACAGTGCCAATTTGAACTTGTACTTAAAAATATAGGAAATAATTTCTGTTCATTTTTAATAGAACAGTACATTTAGGAGTCTAGGTGGTCACCAGTACACATGTGCATCACTCCCAGCAATGTTAATGGAACAACAGACTGTTCTGAGTGGTGTCTAAAGTTTCAGCTTCTTGTAAACCAGCACTGTGGGAAAACTTTTAGGCAGCTTTAAAAAAATTCCCATAAAACAGTAGAAAGCTCATAATTTAAGACACTTCAGTGAAAGAGAAAACTTCCTCCTGATTATCAGAGGTATTTTGCACTCTATCCAAAAGGTAAGTAAGTTTTCTCCCAGAAATAATGTCTTTTATGCCCATCATTCTTGGTAGGAAAGTGCCTGAACATCAATTTCAATAATTAAGCTTCAGGTTTCAGCTACACTTCTGATAAATAACAGTCATATTAGAAAAATCTTAAAGCATCAAATAGTTTAATCTTATAAAATAAGTTTGCAGTGATTAAACTGCCCTAGCATACAATCTTTTTATTAGTGTGTGAATATACTATAAACCTGAATTATGCAGATAATGTAATTTAGCCCACACATTTTAAATAATCCACTGGATTGGAACTCTTGCCTGGCAACGTGCTGATCTCTTTCTTTCCCCCACTTCATTTAACTAGAAACCTGAAATAGGATCAGCAACTTTTAAACAGCTGATTAAAAACCCTGTTCACAAAAGTGATCTTGATTACTTTTCACGTGAGCATCAGGCTGCCTCTCTGCAGGGCTGCAAGCCTGTTGCCCGTCATCTCATTCTGCTTTAAAAGCGGTGTAGTCAGTCACTGGCATTCTGGGGACTCCATCGGCACCTCTGCATCAATATCACACCACTGCAAAGCACACACAGTACTGACTACTTAAAAACAAACAAATCAAATCAAACCAAAACAACAGCAACAAAAAACCAACCAAAAAAACAGCACCAAGTCATCATCTCATGAAAAAAGGCAGGCCGAAAACTCTTCCACAGCAGCTTAAATCCAACCAAAAGGAGTGCAAAGATCTTTGGATTTAAAAGGGCTACTTACACTTCATCAGAGGCTACTGCAGGACACATATACAAACTTATCTATGTGTTAATCAATGTACATTAACACACCTGCATTCAAGAAACATTTTAGAAATGAGAATATCACATGAAACATTGCACATGCAGCACATAAGCCCAAAAGAAAAAGCACACTAGGTTATAAAACTGACAGAGGTTGTATGTATTTTGTTTGCTATTTACTCTAATAGAATATTTCTTATTCATCATCTTGAAATCCCAAATTGCTGTTAAATAAATACCATTCCATATAACGATATTTTCCATACCCTACAGCCACAGATAACAGAGTCATCTTTGTTAAAAGACGTTCAGATTTGTGGCTTATGCCATTGAGCCCTTCTTTCTTTTATCCAAAATTACTGATTGATAGTATTGAGTGATAACACAAGACAGAGCTACTTGCTTTTTCAGTAACCCTGCACACTTTTTTGAAACCTGGCTGACAAGATCTGATCACGTCAACTCTGACTCCCAATTCAAAGCCCATTCAAGTCTTTAAGCGTCCCTTTCTTTGATGTGAGTAGGTTTTGGATCATTTCTATAGTTACTGAGAAGTTTCATCCAGGCTTCACTTCTCTAAACAATGTAAGAGTTCTACCACTGAGATTAAAATACTGCCCAAATGTTTGAATATACAACCAATATACACGCATGTGTGTGTGTGAAATGCATGTATAATCTACCCTCCGGACACAGCAAAACAAAGAGTTGTGGAATAAATGTAAACCATTCCCTAGAGCATTCTGGCAACAGTTTACAATAAGTGGCGAATCATTACTGCTTTCTATGTTTATGGTAATGTAAGCCATCTTGAACTCTTTTGGTATTTCCTTGGATGCAGTGCGCAGTTGCCCAGAAATGTCATTTGTGGTATTTAATGCAGAGTCACTACATAACATTTTATAAGATTACTCAAGTATTTATGAACACGGAATAGAAGTTGCATGTGCATATGCACAAACCCCATCTAATTTATTTCAATGATTTTAGACACTACAAAACACAATTCTGATATCAAGAATTCCTTCAGCGGACAAACATGAAGAACAGTGTCAGTCTCTTAGTATTGGGAAATGTCAATGAGAGCTCCTGTAGCTGCACTCCACACAAAGTGTAAAAGTTATCTCAGGTCTTCTGAGCAGGTCTCTCCTCCATTATATGGAATTCAAAGGAATTGTTACCATTTATTTCAAACAGGACCAGGATACTAGTCATGGTATGTTTCGGGGATAGTCAAATCATTGCAACAGCAGCAAGACTTTGCATCAGAGAAACAAAGAAATTCCTCCCAGCTTGAGACTGAAGTGGACATCAACAACACAGGCTGAAGGAAGTTGTTATTTCTATTCAAAATTCTAAACAGCTGTTTTCAAGGCAGATTAAAAGATTTTTCAGTGTTTGGATTCAACTCAAGAGCTTTATCTAATGCATACTTTGTATTTGAGTATTTGTTGAATTAGAAATTTAATAGAGCAGCTGAGTATTTTAAAATCTTTTGGAAGATGTGAAAAAGGGATGTGAACTCTAGCACACCCTGTAAAACATAAATTTCTTACCAAAAGAATATGTTATTCATGTGCTCTGTACATTAGGTCAATTATTACTCACTTTCTTTGGAGAACAACCAAAGTGCCTCCACCCTTTATAACAGAGCACTCTAATCAACTGTAGTAAGAATAGCAGAATTATTCTAATACGTATTGGTGGCTCAGGCCCTAGCTCAAGAAGGCTTGAACAGTAAGACTAAGATGGATTTGCCATCAACTTTACTTTTTTTTTTTTGTAAGAGGGGAAGAAATTAACATTTCCTTGTACACCTTTGTAAATAATTTCAATTTCACATAAATGGGGAAAGAATTATAAAAAGGAACACTTTAAATTTACCCTCCAATTTAAACTCTTGTTATTCAATGACAAATTCCATAAACATCCTGATACCAATACTTCTTCCACTGCACATCATCTAACCCAATTTAACCTCTCATCTTCCTTGCAGTCAGCATCTGTACAAAGCATTTTTTTTCTTGTTCTGACATCGGCAAGTGCTAGTGCTACATATAAAATGCCTTCTAAAAACATGACTTTTTGTATTGAATTTGGAACCAAGTTTGATACAACTTGTACTGTTAGTTTAATATAGTATCACCTTTCACGGAACCATATCTTGTTGGGTTCCTGCTGGGACCTGTGAGCTGAAATAGCACACAGTTTAATGCATGGCACTTAATTTTGCCCAGCCTGGCTCATGCCAAGAGAAGCATTTAAAATTATTTAGATAACCACACAGATTAAATACCCAGCAAGATAGCTTGCGGAGTCATTCATCATTTGCCATTCCTGGACTGTGCTTGTGTCTAGCAATGTTTTTACTAGAAGGGCCATTCAGATGAATGGAATGCACATCTCCGCTGGGTTTCCCCTGCCCAAGCAGCAGTCTAAACTTCTCAACCTGCCTTCAACGCTCTATTCCTGAGATGTGTGAAAACAATTTGGCTAGAACCCCTCTGCCATCTCCTCACCTATCTTCCCACCTCACCCGCTTCTCTTGCTTTTCCTTTATGAGCTCCTATATGTCTACACAATTCCAGTGCATTGACACATAACCCTCTCCTTATTTCAGTACCTCAGATTGTCCTCTTATTACTCCTTTACTCTTCACCTCAAGAATCGAGCAACTGGAATAATTCAGACCGTGTGGTACAATTCAATTCCATACACAGCACCTGCATCATTAAATTATATCATATCTTAAAGGTTATTGGAGCCCAAGTAATCTACCATTGACTCTCACCGCTGTGTATCACTTACCTCTTTTCTAACTGCCCATTTCAATGGTAGATCTTTTTGCCTTTAAAGCCTGCAGTCTGGAAGTCATTTTTGACCCTGTGTTTTCTTTTGAAGCCTGTATTAATCTGACTGTAAAGCTGTCATACTACCATTTTACAAATCTCTCCAAGTTACCACCCATACTGTCCCACCGGGACATGGAGATTCTCATAAAGGCTTTCATCATATCCCAGCAGGACAATTATAATTCATCGCTTGCTGGTTTTACTATTACCTCTTATAAACATTTCAAGCTCCAGTAGTATTCTGTTACTGCTCAAATGAAATAAGGTGTCTGGACATATTATTCCAGCACAGAGACTAGTCCAATGGCCCTTGAAGAAGCAGTTCAAGGTGTCTACCTTAAGATACATTTTAATTGCACTTTGAAGAAAGTGCACAGCATGCTCTTTTCACTTTATGTTTACTGCTCCATTTTTTGCTATAGTTCTCAGAGACTTAAGCAGACATAGGAGCTTTTGAGATCCTAAAATCTCCCATCACCGAGGGACAGTTTCCTCCTAAATCAGGTGAAATTATCAGCCAAGTACCTAACGGGTGTTCCCATCTTTTTGTTTTAAGTGACAAGCAGGTAAGTGCAGCCAGTGTCAAGTGCAAATAGGAAAATTCCCCTGACAGTGAGACTGTAGTTACTAGCGTTACTAGGAGTTAAAACCATTCCCTATTCCATACCTGATGAACCTCTGTAATTTGGTCAGCTTATTTCATATTTTTAAACTAACTCTTCCATTTTTAGAACTTTATTAGGCAAGTACACTAGAAATTATCGGCATAACGTGCTTTCTTTCACAGCACTCAATCACCATCACAGGAAAAACACCCTCAGGATAGTAGAACACACAAATAAGAAAACAACATAAAGCATCCAGGATTATGAAAGCTTTGACAATATTAGCACTGGCTCTTCCTTAAACGGCTAGCAGGTCTGAAAGATGCTGTTGGAGGTGTTACTAATCACAGACTAACATATATTCTAACACATTTTCCAGAAGGTGGATGGAAACAGTCCTGGGCAACCTGCTTTAGCTGATCCTGCTTGAGCAGGGGGATTGGACTAGATGATCTCAAGAAGGCCCTTCCACCCTAAACAATTCTGTAAGCTGAAATACTGTTAGAAATTATCCTCTCTCCCCTGTAATTCTCGTGGGTCTATTTTAATTTAAAAAGTAAATACATTCTTTGATAGGTAGGAGTCATTCCACTAAATAGTAGATGTGCATTTTAGTGTGCTGTCTGGTTTTGCTGGAGACAAACTCATTTCCCTCAGCCCTGCTGACAACTCATCTATCAATAGATTCAACGGAGTCATTGTAAGCAGTGGGACCAATGTGAATGAACTTCCAGCAAAAGCTTATGGCTTAATCTTGAGACCAAAGAGCACCAAGAGATTGCTGTGTATACAGGAACAAGTAAGGAAATGGCAAGTTTAATAAAATATCACTGAATTGACTACCACTGCTGCAATGGCAGCAAGGACCCTTCTCCTGCTTCAGCCCAGCAGAGGAGGGGCTTTGTCCCATGCTGTGTGTAGTGGTGCAGGATGAAAGCATCAGCCTCCAGCCACCACTTCCCCAAGAAAGCAAGAATTGCAAGCATACCGGTTTCCGCTAAGGTCCTCTTTCCCTATGACTGTCAGCACCTCTGTGTTGGAAGAAGCAGCATTAGAGGGTCACAGCAGACCCAAGGAGTAAGGAGGAAATGGGGACAGTACTGAAACTCCTGGCAATCACTGGGTAAACTTTGCAAAAAAAAAAGGTAACAATTATGAGGACAGGACCATTATAGAACATGACCGAGATCATTTGGTAAGCCAGGCCTACTTGAGTTAAACGCTTTTTAAAAACAGAGTCACATGCTAAGTTAAACATTCAGGATCAAGGAAAACAGGGCTGAGGTCACCCCTTCAAAATGGGACCTGTAATCTGAATTACACCACCAAGAAAAGAAAGACTATGGCACAGCAGACTGCAGTTACGTTAACCTATCTGTGCTAGTTTAGCCTGGGTAACTCCTGCTACAGACACAGAGTAAATGTATAAGATCACAGTCAAAAGTCAGGTGCTTCCAAGGTTTTCATTCTTCTGTTCCTACAATATAAACCCATATGTGTGTACATACAGACACACTTTTAATCCTTTTTTTTCTTTTAAATAACTTATTCCTAACCAATCACTTATCCCTAACCTTTACACATCTTTCTACAAAGAGAAATATTGAATCTTGGTTTCTTTAGATAAGGTAATTCTGCCTGTTTCCAAAAGGACATTTTTCTGGATAAGGAGTGCAAAGCTAGGCTCTGTTTTACAGCAGAGGAGAATTTGGAGAGTGATCTTTCTCCTAGGGCTCCTTTCTTTTCAGACCTTATTTAGGCCTCTTTTCTTTTCCTACAGCGTTTCTCTAGAGTGCCAAACCGTACAAGCTGTCGCTGAAAAAAAAAATGTAAAAACGACTGCGTCATTACTCGTGAACTTCTTAAGGCCAATTGGAAGTGTGAGTGTGACTGTCCTTACAGCCGCTGTTAGGTAGTTATTCCTATAACTTTTTACAGCTTTTATGCTGAAATAGGATATGAGATCATTCTAAATGTAAAAATTTACTTTAGAAAAGCTTTGATCAACTCTGTTACAAATACGTTGCAAGGAAATTTACATGTGACAAAACAGTCACACTGACCATTTTGAGCACCTCTGCTTAAGATGCATTTTCATTAGCATTTGCAGCTGACCTACATAAAAGAATTGTTTTACACGGAAATGCACCTGTCAGTTTATCCTTGCGTTAGGTGTGATCTATGATGTTTTAAAAGAGGTTATCTTTTCTTTGTTAGAACTGACCATCAAGACAGTTTTAGATCACTTTAAAAACCACACAAAGGAAAAATGAAGCCCGTAACACAAACTGGAGTTATCATACATATTGATATCTGATTTTTTTTCTCTTGCAACAAACAAAAATTTTCAGCTTACCATGTCAATATGAAAAAAAGTTATGAATGGAGAATATTCGTATAAAATTTCAAGGTGATTCACAAGGAAATAATTTGGTTTCACTGTAATAAATGGAAGGATTTCAGGTAGCTGTGCTTTCTTATATCAAAATATATTGCATCCCAGAGAAGAAGGAACATTTTTCTCCATAAATGGTTAAGTGGCCACTGTTAGATAAGTTCTTCAGCTGTATTTACTCATTCCCTGTATCATACTCAACTCTAGGAGTCACGATTTCAAAAGTGCCTTTTCTATGGAAAGCTCCATGAGTAATTACTTATGCTCAGCTATTTTATGTTCTGCAAGGTCTGTAGTGATCCAGAAATTGATAGATAGCTGAAATTAGAAAACCGGCATGTTACAATGGTACTACGAGACCAAGAATGGCTTGAAGACACTCATTCTGAAAGTCTCAGATGCAACACCATGTTGCAATGACAACCAAAATCAGTAAAAGCTAACTCAACTTTTCCGTACACAAAAAAAATCTGACTTCCGCGATATAACACACCAGACAGATTCTTCCCAGTTCTCCCTGGAGCTCCACAGTTCCCAGATCTGGCAGTGCAGCCCATTCAGGGAAATTGTATCTTTCAACTGCTTGCACTGTGTATATAAAAGTCATATCTGTATTAATGTAACATCACATAACCAAACAAACATAGACATCTCTTTGTGTATATAACTTCAACAAAACCTCTTGATGAAAGCACAGGCCTCCACTCTTCATTTCTTAAGACACTACAAGGCAGATCGCAAGTACTACGCGTAAGGAAAGCCAGCGCAAGGTTCAGCCCCTGTCTGCAATGAAAGCAGAACTGAATTTCTTGCATAGGGAACATGTGCCGCAGGCTGCCAGCCTGTGTCAGGCTCAACAACAAAGCTGCCTGCAGTACCAGGAGAACCATCTCAGTGATTCTCATGCAAGACCCTACATGCAAAAATCAAATCTTACAGATTAGAACAATGCAGCTATTTCATTCAAATGTTTGTATTATAATTTACAACAAAAGATGGGCTCCTCGATTTATTATTAAATCTGTATGCATCTCCACCGCTACAACTACAATCAAACCAAAACAAAACAAAGAACAAATAATACCTTCCTGCACATCTGAAGGTCAGTGCCCTTAGCAGCCAATCAAGAAGGCATGGAAATCCAGAAAAGACTGCCAAATAGCTGAATGAACACTTTGGATTTGGATTTGTTTGACTGAAATCAAAACTCAATTTGGAACAAAATGTAAATGTTCAGCTTCATGTACAAAAGTTGGAGCCCTCACATCTCACAAGAGACCTAAGTCCATATGTACTGAATCATTTATGGATCTTGATTAAGCTTTAAGCATATATCTGAAGAAACATTTTAAAACTTGCTATGTGATATTTTGAGATCCACAAAGCATAGGGCCAGTTATAGGGTGTATTTGCAAGGAGAAGAACAATGGATAAAAGCCCTCACATACACAAGATCCCAAAAATGCTTTTTGGCATTAAATAACAGACTGAGCTTAGTACTGAGTTCTGATCCAGAGATCTATTGATTATATTGCTAAGTATTATAAGCCATCCTAAATCACACACAGTAATTCTGCAGAGACTGATTTTTCCACCATCAAGCTGCAGCTTCAGATTTAAAAATTAAAAAAAACCACTCATTCATTTACCTCAATCTCTTTTACAGAAAAAATAATCCAAGACACTGACATTGAAGTTTTGTTTTAAAACTGAAAGACATCAAGGGTGGCAAGATGTATGAAAATTACTTTAAAGAGAGTGAAACGTCACTCTGTGACTGAATATATTTATCTTCAGCCTGAAGCCATTTTTCATAATTTTTCAGGGGGAAAATGGTGCGCAAGGATCCTTATTCCAGGCCTTCGAGTTTAGCCATCCTTTAGTTTGCTGCTGTAATTCTGTACATGCATTCATGTTACAGGGCTACAGAAACTACATGTCTATGTCAACAGATGTGTTTCTTGGAAGACAGCTACAGAAATCAAGTTTATTCAAATGTTTGCCAGCTACCATATGCTGCAATACTACTTTAAATGCAACATAAGGCTTTGGGAACATACTTTTACTGCTATCTACACTTTGTTATTTACTTTCCATTTAGACTAAATACCAGAGACGGGGCACACTAAGGGGTGCAGTGTCCTCTTTGTGAAAACATTCTACCCGTTGTAATATTTAGAAAGAAAAAAATATACACAGCACCACACTACTCTCAACCAGTTTCAGCAGCTGTACTTTCACAGAGGGCTCTGGGAAAGATATTTTTACATATGGCATTAATTCTGGGAACTTTTAATAATGGCCAAATATAATTAAAAATTATGCAAAAATTCCTGCCATGAAGAAAGCAGTACAGAAACGACTCTGTTTGAAGAAAAAGCAATCATTTGCTCATATTCTGAGTCCAGAAAAAAACCAAAACACACGTGGTACTTTTTTAATATTTGAACTACATCAGGCCCAATTCTGCTTCTCTGCGAAGCGAGTGGCAAAACGCCAAAATGCAGCAGGATTGAGCCCCTGATGTTGTCACAAGCATTCAAATAAACAAACAGGGCTGTAACACATTCTAAGCTTCCACTGTGTTCCTCTAAATGGATCCAGACAGAAAAAGAAAAGCACATTTCATTGCATTTTTGCAATGTGAGGACAACAATGTACAATTTTATACTACATAGAAGTCACCCTCTTAAAGTATAATCATCGAAACGCCACAGAGAAACAGTTTCAAAAAGTCAAGAAAACTTCTGTGCACACGTTTGGAGGACATAGTGCTACCAAATCTGATAGGGATGTCTGATCTCTGAGCTTCTAACATCACTTTTTCCTCTGACTTTCATAAAGTGCATGACACAGGGATGTTTTCACATGACCCAGACGTGGGCATCTCACATAGCCAGCTAAATGCCCTAGGCTCTTTTACAGACAATAAAGAGCTGTCAATGTTCTGAATCATCCTTAGGGGAACATAATTTAGGTCTCTGCTCTCAATCTCTTCAGCAACTCTAAAAGGAACTGCAGAGTCTGTAACTCACTCAAGTTATTCAGCATTCGAAGTCAAATGATGTAAAGATGGCGTCCAGTTTTTGTCCAGTAGAGGAAATTTTGCTTTGCTTGCGTCTTCATTTTCTGCAACCTGTGATTTCTTTTTATTAACAATATGACTAAACAGTATGCTAAAAACAGAGTGCATCTCTCAGATCCTAACTGACTCTGAAAGCTTGGACCAAAATCCAGCAAGTCCCTTAAGCACTTGCATAATTTTAAGCATATTGACATCTCAGGTTTGAATTTAAATGCATGTCAAAGCCCATCACTAGGTATCAGCCAGAGTACTCAGCACCTTCCAGAAGGAATCCTTGAAGTTCAAATTTTAACTGAGCCAATATCCATGAAATATTTTTCTTTCTGTACCATGTATTTAAAACGTGTCTTAAATTGCTGTAGGAAGCCTTTCCAACTTCACTACATTTTTCCTGTTTAGCTTATGTCAAGTTCACCTTTTTGATGAACATTATCCCACAGAAAAGCTAGATCTGTTGTACTTCTGATACACCTGCATATACTTGACAGTATGCCCAGGAGGCTTCCCCCGCTCTGGAAAGGTGCCAAACACCATACACAACAGCTTAGGAGCTAATCATACATGTGTACCACTTCTGACCACGCTACAGTTACCAACCCAGCTGTGACGAAGCGTATCTCACCAGTGACATGATACACACTCCCAGAACATGAAGAGGAACTCCATTGATAATAATGAATCTAAAAATTCCTTTTGCTCATGTTTAGTGTTTTATACCATCATTAACACTTCTAACACACGCAGAAAGCAATCTGTGTGCCAAAACTGTCCAAGGCCAGCTGCTACCCTCTCAAAGAATGACTGAATAAATACATAAAAATCCTCATGCCACAAATTTGATGGAGTTTGCTGCACTGTGAAAGCAGCAAGACTTTCACCAGATAAAGGCCTTTCATTGTGCATGTATTTGAAGCTATTGATCTACACAGAAGTCTTGTACATCTTCATTAACAACCATATGGTCAGCATTTACTGAGGTAATACCAATCAGGCTAATTTGTATTACAAATATGGACCAAACGTATGGAAAAACTACTTAAAACAGTAGATAAAGAACTATACAACTTGCCTCTGGATGTAAGAAACTGGCTTTAATTTTGCTACAACCACCTGCAACATTTTAATTGTTTTCCATATCAGATTATTGGAATAACCCCCATGAATTTGGTTGTCTTGAATTCTTTCATTCAAGACAGTTCTAAGCTATGACATATGCAGTAAAGGCTGGAATATTCTTTGGTCTGTGACATACGTGCCACAGACACTCTGTGACTGTTACTGCTCGTTGATGCTTGTAGAGAAAAGCACTGCATGATGCACAGCAGTAAATTACTTACATCACTGTTAGCTTGTGGCATGGCATAACCTAGAAGTCAAACCACAACCAAACAGATGGAGAATGTGCATGCCCCAAAACTGTATCACTTCACATTACATTTATATCCAGAAATGGTGTTTTCAAAATAATCTCTTTCTCCTGCTTCCCCCAGAAATAAGATAGTTTAAGAGACAATTTCTCTTGAGTAATTTCCTTTCCCCCTCCCATCTATGCATAGAGATGCTTTGAGTTTGGGGGTTTTTTTCTTTTTTTTTTTCCCCCGATTTTTTTTTTTTTCCAAATAAAGACACAGTTTTACTCTACAAGGCATGAATCTTGTCAACTTACTGGATAACATCCATCCACATATACATCAGAAGCCCATCAGGGAGTGTCACAAATCCACATAACTTTCCAAAGCTAGACTCAAAATATGGACCTCTTACTTAGCTGACAGATGTGTAAAATCGTATGCAGCCAGACAAGTCCCTAGTGACCACACAGGTGCATGTGCTGAACAATGAAAGTTATTCTGACTAAGACTAACATTAGATACTTGAAAAGTTATCTTCAGAAAAAGTTTTTCTGATGGCATAATGTGATTTTGGGACCAAAACCCACCACACCCTTTTTAGAGGAGGGGAACATATTAGCTCAGCTAGGTAGAAAAGCGGCAGGAAATCTCTGTGAAAGAAGTCAAATTTCAGAGGTTTTCTAGGAAGGTATGACTATCATTTGGCTTCAGAATAGCAGTGAGTGTTAGCCAGAAATACTACAGCTCATTAATGTCTATTTTCTCTTTTACTGATAACTATAGAATCAAACACATGTCCTAAGGAAAAACTGCCTATGGACAAAGCATGTAAGTTACAGATTTCTACTTCAACTGTGCTCAGTAACTTGCATGGGATTTCATGACAGCATGATTTGGCTGAAATGGCTCTGTGTCACCAGTTTCTCACTCCACCCGACACAAGGCAGGAGCCCTGAGGGACAGAACTAAAGCTGTTAGCAGACTTCAGCCTTGAAACTTGCCCTAATGAGGTGGAGTCAATCTGGTCCCAGATCAGGCAAAATAAAAGCAGCATTGAAGAATATTCTGAACTTGCACTTTACACCTTCTCACCAGACTGAAGGCTCAAATCTTTCACCCATGGAGAACAAGCAGTTGTTGCTTGAAATTGAAAAGCCTTTGCAGTAATATTCAGTATATTCTTTATCTATAAAGCCTTTATTATCTTTAAACATAGGATTTTAACATGATTTTCCACTCCTCTTGCCCCTCCTCCCCCAGCAGTGATCCCAAGATTCAGAACAGAGCTAGTTTTCAATCTTCCAAAAAACCTCACTATCAGTTTGAACTACTTCTACAACGTCTGAGTGGACAACTGGCAAGAATTCACACAGTGCCAACACAGCAATTTTATCTGCTGTAGGGAGGGCAGGAAATACCTGCTTCATCATACCGTCTGCTCTAGTACAGAAAGAAAAGCTTTGGTCCCCTAAGACTGGTTGTTCTGCGTCACCCACCTACGCTGCCCATATGAAAAAGCCAACTATTACTCCATGTGCAGCACCGACAGCGGTGATCATCTGACACACTCACTGACAGAAATGTCATGTGCTAAGCATATCCCCTACGCGCAAGCCCAAAATCAGGTTATTAATGTCCCAGGATCATAGATACATAACGCAACCTATTGGATGAGTAGTATTTTCCAACTGAACAGATCAATTCATAGCTCTAACAAATGAAAATGTTTTATTTTAATATTACAAAATTCAGCAGAAGGATTATACCTAAACATTGTTCTCTGTATCCTTCCCAAATGAATCATTAAATTGGTTTTATAACCCTGAAAAAAATCCATATACCAGATAAGACAGTTGGTATAGCTGTGTTTTAATCTGGAAACAGCTGTGATTATCACTATGGATACACAAATAAAAAGCTAAAATTGATAACAGTAAATCTGTACAAAATAGAAAGAACAACTGGATAAACTCTGCCAGAACAAAACATGCCAAGGACAGAGGCAAGATGCTGCTTATCATTGGTAAGCATATGTATAAGAGATACAAAGAGCTTTTCTGATGACTTAGAAAAACAGAATTGAAGTTTTAAGTAAAACCGCTTGTCAATATTTTTTATTTGCCACCTCTTCCATTGGAGAGTTTTCGTAGCAAAAAAGTAAACAAAAGAAAGGCCTTAATCAGTTGCATGTGTGTTTCATCCTGGCCTCTATGCTTTTGAAGCTCACATACTGTTAAAACTGCTACTTAAAATTTATTTTCAGTCTTGAGACTAACAAAAACAAACCAAATCAATTCAACTATTGACTACAACAGGTAACAGCTCAACAACCCTACTGTTAGAGTAAACAAATGGGGATTTTTGCTGCAGGAAAAGAAAACGACACTTGGTAAACCTACCGTGAACTGAAGAACTAACCACTAACATCATACCAATCAGCACTTGTGATATATAAAAATCACAAAATAAGATAAGAGTGAATGTTTGCTTTTAAATCAATACTAAAATTTTCTTTGTCATTAAAAATGCCATTGAGTAAAGTTGTTACCATTTTAATTTGTGTTACTCCACAACTAATATCTCCCTTATTTTCTTCGACTGAAGTTTTCCTTTCAGTAAAGCTTCCTTACATTGCACTCTACAAAACTGTTAATTCTATTTTAACTTATTCATAGACAGCAATAAAATATTACTATTTAAATATTTTATTTCATATTACTATTTAAGTGTTTTTAAGTTACTATTAAGCAAGTTGGAACATCAATTTCTTTTCACCGTTTTAGGTCACATACCTCTCTCACACTGGGGTCCAGTAAAGCCATATGTGCAAGCACATCGGTTCGGAGCCACACATCTCCCTCCGTTTAGACATCCATTTTCACAAACAGCTGTATCAGAAGGAAGGCAAAAGTAATCTTTATTAAACTACTTCCAGAAAGACATACCTGCCCAGCTCAGGTAAACTGGTAAAAATGGTAAACATAACAGGACAGGATACTTCTATTTTCCAGAATCTACTTGTGATCTTTTCCTATATCCTGGCCTCATAAGTATCATGAATTCAACTTTTCGGGGATCATAATATAAACACAGTAACAATCACAGCTTTTCTGACCTCTGAGAGCTTTCTCTTTCGGATGGCTAGACAATTCCATAACTTCAAAATAACATCTCTTTTAAACTTTCAACAAAGAAACACTGAAATAGTAGAGATTGCAGATAGAAGGTGCATAAGAAAATTTCATCTCTAAATCCTCAAAATCCCTATTCATAAGTTGAAAAATGTATTTGTTCCTCTACCATAACAGAAAAACAATCCAGTATTAAAAGGCTGTTTGCTGCTGTTAAATAATTCATGCTATCAACTAGGAAAACAAAATGTAATCAATATCTATTTTGACTAAGTTAATCCAAGATATTCTTCCCCTGTACGATGCTGTCACTAGATTCAGAACCCAATTTTCCTCATAATAAACTCCAAAAGCAGTTGCTCTCAAAAATAATCAGAAAACGTAACATTCACATGAAAAAGGGGCTTTTAAATACAATTTGATTGCTCATTGAGTAATGTTATTCTTTGTTTCGTTTCACATTCACTTCAGTAGAAAGAAGGTTTCCATTTATCCTCTTTTATCCACTTGATATTTCACAGAGAAGGCAGAAATACAATTCTTAATCCTTTCACCATGTGATCCTCTTCCAGATTATAAGGGTAAATTCCTGGTCCCACTGAAGTTCATGTAAAGTGTGCCATTGATTTTGACAGAGCACAAAAGGTTTTCATTAAACGAGCTAAACACATTTTCTCTGTCAGACCAATAGTTCACTAGATAGCAACACGACAGCCTTGGTTAAAAGCAGTGTCTACAGCCTTATTTCAGTTTCTTTACAGCATTCCAGCCCAGAAGAGCAAGAGACCACCAGAGTCAGTTTGGGAGAAGTTTCAGGTAGTGGATCCAGGAATGCTGTTGGCTCAGGATTGATTGAGGAAATCAAAAATATGTCGATCACCTCTAATCAGACAACATCAAAAATGAGCAAAATTCCTAAAGCATACAAGCTAAGTCTGAAGCAAACCCCTGAAACTAAAATAAGGCTTTGTACTAAAAAGCTTAATTTTGTCTATAAGATGAAAACTGAATCCCACATAAATTTTAAATGTATGGCCTATTGCTCTAGTGAGTGGAAAGCCCTGGAGGTCAACGGGAATTGTGGTAGTGTGAGAACTACAGGATCAAGTTATATCCAATTATTATGAATTCACATGATGTTTATTTTAATAGTCCTGATCAGAAAGAATTCACTCGGCATTCATTAAAAAGTCATGTGTTTTCCTGTAAAATTCCACTGTACCTGATCAAAAACAAGCTCAACATCAGTTGAAATGTAGTGCTAAAGGGTGCCAAATCCACACATGCCAGAATTACTTAACTGTACACATTATCTACATTAATAGAAGAGTACTTACGCTGTCCACAGTGGGTTCCTGTATATCCCTTCTGACAGAGGCAATGGTCATCACTGCAGCTACCTCCATTCATGCACCGGATATTACAGTGTTGTACTTGAAATGGAAAAAGATTTTCCTCAGTTAAATCAAGCCAGTCAGAAACACTTAACTGTCTGCTAAGAGATTTATTTTTTCAGGGACTGATTCTAAGAACTAGAAACCAGTATTAGAAACCAAGGATGTATATTTTAGGACAGATACCTAAAATTGCAATACGGAAAACAATATTGATTTATGTTTCTTAAGGAATATAAGACAAGGTGCAAGAATTTGAGACCACCCTTATTCGCTGAAGTCAAAGGTATTTCATATGAGCATAAATCCACAGAATATGTCTCCTAGTTTGCAATGATGAGAAAAGGCCATCAATAAGGGAAAAACACTAAACTTCTGGCAGTTACCACCAAGAAGACAGACAATCTTATCATCTGGGCAATGGGGAAGGGAAGTATTAAAGAGAAGCATAGAAGGAAGCTCCTGAAGACAGCCCGGTTCTGCCAACAGATGCAATACCAGAATCTGATCTGCCCAGGTAGGAATTCCTTGCATGAAAAATTAAAGTAACACAGTGATTTCTTTCTGTACGCCATCTGTGGACTCATCCCATCCCCAGGTAAAGATGCTGCTGGCTGCTGTGCTTGGAGGCTGTGGAGCTCACAACCAACCTTCCCTGCAAGGAGCAGAGGCAGGGGAGCAGTGGCATGCTCTCCTCAGCCACAGCTCCACCACCTATAATGATTAACATGTAGCTTAAGTCCCATGACAGTAAAGCATAAAAGTCTGTGCTGCATTTTTGTAGTAATAAGGACAAATACGTATTTTTAACTACAGGTTAGGAATAACAAAGTATGTCAGGATCTTCATCAGGCACAGAGGAGTGGGCAGGCCTCCTGACAAAGTGAAGTCCTCCTCACTGGTCCTGCTGTCCGACACAGCTGTGAACCGGGGCAGGCACTCCAATCAGCATCCGGAAAATGGTTTCCCTCTTAACAGGAACCACATGAAAGGCTCCTCCCCAGACAGAATTATGGTCAGATCAGCATTTCAGCAGATTGGGATGGAGCACTGGATACCTACACCGTGCTGTCTGAAATGCCCAGGACTGAAAAATAGAAATGGCATGTCCCGCCAAAGCCTGTTGCTAACAGGTGCCATGCCAACCACTGAACTTTTCCTGTTGCACAAAGCCCTTAAGCATTACTTGGCTTTTTACAGTTCAGAAGTATGTGGACGGAATTTAATTTTTATTTTCAAGTAGAAATAATTTTAACTGACTTGCCTTCTTTAGCAATATGAATTCACAGAAGTTAAACATGCAATTGGAGAGCGGATTTAAAACAATCTAGCATTTAAAACACTAGCACTCTCAATTCTTCCATTATGAAAGTAAAAAGTGTACCTTACATTTCCCTTATGTGTCTAATAGTTACGATACATCTTTGTTCTACTTTGGATGTACTTCAGTACTTCAGGCAACAAAAATGTACTAACATTCCTCAACAAAAAGTAAAATTGTCTGCAAATACAGAGTGAATATCTGGTGAAGATTTTTGGACAATGTCCTAAGTAGGTCAGAAAAAGGTGTATAGTTACTTTAAAATGTGTAGTTCAACTTAGCTTTCTACAATCTTAGAAAAACAGAGGGGATTACAAAAAGCATAGGAAATGATATCATCTGTCAAGCAGGGAAGGAACTTAAAAACCACAAACTGATTTCAATTAGAGCAAGCTATGCCAAGAGCTAATTTCCATTCCCACATGAAGACCAAAGCCATTTAAATAGTTTGAACTACATTCGAGATAAAAAGGTTAACAGTAGCTTATATGATGATTTTCGTATTATTTGTTCAAGTAAAAGTAAAGTATATTTCCCCATTTTGGTATAAGGAGTAGTTTTACACATAACACACACACACAAAGTTTCCATAATTTGTCTTACTGCTTCTTAAAGGAACTTTTCCAAGGTAAAATATTTCTTCCTCCTTTTTAAAGTAAAATCATTATGGGAAACTGCTGGGACACCCAGTCATCTTTATTAAAATGAACCATTCAAATCCGTGAGCTTTCTCCCTTATTACCATGCAAGAAAATCAGTCAGTTGAAATAATTATTTATTTTCTGCCCTCTTTTGAGGGAATGTTGAAAACAGTATTTCCAAAATCATACAGACTGTTCTGAAATATTACCCTTCCAAAAGTTTATAGAAACACACGTGAAGGCTGTCTGGAGCTCAGATGATGATTTTAAGATTACATTTTTGAAAAGCAGCATATTAATGCAGGTCCAGAGCCTCTTTTCTCAGCTATATCAACAATTCCATTAATGTCAGCGGAGATATTCCAGTAAATGAAATAACCTGTTCCAAGGTATCACACTGACAGACCCAAGGAAAAAGTACAGGAATTACCATAAGGCTGCTAAATCAATGCATATGGCTTTGCCTTAACTCAGCATGCACAGGAAATGTTAAGAATATTAATGTTATTGCTTTTAATCAGTTATTGTTCTTTTTCAGGTCAAATTTGTAACCAGTCTGCACTGCAAACTTCTGAAGTCAAAATAGGAGTAACTGCAGGATCATAGCTTTATAAACCTGCAAAAGAACCACCAAGACCAAACACATCCACAAGCGCTTTGTGTGTGGGCAACGTTCGTATTGTTTACCAAAGTGAAACAACAAGCTGCATGCTTAAGCATAACAGTTCCTGCCCTTCTTAATTAAACTGAATAAACACTTCATCACACCAACAGCACTACCACACCACAACTGCTCACAAATTGTTCAGGAGCTCACCAAGCAGATGAAAGGTAACACACATGCCACCTACTCTGCGATCCCAAAGTAAAAAAAAAAGTGAGGTGTGAGGGTCTGCGATCCTGAGGTGGGAAAAGCCAGCACAGCCGCTCGCCCAGCGCCTCAGGCCGAGGGCGCTCTGCAGGGCCGGCCGGCGGGCACCGGGAGCAAAGGCTGCCTCTCGTCTCTCTGTGCCACTGCTGAGGAAACACTCCCAACCCTGGCCGTGCATGACGCAGGGCTTTGCCTGCCAGGAGCTGTAAACAAGGAATGACGGTCTCATCACATCCCAGATGCTCAGCATGCTTTCTCTGTCGAGTGACTGACTCAGGAGAGAGATGGCAGCTAGTGCCAGGACGGGACGCGGGCCTGCAGGGGTGCTGAGAAAACCCACAGCAGCTTTAAAAACTCTGGAAACATTTAAAATTCAAGACTTTTTACTAACTCTGACAGCAGCAGAATATAAGGGAAGGGGCTAAGTTCCAGGTTTTACTGCCATTGAGTAGACGTTTACCACAGCAGCCCAAGGAGTGGGATCCTGGGGCACAAAGCCAAAGACCCAGGCTCCAGCCTCCTGCACAGCAGCACGTGGTCTCTGAGAAAGACCTTGGTCCTCAGCTGGTGCCTCTGAAGCCGCTAGCGGGGGAGCGGAGCGAGCCCCACTTTGCATTCAGGTGGCATAACCTGCCTGCCGGAGGGCGCAGACACTCATCCCTGGCAGGTGCCGCCCCCAGTACCCACCACAGGGCTCACTGCCTCTGCCACAGCTCCCTTCAGAGACAGCCCCACCGGCAAATGCCCTCCCCATCTAGGCCAGGCTAAGCCATTCTGACTAAAACAGGCTGGAAGCAAAAAGCAGCGGCTGAGATCACAGACACAACAAACCCATAACCCTGCAGGCAGCAGGGGATGCCTGGTGCTGAAGAAGAGACCCCTCTCCTCCTCCCTCATCCCCCTGTTCCTGCAAGGGCAGAGCAGCAACTCCAACAACATGGCAGGATCATACAACATGTCTGCAGTACAAACACGGGCACAGTTGCAGCACAAACAGACAAGGCCAAAGCAGCCATGGCCCGGGTGGTTTGGGAGGAAGATATCTCCCCACACATGCACCTGCAACCTCAGAGTTACCCACGGATCAGAGCCAGTGGGGGAATGCCTCCACACATCGCAATCTTATCTTCAAGCCTACTGTAAGAATACCCAAAAATTCACTAATTACACAGAAATAACCACTGCTCAGCCAGCAAGTTCACTGATATCACAAAAATCCCTGTTAAGAAAAACCATCAGTTGATCTTTTCAACCACAAATCAAATTCCTAAAGCTGACTCGTAACCAAAAAAGTCCCAGCAACTGACCTGCGTAAGAACCAAAGTTGAAGGCTTTGTTTTGCTTTGCAATCCACATGCTTTCTGGTCTGCATTAATTATTTGATTCCAGCAGACAACCAGTCTGTAAGAGGCACCATGAATTCGGTTTCTGTCTATGGCTGTACATGCTATAAAACCTGTGCCCGCTACTGATTCCTTAAGTACTAAAGACACACGTAGCTTAAAATACCCAAAAGACAACATTGACACATGTTGTATATCAGAAGCCATATATTTAATCCTGAGAAGTCATGGTGTTTTGAATGTGACAAACTTGTATCATCTCCTTTTGATTTTTTTTTTATTATTTTAACAGGAGTTTTTTTCTTATTTGAGAAAAACATAATTAAAATAAGGTTTCACAAATGCATATTCTGACAAAATATTAACGGTTAAAAATGGGAGTTGACAGTAACCCTTTGATGTCAAAGAGTACTTTTTATGCTATGTTTACTTTGTTTCCTAATAGCAGATCTAAGTCATTGTGGTCTAATTGAGTAAATACATTTTCACGGATTTTGTCTACAGTGCCAAAAGAACAAATGACTCACAGAAAGTGTATGTTCTATAAGTGCTAATGAGGTGTTGGGTCATAAACATTATCACACAAGGGTGCACAGAAGCAGTAGAGACTTTTCTCTCTACAACAATTCAAGACACTTTTGCTTTTAGAATTGGTTTCTTTTAATAAATAAAAGTGATGTGACCACACACACAAAACATATCTTAAACTACTGCACTGATTAAACAAGATACAAACAATCTCTTTCTTAAGACAACTGCTAAGTCTAATTGTAAAGTGTTAATATGTGTACTGTATACAGAAAAGCAACGTTTAAAAGTGGGCAAGTCTATGTAGCAATGTAATGAAAATAATGTCAGCACTGATTAAAGCGTATGATTAGTAGAATATTCATACCTAGGAAAAGTAATTCTCAATAACCAAAATAGCTATGTCATACAGGCTTTAGAAGCTGCTTGATTAAAAACTGCAGCAAAGTCCTTCTGCACCCATTTATCTGTGCAACTCCCATGAAGGCTAAAACTAAAGAGATCAATGGTAGACTATTTCAGAAAAAAGAACCACAAGAAGAACTGTAACTTTACTCATACTTTATTTTTCTTTTAAGTCTTGACTCATAAAATATTTCAGTGTGGCCTAAGAAAAAAATGAGGTAATACTAAGGCCCACTCGTTCCTGCCTTTTACAAAGGTGCCAAAACATGTAACAGATGTAGGGATATCTCTTTCCCTCTGTACCCTGAAGGGGACTTGGGAGAAGGTCACATTTTCCTTTACGGGCTTACAGGATTAAGGCATGTGCACCTGGTAAAACAGTAGCAGCAAATTGAGGCAGGAACACAGCAACACACACGTTTGTGCAGCATTTTGCACCCTTCCTCCTTTCAGTACTCTCTGGGAGCTCATAGCTCCATATGGTCCTCAGGCTGGCCTCTCCCTAACAGACATCACAGGAGCCTGAGAAAGGGGTTGAACTACAAAGAACAATATTTACCATTTTAGTACATGACATTCCATTACATTCCACAGTTGTTATTGTTTTTCCACTGCTATTGCATGAAAAGGATGCTAAAGCCACAAACTGAAGTGGCCAGTTATGTGGGAAAAATCTTATCAACCAGGAAAGCAAAAAAAATGGCAAGGTAAAAAAATACAGGGGCAAAGCAGGCCACACACTGAATCTGAAAAGATAGTCAGAATTAAAAGGTTGACCATTTTGCATAATATTACAGACCTCAGGTGAGCGCTTCCCCCCCAACTTCAGTTAATATGTTGTTCAGATAGTTATGGGCATTTGTGGGAACCAGTTTCCCCCAAAATTCTTCCCAGAAACTTCACATTCTATATAAAAATAAAAATCTTCTATATTCTAAGAGACAAACACCATACTCCAATGAGAACACAGGAGAGACTACAGCTTGCATCTTAGATATGAACTGAGACACTATCCCAAGCAAAATCCTGCTTTGAATCAGATACTCTATCCATGATTAGCCATTGAGCTATCTGGATCATTGAATAAACTTCATTTTACACTTTTTTTCTGGATCGGGGGAACCTTCCTTGAAAACCTGAAATCCAAACATTTCTAGGAAAAGTCATCTCTCTGAAAAGTTTCATTTCCAAAAATTCTGGGTTTTCCAATGAAAAGCTGTTCCACTTAAAAACCTCAACCTGTTCTGTATCTCGAGCACCTGTGGAAGTATCACTTGAATAAGGTCACCAAAATTAGATTCAGAAGATACGCACTGAACCTAACAAGGAAATACCATAATACTTTTAGGCCTATGTATGTAAAATACAGTGTAGTGTCCGGCTTTGTAATCCCCAAAATGAGAGCAGAATTCAAAGCAAGTCAAAATCAGCCAATTGTCAAGTCACTTTATCATTAGAACTTTTGTGCTGTATGTGTGTTCACATCTAGCACTGAAAAGAGAGAGAGCAAGGAAGATTGGAATTAGTGTTACAGATTGACAAATGAATATAGCTTCCAAAAACACTAATTTGGTTATAATTTGGCAAAAAAGAGTGTCCCCAATAGCTAGTCTCTGAGTCATCCTTCAGTTTCATCAGAAGAGGCTATGCTTTCTTTCCTGTGGTAAAAGTATGTCTGGTGACTCAGAGGTTATTTGTCTTAAATATTGACCACCGAACTATCTTACATACCTTAGCAGCTTCACAAACTCAGAAGAGCAGTATCAAAGACACAGAAGAAATACTTACTTGATTTTGAACCACAGGAGGGGGCTATCTGACCATTTGGGCATGTGCACATGTTTGGTCTAGAGCAAAATCCATCCCCACAGGAATGTCTGCAGATTGCTATAAAGAAAAAATAAATGCCTTTAAAATATGCTTCAAAAACCCCAAACACATGAAAAACACCTGATAGAGAACATACATTCAGCACCATAACATAAATATCTACAAACTGGTTAAATTGCATACAACAGATTCCAAGACTGTTCCTCCTGTTCATCCGCATCTCTATAGAGGACAGCTAAAGCTAGACCTTCACAACATCTTATGAAAAGGCCTGAGAACATGCCACAGGCCACACTAGATATAGGGAGATTTCCTTGTAAAAGTGAAACTGTGGTCCATTTTACCAGACTAGTCTTGGAGGAAGGATGGCACTGAGGCAGCATCACAATGCTCCCTTTATTTCTGCATCAGACACACACGAGCGTAATAATTCCCATCTGACAGCACGTTGCCTCAGTATCTCTGGAGAGGATCCTATCAGCCTCAAGCAAAGTACCTTTAACAATTATTTCTGGTACATTGTACCGTTACACACAAATATGTATAGAGCACTAAGACGTATGTATGTGTATGTTTCTATATACATATATATTTTAGGGACATGATTCAAATGAGCACAACAAATGTACTTGCTGGCCCGATGCTGTTGCCTCCCTCCATTTACTTAAACAGATTAACATATTCCACAGCTACTCACTCCTGAGAGTCCACACATCCCTTGGATCCCTTTACCACAGACTTAAAACAGAACATGTGGATGAGATTAATCCTTTGTTAAATACTGGTATCACATCACTGTATTGTAGCCCACAAAATTTTGTGTATTAGCTTAATACATTTAAAATGGTAAAGAAATGATGTACAGCTACTACTGAAACCATATAGAAACATATTTCAGTTCTGGTACACAATTAAAAATACCCTGACACAGAGGGACAAAGCTAAACCTCAGTCATAACACAGAACTGGAGTAACTTACGGACTATGCATTGGTTTCCACCAGGTAAAGTTTTCCATCCAGGGCAACAGTAAGCATTGTAACGTGATCCACACACATTTGGTCTGGAAAAAAAAAAGAGGACAAATTCTTATTTTTACTTAGAAGCATGTTTTAAAAGTAGAGGCATAAAAATGGAAAAAGTAAATCACTACAATATACATTTCAATAATTAAATCTAGCAGTGTTGCATGGTTTTGGCAGAACTGTATGCCTTCAGTTGTTGGGTTTTTTAGGTAACACACGCTTTTACAAATTGAAGATTATATTACAAACACAAAACCAAATCAGTAACATCTGAATAACAGGGATAGAATGGGCAAACCTTGTCTCATATCCCTCCATATCTGGAAAAGCAGCATACAGGCGTTTTGAGCAAAACTTCCACTTAAATGCAAAACAAGAGATCACACCCATCACCATTAGTGAACACAGGGGAAATCTAGTGTTCTTTGAATTACAATCTTTAAGCTTCATATTGCTTTCTCTTCTTTACTCTAAAGCACTATTACTTTTCCCTGTTCTGGACATGAGCAAAATTGTGTGTGTGTGTATGTATAAGCGAAACGTGCCAACCATGACGTTAGCCAAATCAATGATCCAAAATATGTAAATGCTTCATTAGCAAAAATGACTTACTGTCAAACGAATCAAGAATGTGGGTGCATGTAGAGAAACAGGGTCCTGTGAAATGAATATGAAAGGCCTAGTGCACTCCTTAAATGATGGATCCACAGGAATTTTTCTTTCCAACTCATTCCTCTCATCTTTATTTACCCTTTCAAATAACTAGATCACCAAAGTTTGCAATGAAAGCTGACAGGACAAGACACTATTGCTATCATGATTTTATTGGTAAAAATATAAAAATTGAAAAGGTTCTGTGCCCCTTACAGATAATACTTTTTTTTAACCTAACTTGCCCTATTTATTTTATGCATCTATCCATGCAAGTAAAGCTAGGAAGAAGAGCTTCAAAAATGAAAAAAATGTGCCTCCTTTTCTGGTATGTTTAATAATCTTATCAGAGGAAAATATTACAACCTCTATTAATATTCTGAGCTATTACTCAATAGATTAATGCAACTAATGCTAGCTATAAACTAGTACTTCCTAGAAACTGCTTTATTAAAGTACTGTATACAGATTAGAGACAGATTTAAAGTGGTTATTGTTTTAGGAAGGGGTTTCTATTATTATTTTGTCCTTGGTCTTTCAGAAAGTTCTTCATCCCTAGTATTGCAATGTCTAAGTAAACAACGGTTACCTCATATGGTGAGGCAACTTAAGACAAACAATCTTGATATATACAAACATTTATTTATGCACATTTTCTAACAAGGCTTTTATACTGTATTTATTTAGGGATCGGCATTGTTAATACAATTTCAAGTATTCTGATTACACCAACTTTGGTGACACCTAGTCACCAAAGTGCTTGGCCAGAAACTACTTAAGTCAAAGCAAACACTACTGTTACCCTTCCACTGTTTCTGGGCAATTACAAAGTGGTAACCGAGGTGAATGTGAGCAACACAATTGGACTTGTTGCAGGGCCCTTTCCCTTCCTGCAACTGGTGTTACAGCCTCAAAGTCTTATTCATATAATTCCAATGTATTCAGTTTTAGTAATGTCAGCTACTTCCCTGCAGGGCTATAACCATGTAACTTTCCTAGAGTTCCCTGTTCATCAATGCCAAATGTTGCTCCACGATCCAAGTAGACTGGCAAGCAGACGAGTGAGATTGCTTTTCACCTTCTCCAGTCAAAAGAAATAATGGAACTTATTAAGACAGACAGAATGGATTTCTTGCTACCTGTTAAAACCTACAGGCATAAACCACCTATTTCCAATGGGGTTGGTAAGAATCTATAAATGGCTGACCATAAAGTGATGTTTAGGTACTCAGTCAAATTTCAGTTTCAGCAAGTACACAGCTTTGGGGACCATCTGGTCCGAGTTAAGAGTCAGGAGCAGATTTTTGTGCCATGGGGAAACCCGACTTTTAAAATCTGTTTCCAAACTGGGGCTCTGGAAAACCTAGACGTGCCAGCAACCATGTGCCAGAGACCCTGGGAGCCTCGAGGCTGTCCACAGGGTAGGCTAAGCTGTACACCCAAGAAGTTCCAACTCAGATGCAGTCATCAAACTGTACTTTCATGGAACAGTTTGAGCCTGACAAGTGCATTTTCCAGTGGAACACTTTTTCGTCATAAAGCTGCTGACTAGCTTATAAAAGAAACCTATATTAAAGCCTGAACACTACTTCTTTGGGAGGGAGGGAACGTTCTTTACTTCTGCCTATTTGTACAACATCTTTAAAAGAATTAATTTGGAAGGTTAAATTCATTGATATTTATGAGGTAATCAGACACTGTAGCGATACATCGTCACAAATAAATAAAAAATAAATAGATCAAGGGAATAACAATTTACCTCATGTAAAATCATGGAAACCATCACTCATATCGTAAAAGCTCTATCATGGTACTTACTTTAAACAGTTACCCACTGTTGTGTTTAATAGAGCGTATTTTCCTGCTGATATTATAGGCTATGAATACCACAGAAGCATTTTATATTCTTATAAAACTGTTTTCCTGAATAGTGCTACAAACAGAGCTCAGTTATAAAACCTGATTTGTAATGGTAAAATAAACAAAAATGCATCTATACAGCCCAGAGGAAGGAGAAAGCATCTCAGGAACAAAGCTGTTCCCATTGCAGTTTAAAAAAGACAAGCTTTTCGCTTCATTTTAGAGTCACTAACGAACTTGTAAAGTATAAAAGGATTTCTGTAATGGTATGGTGCTGAAAGACAGTATGACTGATGACTATCATCAAAGATGTTCAAAATTAACAAGAAATTACGTCGTTGATGAATGATACACAAGTACAAATTCAGTAGCAAAACAAGTTGAATAATTATCAAAAGACATTAGTCATTACCAGAAGTGTCTTAGAAGAGCAGAGAGAAAAAGGTTCACCTGAAATTCCAATAACTAACACCTGAAAGTGACAGGTCTGGTTGACAGCATCTTCGTGCACCAAACTAGAAAACACTCTTCTCCAGGAACACCTGTAGGGACCCTCCACCCCCAGTATGAAGAAATGCTTTGTCTGCCCTTTTCACCCATGTGGGGATGGAGCCCAGGCAGGACTGCAGCATCAGCTCCTTCAGATGGACGCAACGGCCCTGCCCCGCGTCAGCGCTGCACTACCCCCGGGCTGTGGCTGCAGCACTGCCTCTGCCTGTCCCGCATTCTCAGATAAATGGTCTCCTTTCTCCACTGGGCAACACTACTTCATCTCATGGAAAGGACCAGCTGGGTCCATACCTCCCTTCCTACTCCTGCTCCCAATACCCCATCTCACTCAGCAAGGACGAATGGCTGCCTGGCTCTCCCAAACTACACATGATTACCCAGCAGCTGGGGGTGGATTTGTGGAGCAGGCACTCCAAAGTAAAATGATGGGAAGCAAATCACGCTAAGCTTGGCAATGCCTTCTTATCAGATACAACCAGGCAGTGAGGGTACAGGACAGGCAGAGATGTGAGGGAGTTGTTCAAAAGCCCAGTGTGAAGATGGCAGTGGGGAACACCACCCAGCCCAGGAACGGCGAGGGCACCTCCAGCATTGTGGCTGTCCTTTCCCGGGCCCCAGCAGAGACACAGCCGGAGCCCTGTGCTGCAGCCTGCCCAGGGGGTGTGCTAATTCTGTACGTCCATGCTCTGCCCTGCCCGTGACCCCTCGATGAAATTACAGCCCTCTCCCGAAGAAAGAGTTGCCCGTCTGCAGCTCCCGCGGGAGGAAAAGTTTCTGGCACTGCTGTGAGCAAGGCTTCAGGCGGAAATTTTGTCAGCAGTACTGCCATGCACCGGCCAATGCTGGCGTAACCCAGGCTGAATCAAACCCAAAGCGTGGGTCTCAAATAAATTAGACGGAGAGACCAGACAGTGTGGGCAGAGAGCGGTTGAGAGAATAAGACAGCTGATGACCAGTTACAGCAGAGCTGAGATGCAGGAATACCAGGAAGGGTCTAATCACTCCCTCAATTCACTTCCCTCCCTCGGAAAACACACAGTGATTCTTCCTTGCAGGAAAATGTTTAATGAAGGACTTGTATTAACTATTTGGCTGCAGCAGCTAGCATATGTTTAACATAATGTAGGGACTGAGTTTTCTGGCAGAAGAAATACAATTTAAAGCAACATCATCAGCCAATGGTTATTTTTCAAGAAGCCTTTGCCTATTTTTCTTCTTATATGGGTAACGCTGGTACCTGCTAAAACTGTAGCCAGAATTATTTACTGATCGTCTCCATATAGAATTGGAGTGGTGCTTCCATGCTTGCACTGGGAGTTAAGAAGAATGACAAACTTCACCTGAAAAAAATGGTTGGCTGCTCTTAAAAATACGGTTGTCTAAACCTGAACACAACCAATGTACTAAGAAATAGTAGCTAAGGCTCCAGAAGGTGAAGAGAAATAGCTTTTACTAGTCGTTTTCCAGAGACACATAATCAGATCTATACCTTTTGCTGTAAAACAGCTGTATGTACCTTCCTATACTCCTCAGCATCTCAGAGTAAACGCTAAAAGCATAGAATGGCCCAGCTCTGCTGACTCCACTGGAGCTTTACTCAGCTTTCACAGTGAATCAAGAATTTCCACTGTTAAAGAGATTCCGAACCTGAGTGGAAGTGGCCATGAGCAACCCAATTTCAGCTTGCCCTGCTCTGAGCAGAGCTTGGGCTACGTGGCCTTCCAAAGCCCCTCCCCATCCAAATGACAGAAGCCAGGTACTTGGCACACAAATTAGAGATCGATACTGAATGCACCTCCTTTTGCTGCACTGGTGCCTACCCTCTCCTCTAAGAAGCCGCAAGCAAAGCAGGATCATGAAGGAAAGGTCTGGTTCCCAATGGGACGCAGCAGCTAGCAGCTCCAGCAGGTGACATGCAGCATTCCCAAGCCACCTGCCACCCCGACACATACCACTCTGCACGCAAGAGCCCAGCTAAACAGCCTGGTTGTCCTTCGACCTCACTACTTCCAGTGAGCGCATCCACAAACTGAGAAACTTAACTATGGGGGTGGGATAGAGCAAAACACGCAGATGCAGGCCTGCATGAACATGCATACACCTCATCTCCAGGTACCCCTAATACTTTAAACAGCGATTGCTTCTCTGTTGTTTAGCTAAATATTAGAAAACAGCATGGTTTTAGTCACTGTGCTTTTTTTCATCAGTCAGTGAAGATTATTTTGAAGCTATTTATTTCATTCATCTAAAAGGAAAATCTAGAAAACAATGTTAGACTCAGAGCAAACACAAAATGTAGCTTCTGTTATCCTATAAAGGATAAGCATGCATTTTTAAGCAAAAGATCTTTTTTACCTACAAAGGATTGCATCTGATGCACTCATTTTACCACGCAATAAGTGAGCCTGGATGTTTGTGCCACGCAGAGAGCCTAATATGATAACTATTTCTCACTCTGACAGTAAGGATACCGCTGTCCCAGAATCCTGGCTCAGTTCAACTGAAAAAATAACATGCTGAGCAGCTCTACGGGTGTCTTTGGCTCCGGTCGATGTGCAAGTCAAGAGTTCAAAATGACATTCAAGTTTCCTGCAGCAACACTGAACACTTTTCTAACCCTAACTTCCATCACACTGTGACAGCTAAATACAGCAATCCAACAACAGCATCTGACATTAAGTGAATTCTTCCGCACTTGCTCTGAAAATTTGCCTGTGTCTTTTGCAGGGGCAGACTCATCTAACCTGACAGCCAGGCATTGTTCTCATTCATAGCCAGGGACAGATGCGTTTCTGGCACATATATCCTCATTGTTTCACTTGAGAATGTCAGTGGGTCCAGTTTGACACCCAACCTACATGGCTGTGTAAGACATGTCAAGTACAAGTATGCCACCAGAGAAAACTATCTGCTGGGCCAGACAAGCATGGCTGGTAAAAAGGAGGGATCCAGCAAGTAAATAATAATTAAAAAAAAAAATTTAAAAAGGTTCATTGAGGGTACAAGAAATAATAGCCTTCTCACCCCAGTAGCACTAAATAGCATCCCATGGGAAACATGTAACTGTGAGCGAGGGCAATGCTTAGCTCTCCAGATGTCACTTCCAAAGGTGCAACTGGGAGGGACCAGGTTACACCTCCTGCACCACTGTCCACAGTCACCATGTACCTGCTAATGGCTATGGACAGAGGGAGACCTCTAATACAAGAGAAAGATCACAGGCAAGCTTAAGACCTCTGCCAGCCCGTGCCATGCAATGAGCTGAGCAGCCAGACCCTTGCCAAGGTTTTTCCAGAGGCTGCAGGACAAGCTGGTGCTACCCACCAATCCCACCTTGGAGCAAACGCAAACATTTAGGGAGAGCCTCATAAACCTGACACTTCTATCAATACTTGTCAGCGAACACCCTTAGGTGTTAAGCAATGCCCTTACTCTGTGTTTTAAAGCGCTCTCCCTCAGGCTACTGAAAGACCTATTTTAGGTAAGATAGTAGCGTTTCTCCTCCTCCCTTCACAAGACGCTGTATCCTACTCTCTGCCTCTCTCCTTGCTGGGATAGCAATACTCTGTTTTCAAAGGCCAGGTAACTGCATGTCTGTCATAAGGCAACAGGAAATCCCTGCTGATATGGATCGCATGGGTTTAGTTCACCTTGTTCCTAGCGGCCACTGGTAATTTACTCTGTATACAGGGAAGAGAAAAAGATGAAATACCAGAGGGAAAAACAAAGGAAGAGAAAAGAGACAGGAAAAGAGCGTTCCTGAAAGGAAACAAATTTTAGTTTGAAACCTCAGCTGAACACCACTGGATATTCTGATGTCCTCCAGCAAAACATAAGAGAGGGGGAAGCTTGAAAAAGAGGATGAAAATGATTAAGACTGTAGACAAAAGAACTGCGGCTTTCATTTGGTATTTCTGAGGCTTTAATGGTCATGAATCATTTCATAAAATGAGAAGTAGAAAGGAAAACAACAGATTCTCCAGCAAGTCAACATTCAAAATATTCTTTCAGATAGAAGTTAGAACTCCTTCATACTTCAGTGAATTATATATAAGCAAAACCAGAGGACGTAAGTTAAATTTAACAGGCTGCATTTTACCTCCCAATGTACCTTCCAAAGAAAAGCCTAACTTTACTGAAGTGTCACCACAAAAAAAAAAAAAATAAAAAATTCTTCTCATGTCTCTATCTGCACTTCAGCCTTAACATGAATGAGGCTGTTCAGTAGGTCTGAAATCCTTAAGTGGGAAAGTCAGAATGGATGAGAAAACAACCAAAGGAGACATCCACAACACAAGACCAAAGAGCAACAAATATGTTTTCCAGCACAGTGCAATGGTTAACCAGAAACACTCCAGGCCACAATTGTTCCATTCTACAAAAATATTTACTGAGTTTGGGGAGTAAGACCAAAGTGGCACACATGCATCTATATCCTCTTCATCGTTTTAAGGTTCAGCAGGGAGATGAAGAGGACCAGGATGGAAGGTGATCTTACTGCAAAGCGAAAAAGCTAAAGATCAATTTCTTACTACTACTGAATGTACACATTCAAAGATCCCTAGCTCCTCAAGTCTTGTTTAAATAGAGATGGCCTCCTACTCGCAAATGTCTAGTACACTTCTATGAGGAGGAAGTTTTTCTGGTGATCCATGTAGCTAAATAGTTTGGGTCTTGCGTTTTGGGTAGTACTATTCTAAGAACCACAGGTTGCTGTGTCCATGAATGTATTTAAAGTGACCTTTGTCAAAACTTGTATTGACGTTCATATATAAAACACGCAAGTTCGCAGGATGAAAGATGAATGACAATGAAAAAGATTGTCCTAAGTGAGCAGCAGTGCTGAACAACACACCACAGGAAAGGAAAATAAGCATACAGGAAAACAGAAGCTGCAATTTTATTCAATAAGGATCACCGTAAATGAAGCAGACAGATGGACTGTCCCTGCCAAACCCTAACCCAGTGATCCTCCTATTGCTCCCAAATAAACCGAGAGCAGGCCCATGCTTACTTCAAGTCTGCATCCTCAAGCCCAGTATAGCTCCAAAGGTTCTGGCACAGAAGTTTGAGGTTGCACATAGAGTAGCTTATCCAGTTAACAAGGCAAACATACCCAGATCAGACTGAATCTGGTGAACAGCTTGTGGAACCACCACAGAACACAAAATGTATCCTGTGCTGGCTAACAACCGGGGGGAAGTCTACTTTTATAAACCTTAAGTGGGCTTTTGACTGAGGAAAGCGCAGCTGTGGTTAGCAGCCCTGCCACATGCCAGAGGCTTCTCCAAACAATTCTCTCTGGAAACCTGCACTGTAACCTGCAAATTACTGTACACTGCTGCAACCAGACGCACTCTCTGCAGGTGCTGTTCTTCCCCCCAACCCTTTATGCCTCCAGTTTCTAAAGACTGAATACCACCTGTCCCCCCTCAATACAAGTTCAACTAAACACCAACAAAGTGAGATCAGAAAGCCTCCAGGAAGACAGCACTGCACAAAAGATTACACATTCCCATCACAAATCCATGGGAGAAAATTATTATCTGGAACAGAAGGAAAGAAACCAAGCGCAATCTATGACAACTTTAGTTTTCTGAGTAAGAGCTGTAGCACAAAACCGTTTTTAACCTGTCAAGCAATTAAGTCATAGCCACCATCAGCCTTACACAGAACCCCTCAGGGTGGAGGACAGCAACATACATCCCTATGATGGGACACAAACCTGATGTGAAATTCTCCGCTCACCCTGTACACAATGCACAAACCTGCCAGAGCCCAGCTGTGACCCATCTCGCAGCATCTGGATCAGCATGTCAGGCCAGCCTGATACAGCTAAGAGCTATGCAGACCAAAATAAATAATAAACATAAATAGAAGAGGGGAAGAAAGAAAAAGCACTACATCCAGTCCTGCCCCCCTGATCTTCAACGTGTCACCTTATCAAAGTGGTGCTCAATGACAGGAAACCCGCTTCATCTGAGTCCCCCAAGCCAATTTTACATTATTTCCAACACAATCATGTTTCACACAGTACATCAGGAATGCTGCTATATTGCTTGTTGTAGCCTTTTTCCCCGTTTGCCCTATTTGTGACTTACTACCATCAAATGCGCAAAAAAGTATTTCTCTAATGTATTTTGGGGGTAGGGGAGTGATGTGATTAGAATTTCAAACAATAGACACGTGGCACTTCAAAATCACTTGTGTCCACCTACAATATGAGGAAAGATCACAGAGGGGCAGACTGGCTAAGCGGTTGGTAACAGAACCGCGTGTGCCTAAGACACTCACCAGTGAAAGGGAGATTACAACAGAACCTACCCAAAGTTTTAACCATAGGATGGTTTTTCACTGGCTTGCCCAAAATGAATTGGGTCCTAATTCTGCACTACGAACTACCCAGGCCCAGAAGTCTATCCCCATAAAGCATAAACCAGAACTGGGATCAAGGCTATGCCTTTTGAAGAGATGGTGTCCAAGTGACAGGATTTGGAAATCTAAGTGGAAAGCACGAGGACTATATAGACCTGAAGATTATTTATGTTTTACTGTTTTTCTTCAGCCTGAAGAACAACATGGAACTTAACTATGCTAGCACGGGAGCGCTGCATTGCTACTGCCTCTGGATAAAGCAAGCCGGTGTAGACTACTGTCAGCAAGCTTTCATTAAATGCGTTTTAAAATTTACATGTAGTATTTAAACTAGCATGTTCCAAAACTTAATTAAAGCCTATTGTGGCAGCCCGGGGAAGATAGCTATATGATCAGAACTGAAAAGAACATGTTACTCCCTCTTCAAATATTACCCCTTCAGCAACTGTTAATAACAACTATTGCCAGCCACAGAATAGATTCTGTACTGGCTTCTTGCTTGGTTCTGTCTGTTTTCCCTGCTCCTCATCCACACATCCTGCTCCCCACCGAAAGTCACACCTACATCAAATCCCATCATACAGTCCTACTGAAAGAAAGGAAGGAAACATGTACACGAGACACAGTGCCAAGATCTATGAACTCATCTGACTCTAGAATTAGATTTCCAAGGATAATGTAGTAACAAAAAATTAGCATCATAAGCCTTGGCAAAGAAATTCAGCGAGGTGCAAAATCTTAATGCTACATGTAGTTGCCAGGGACTTCCAGGTTTCACATTAGGGTGCACTGGCATAAAAGCTCTTCATCCTCCATACAGGCTTTACCCCGTACGGCACAGGACTGGAAGGAGGTGGGCCATGCCACCTGGAAGCCAGGTGGGTGCTCCAGCACATCAGGCGTTACAGCAACTTGCATATATTTTTAATTGAAGAATTTTATTCCCAAGTGGTCAGGGCTGCCTCCTGCTCACAGTGACACTGACAAGGTGTGGCACCAGCAGCTGGCCAGAGGTGTGCAGGCCAAAAGTGGCAAGAAAAATGTTTGAGGTTTTTCAGTATAAACCAATATTTACCAGTACGGAAAGTCTGCTTTTCTTCGGCAGGCTTTTAGTGGTAAATATTGGTTTAAAACGAAAACCAGAAGCCTTAATTATATAGTTGAATACTGGAATTATGTTATAGATTTATAAGATTTATTTTATTTCAGGAAGCAGTGATGCATAAAAAGGGTCAAATCCAACCAAGTTTACTCAAGGAACCATACCGGTAAACCTGTGGACTTCACTTGGGATGACCAAAAGAAATTGGTCCAAAAAACCTCAATCCCCTGTTGAATAGCTTTAATCAAGAGTTTTATGAATCATTTCAAAGCAAACTATTCTGTTCTGCAATATTAACTATCATTTCAACTTAATAAAAACAATGAAATTATATCATTCTTGCACAAATGCATATAATTAGTGTCTTTAAAATTAGAGTCATGTCACAATTCGGCTGTCTTGAAGAAATTTAGTTCTTTTAAAATTTCTGCTGAGCTATTTGTTAGGCAAATAACTGCTTTCTTTGGTCATTATACTGAGAAAAGACTGATAAACCTTGCTTAAAATATTATTAAAAATTGACTGATCCTCATTAGAGTTTGAGGTCTTTCTCCTACATCATCAGAAAATGGGAGATCCTAATTAATTCTGAGATCTTTAAGCACAATACCTCTTGTATTCAGTCAAGTACCAATCAATCACCAGGAAATTATTTTTTACTTCAGATTCAAATGATTGAAACATATATAAATGGTTGATTTCAAGTATATATTGTTTAGAGAAAACTTCAAATTCATGGCCAGTTTCGTAGGTTTCACTTCTTCAGAAGTTGATGCTGCATTCTTTGGTGTATAAGGGGTAGTAGAACAATGGTTCGATACCTTATAATTCAATACATTAACATTTGTGTTAAAGTTTTTGGGAACCAGAAGTTAAAAGTGTCACAGTAACAAATTATTATTATTCTAACTTGCTGAATCACAGTGGATTCCAGCAACTTTTCCATGAATGGAGAACCTACTTCTATTTTGAAATAACTACTGCCTTTACGACAGCTTTCTGATCAGTTAGAGGCACCAGCCCATAAACACACGTTGCCTTAGACCAAACAGGGATGGCATGACAAGGACTTCACTGCTAATGTCTTTGTAGCTGGACCAGTTCAAACTACATGAGCAGCAAGCCTCAAGTTTTAAAATGAGTACATAAGAGGCATTTCCAAGTAATTTATAATTATTAAAGTTAAAGTATACTTCTAGAATCATGTTATATGTTTGGACAGCTCACTAGCATAAACAATGAAGCAAAGGTCACAAGGACGAAAGCAAACATCTCCTGCAATCAACAGCTTGCAGTAAAAAATGTTAAGTGGGAAAAATAACGAGAATTGAAACAGATCTTAGACTTCTTCATTTTAACATACAAGACCAGTATTCACGCAGAGACTAACCTCAATACTTTCAAATGCTAAGACTTTCAATAGTCACTATAATCAAACATACAAAAGGGCTAGATGTAAAGGGTTTTCTCTAGAAGTGTATCCCCATGCTCCTACAATCAGAGCAAGAGTTCATTGCAAAAAGAAGAAAAAAGTCTCAGTCAACTACAATAACAAGAAAACAAAGTTTACCAGCATCTGTTATGACTTGTATTACAGCTCTCAGATTCCCAAATGTATTTGTACTGATGCACAAGTTAAAAAAATAGTATGTCTTCTTGTAAAATCATATTTTTAGTGTTTCAGTCCTTCAATAACAATGAATTCTCCTTGTCTAAAGTATATACAGTTTCTGTACATTCAAAATATGTTTTCCATCTGGCTTTCCAAAGAATTAGCTCCAACCTTGCCTGTTAAAACGACAGTTCTTTTAATTCATATTGTACAGTACAGTACCACACCTAAGGAAGTGCTCACAATTTTTAAACTGGAAACATCCAGCAGGATTCACCAAACAATGATAAAGATTACTGTGTTACCACTCTCATCCAAGCAAACTGGGAACTCTACGCTCAGCCTCAAATGAGAGCTAGAGAAAAAAACTCTAACAAGCAACAAAAGTAATAATTTGGTTTGCCTTTATGGTATCTCAGATCATCTGTCAAATTATTATATTATTTTTAAGAACTTGCTTCCCAAGGGCATTCATTCAGACTTGTAATATTCCAAACAATTGAGCAAGATACAAAATACCTAAAACTGGTATTGCTATTACCTCTAGATTTGCATATTACCAAGTAGATATGCAACTCATAGGTAATACACAATAAAAGGAAGAATAATTGCAAAATACATAATAAATTGAAAGCTTCAGTTAAACATAAGAATCAAGTCATAAGACTAAATACTTAACCTAACCCATTTTAGGTTAAAAAAATAATTAACACCTGAAACATCATCTCTCAATGTACTATTATTACTGTCTAAACAGCACAGTTTTAGAGCAAGTTACATCCATCAAAAAAATTTTATCCTCAGCTGACACGCCTCTAACTCCCACCATCAAGTCAGCATGCAGGCTAGGTGGCAGGCTCTGTCCCGCTGACCAGAAAATGGTGTTTGTCAGTTTGATATTAACCCAGAGTTCTATAATGAGAAAGTTTATTAAAACAACCTGAAGAATAAAGGCTCTCTCCGATAAATATTCCTTATCATCTTTTATTGCTTGCAATTAGTCCTACAAACTTTACTATATGTCCTCCTCACCTCCTAGAATAGTTTTTGTCACAGAAAAGATCTACTTTGTCCAACTCCTACGACAAGGTATAAGGAAATGAAATAACGGAATCTGACCCTACAAAATCAGATCCTTGAAAAACAATACCAACAGCTTGCATCCATTTCTGCAACATGGGGAGCTAAAAACATAAACCTTTTCCAATCAGGCAAGCATAAAAAAAGCGCCAAGACTGCAAATCTGAATATAAATAAAAAGTCCTATACGAGTACGAGGAAGCTAGCAAGAAATTAAAGCATGTTCTTCAAGGCCTCAAAAAATAAAATTTTAATAGCTCCTTTCTGAGGAAATCCGGAAGAGAAAAAGCATCTTGCATCCCTTACTGAAGCGTAAGTATCTCCATCTAATTTTTGCTACATTTGCCCTCTGCCTGACAAGTGAAAAATCTGGCTATGGGCTGAAAAAGGAAACCTCTTTTTTTTTCCAATATTGCAAGCTTTTCACCTTTACAGTGAACTAAATTTTCAACTGCACATACACACAATGCCTTTCAGCTGACTTAACAATTATTTTTGCATTGGGAAGGGCTTCCATTAGAAATTGGAAAAGCATTTGTCCAACACGGATTTACCCTTTAAAAAAAAAATTTCTCCTAAGCGCATACCATAATGCTTCATGGTGATTTTAAACTCCTGTCTGCTTGAGCTCACTCATAGTAGTGCTAGATAGCCCTGATACAAAAAACCAGTCCCTGTTCTTCGCCCCCTGCCACCCCCAGGTCACAAGGAACACCAGATAACCAAAGACAGTCCGCCTGAGCACATGAGAAGATGCACATCGCAAAAGGTTTGAGGTGGAGATGAGAGGCCAGCTAACGGAACGGGCATGCTGTGGGCTCCGGGCCTCACCGCCGTCCTGCTCCATGCAAAGCAGAAGCACGGGACGCGGCAGGAATGCACAAGCCCGCGGTGTGCCTTTACCTAAGTCCTTCCCAGGAGCTAACTTAGCGACGCCCGAACTGCAGCGCCTCATCCTCGAGAAGCATCACCCACCCAAAGGCGACGCGAGGCTGCAGCACGCAGGGGACCCAGCACCCTGCCCCGCCGGCTGCCGGGGGGCGCTCCGGGAGGGCGGTAGGGCTCCGCGCCCCCGGCGCTACACCGCGATGCTGCGGGAGGTGTCCGGCGCCCCCCAGCCTAATCTGCCCCTCGGCATGGGCAGCCCCAAGGGGCGGAGGGGTGGGTCGGGAGCTCTCCCACCCCCACCAATTCCCACCGCAAAGGGGCAATGGATAGGGACGCACACGGACACACGCAGACAGACCTACGCCCGCTCCCCGCACCACGGCACCCCGGGAGGGGCCGGCCCCGCACCTACCCTTTAAGTGCATCGTGCCCGCCGCCGCCCTGCCCTCGCCTCTTGGCCCGGCTGGCCCGGCTGTCCTTGGCGCTCACCCCCTCGGCGTGCCCGGCGGCGGCGGCGCCCGCCTGAGACGCCCACAGCACGGCAACTCCCAGGGCGATCCCCAGCAGCCGCCCCCGCC
>VWZZ01004901.1:1993440-2037153 GCA_013399095.1 Psophia crepitans | reverse complement strand
CTAAGCTGCCGGCCCGGGGGATGCCCTGCCCCGAGAGGCGCCCCAGGAGCCGCGGGAAGCGTGCGGTCCTGCCCGGGAGGACGGGGGCCTGCCGCGGCCAGGCACCGCTGCCTGCTCAGGTTACCCCACGGGTCCCCGGCTTGCACGGAGGCAGAAGCATTACGGGCTGTGTTAATGCTGAGCGGCGGAGTAAGTGTGTAACACAGGAGAGGCGGGGGGGGACTGGGGAAAGCGGATGCCTGTGCCGCTGTGTAAGAAATACGTATATGCTCGAGGTGCAGCATTTTGCATCGAGGTAGTGGCTTAAGAAAAACACATAACAGTATCTGTTTCCCTTATAAGGAAAAACAGCAAGGATGTTGGCTTTACCTTAGAGGCTCTTGCGCTTTCTAGCGACTAGCATGGCACAGACACCAACACACCGAGCTCTTCCGAATGTACTCCTGAATCTCTACAGCCAGCTCAGAACAGATACATGCCTCATCCTTATCAAGGAAAGGACAAAAAAAAGCCCTGCAGTTCTCACTTGCACTATCCTGAACAAGAGCAAACCACCACTAGCCCTTGAAAGGGAGACAGTTTTAATACTGAAATAATTCAGGGTGGAAGAAGGACAATTAATAGAATTCAAGCCCAGAGTATATATTCCAGTCAAGTAGCTCTGTACGGGGATTATCCCATTTCAACACACAAAAAATAGAAAACCACAAAAAGCAAAACATATTAGATGGAAAGTGAATGATATTTACGCTTTCTGCTGCTCCTCACTTACAAATATTTTGGAGGAAAAGCTGGATTTCCTAATTTGCAGGTATTTGGGTTTTTTTTTTTGTTCAGGCAGGTACTGGTGGTGAACAGTTCTGTATTATTGAATTGATGCTGCAAAAGCTCAGCTGCACAATTTTATAAGCAAGCAGCTGCCAAACCACCCTGCCCAAAGACAAATGCGTGGGGTATCACGTACCACTAAGACAGGAAAAAAGGAAATACCATGTAAGATTTCCTAGGACCAATCTCTGTTTACAGGTGAAATGTAATGGTGACACAAACTATGATAGATGCTATTTAAAATACAGAGTTTGAATTGGTTTATATTAGTTTTTATATAACATGCATAAATATGCATTATCCTTCTAAATGTACACAGAAGTATTTAAACTGCTACAGGAAATGCTGTATTTGTATGTGCTCACCACAATAACAGCATTCGAATCATTTTGGCTGATCTTTGTCATCAAGAAGAGGTGGATTCTGCAAGTTACAAAACAGTCATTTGATTTTGACCATTCCAGTGTCACTGTTTAACAGTTAAACATGAAAACTTTCGGACAGATGCTTAAAATACAGGTGAAATGTACATGTGTGGTGAACTACTAAGAGATACTGGCACAAGAAAGAAGTAATTGGATTCAGAGGATGGCTCTTCAGTCTGAACAAGGCCCAAGATAGTAGCAACACAAACCTTATACCGCTAGTTTGTAACTTGTACAAAAATGAATCAAGGGAATTAACTTTAATTCTATACGCAGAGTATTACTGATTTGCAGTTAGCACCACAGAAGTAGAAATTAGGGGAGTTGATAAACGCAAAAATGTTGATTTTCCTGCTACAACCCAGATGGATAAATAGGGATTTGATTTTCCAAAGTTTTCCTTGTTTGTCTGCCACATAGGCAGACAATGATAAGGGTATTTTTAATGCCTATACTTGATGAAGGGACAATATAGCATTGTGCAACGGATTTTGTAGTTCTTTTGCAGTGGCAAATTAAAATTTGCTCAAAAAAGAGACCAGGATAAAGTAACTGTTCATGCTATTAAGAAATCCAGGACAGGCAGTACATTGATACACAACTCTCTTCCTTCACTTTTATGTATGTGTACAGCAAAATCTAAACATTTATTTAGTGAATATAGAAGGTGCTTAAACCAAATCACTGCAAAAAAATGTTGTCAGATATTTACTAGTTAGGTTTATAATCCAAAGATAGAATTTACCAGTAAACAAAAGTGAGTTATGAATGGAATTCTGGGTTACTATTTATTCAAACATTCTTTCAGTTTCAACATTTTCAGTTTCAACCACTTTAATTTTCTGGATGAGCTACCAGAAATATGTCTAGTCTGTGTCACAGGTTAATGGGACAATTTTCTCATATCTTCTAGGACATTTTATGATGTATTTGGTATCTCACATTGTTGCAGATATGTGGATTACACTATATGAAGTAATGTTACATGATATGTGGGCTGTCCGTTAATCAATCTAGTGAAATATGTAGCACATCATCAGTTTCTGGTGTGTCATTTTAAAGACTATGCTTATATATTAGAAATACTTAAACTCTTGACAACTTCAAAATAGTGCCCACCTAGGTTCTCAAACCACTAGAAAAGTACACTGTCACAAGCAAAAGACTTAAAACAACTTCTGCTCTCTGCTGCTGAACAGAGCTACTACTAAGGGTCATCCACACACTTTCCCACAGCCACTTGAGCTTTTGCAAACATTTGGACTCTGAAGACATTTAGACAAACAGAATCCTATATGGCCTCCAGAACACTTGTCATCCGCTCAGAAGTTTCCCAAGAAAAAAACAAAGAAGCAATTCTGATGATCCAGTTGATCACCATCTCCCATGACAAACAAAAAGCTGAACTTTTAGACTAACCAAGATCCAAAAGCTCACTGATATTTTAGGTCCCCGATCAAACCCTGGCATCACACCCAGAAATAAAAGACAAAGCATATAACATTATTGCTACACGCACAGCGGGATTTGCCATAACACACAAGCAACTATTTTTCCACAATGCTCATTCTTCCAGATGATTTTGAGGATCTCACAGCTGTATCTTGGAGGATGTAAATGGCAGGGCCCAAAATCAGGGGAGGATAATTATAGATTGATTATATCAGGGAATGAGAGAGAATACAGAGATTACCTTTTGCAGTTAGATACCAGCTTGGAAGCAATCCTAAATATCTACACAACTACACACACACACACTTTAAATCAAGTCGTGCTCCTAGCTAGCTATGCGTTAGTGCACCTCCCTGTGCTTATCAACATCATGTACATAAATCATTTTATGCAGTGGCTAAATCATTAAAATTTAACTGATTGTCAGAGAAATACCTGTTTGTCCTGCTATTTAGTTTTCATAAAAACATTGAACTGAAGTTTTCAGCGCTGATGATCTTTGTGTTCAGCAGCAGTCATGTGAAGTACTGGTCCCCCTCCTCCCTGGCCTTTACCAAGCTGGTCCTCTTCATCTTACACAAACATTCTTCCCTCTCCACCTGTAGCGTGCTTATCAGAATTTGCTATTTTAGACATTTAAGTTGTTTCGAACTGTTGGAAACAAACAAACAAACAAAATCTTATCACATGGAAGTACTGTGATAGAGTTGGATGTTCATTTAAATTAGGTTTTTATTTCAATTTATGTGAACTTTTGCACTAATTGTATTTTTTATCTGTAAATTTACTCCAACCCAAGTGAGCAAAAATAAGTATGTCCTCGTACATATTTCTTAATAAAGAAAGCCTTGATTATGCCAATGAAAACAAATAGTGTGGGAAAGTTTTGACGTGTGTATTTTTTAAGTAAATTACAAGCACAAACAGTAATTATATCCAGACAACCAATTAACTGGTTTAAAACTTAAAAAAAAATTAAAAAAAATTAGGTAACTCAAAATAAAACAAACTAGCACCCATTTTTCTTAATGCTTTTTTGGTTAGACAAGCTGTGAAAACTAGCTATGAAATCCATTAGTGATAACTTTTGGGGGACAAATTTCACTTAAGACTTCTACTTAGTTTTTACAAATGGTTTTATCTGAAGTTTTCATCCATCAGCTGAGTTTATAACGATAGAGGAGGAAATACAACCTACGTTAGCATATAATTCCATCATTTGTGAATACTGTGCAAAGTGTTGGAGTAATATTTCTGTAATATTATAAGAATTACAAGAAAGTCCCTCTTGGGTCAAGCATTAGGGGCCTGTGTGCTTCTGGGGAAATTCCAGCATTTTATCTCAGTTGTATCCTAGATGACCATACATTTATTTCATTTTACACATATCCAGAACACATCTCCCCTATTTATGCCTGTATGGAATAGCTTTAGCACAGAATTTATGTTATTTTAAACAAAACAATCCCTTTAATTTACGAAAAAAAAAGGACAAATTTTGGTATCACCCCACCAAAAATTTTTGGAGAAGTCAGTGACAAAGCAAGCACAAGGAAACTTGAGAGATGCCCTAATTAAGATACCTCCTTTTCAGTACTATTTTTAGGAAAGTTCTGTTCCACATTCATAGCCATTTTCCTTTCTAAAACTAGGTCTCATTTTAAATCAGTCCTTACCTAATAAGAGCGAATCTGTTATACTACACCTCCATTTACGAAAAACATATGAGATTTCATTAACAGGGTTATTCATGGGGGTCCTAAATAAAAAGATAACAAAAGCATAAGAAAACCCATTACTTCTATTTTGTCCTCCAGGTGAGGAAGCACAACCCCTCTCTTGTAAGACTAGCGTTGAATAGAAATATAACTAAAACACAGTGGAATGAAAAATAATTTTAAAAAAATCTCAGTCTAATAGAATTAAATATGTCAATGTATGTATTATGTGTGTACAGCTAGAAATCTTGAAGTTTAACAATAGCAATTGTTTCTTTGATTTAAATATTAAAAAAAATATAGCCTTTTTGCAAGAAAAGGAAACACATATACTTCTACTTTGTATCAGCTATAACCCTGTCAAGTTTAATAGGAACTTTGCCAGAGTAACAGTTGCAAACATTGTTCCCTCAATCTTGCATTTGTCCCAGATGACCTCTTAAATCTCACCTGTAAACTCAGAAGCAAAGTGAAACAGATTTGGCTTAGCATGAAATGCCAACTGCTGGGTGAACATTCAGTCTAAGATGTTGAGCAAAACAGATACAACTTTTTTATTAGAATTAGTACATTCCAAGTGGGTGGAAATCAGTAACTAGGAGCCTCTTCTTGCAGCTCTCATTTATGCAGAACTCCCTACTGACTCGAACAAAGACAGCTGAATCAGGCCCTACATTCCTTCAAGCATTGTGTCAGCAAGGGATTGGGTGTCTCTGCCTCTGTTTTCCATCCCAGTGTTCTTCTAGCTATGAGATGTCTTGGTTCATAGGGAGTTGCCCCATGATGCAGTTGAAATAATAAAATAGGTAATAAGAGACCAGGGATTACACTCTGAACCCACCACACTCCATTTGCAAGGCCCTTCCTTTGAGAAATAACACTATGAGAGCATTGCATACAGCTCTCAGAATCCATGATGAATTTAGGTTGGAAGGGACTTGTGGAAGTCATTTGGTCCCGTCCCTTGCTCAGAGCGGGACCAACTTAAGAGCAGGCTGCTCTGGCCCTATCCAGCTGAGTTCTGAGTATCTCCAAAGATGGATATTCACGACAATGAAGTAATCTCCTCCACCGTTTTACAACCCTCATTGTGATTAATTTTTCTTAATACTTAGTTCGTTTTTTGTTTGGTTTGGGGTTTTTTTTTTGTACCAGGGTACTCAGAGCTGGATATGCTACCGCAGATGCAGTTTCTCAAGTACTAGCAGAGGGAAAGAATCACTTCCCTCCACTGCCTGGTTACACCCCACTAATACAGCCCCATATGCAGTTGCCCACCTTCACTGCAAGGGCACAGTGCTGACTCACATATGACAGTGATGAGTCTCCAGCCAGTGAATAGTTCAGGACAGCCTGGATCTGCACTTCCCTTTATTCAGTAACTCTCCAAAGGCTGACTTCATTTCCTCAGGTTTTCTAGATACCAGTAAATTAAGTGAGGCAATCTCATCTAGAGTCTGTGGTTTCTTACTGGGTATAAAATCATTCGGGGATTTTTTTTCCCTGCTCCTGTCTATTGAAAGTATGAAAAATTTACTTACTGAGGATCACTGGGGGGCTGTTTTATCAGGTTCCTAAGTTCCAGCAGCCAGTCTTCATTGCCTCAAAATGCCCATCAGATGCAAGGTATTTTATACACCACACTGGATGTTGCAACAGATTCCAAATACTGTGGCTCAAAGTGGGAATAAGAAGAGACAAGAAGAAAGCTCTGTGTGTTCTTTTGTTTGGTTTTTTAACCCTTTTTTCTTCCCTAGAAGGAGAATTAAGATAGAGATAGTTGAAAATTTATTCCTTAGAACACTTGAATGGGAGCAACTTTTACCAGTGTATCTAGTACAAATTATGCAGATTACAATTTATATGTGGGAAGCAATTCTAACATTAAAAAAAAAATCTTTAAAGCTTTTTTTCCCTGTTTTTTAAAATACTGCCTGTAAAACATCCCTAATGGTTTGCAAATTATCAACACTAGATCCACCCAAAATTGCTATTACTGTGATGAATGGGGTAGAGTTCAGAAGAGATTGATCTGCTACATTGTTGTTTTAAAGAGATTAGTTTTGACACTTTGCAAATTTCAAATAAAAACGTTGAAAACTGGTTTTAGCTTTGTGAACTCTTTTCAATACCAAAAAAAAAAAACCAACCAACCCACATAACTTCAGACGAATAAGAAGAGGTCGAACAGGCACACAGTCAGCAGAGGAAATGTCATCTGACACCCGTAAGGGAGAGCCAAGGAAAAATACTCATGGGCAGGAGATGCTTGGGAAAAAGGACATCTATATCTATCTATCTATCGATATATGGATATATAGTAAGGCTGACTTTTTCCCCATGGCTGCTCATCAGTAAAAGGAAGTCTTATTTTATGGATGAAACAGTGGGTGATGTAAATAAGGAGATTCATGCTGCCTTTTCAAGATAAGGAAATCTTTCAGAGGCTCCAGTCTGGACACATTTTACGATAAGCTATTGGGAAAACAGTTTCCCTGCACTACAATGATCTGGAGAAACTTCCTTTGGCACTACAAGCCTAGTCCAAAGCCTGAGAGAATTTTTTTCCCCTCCACTTATTTCAGTGGACTTCAGAGCATGCCCCAACTTCAGTGCGGTGAACGCTACTCCATCACTTAAACTAAGCTGAAGCTTAGTGAATTTTTTGAAAACAGTATATTAAATGGATTTTAATGCATTATGGAGACCTGGAAATAATTCCTTCCATAAAATTGGCTACAAAGTCTTTCCTCCTTTTCAAAACATGCAGTCCTCTGCATTCTTTGGTCCATACACAAGACTCTTTACCTACCTGAGTTTTTGTCACAAACAGCAAAACAGCAACAAGTCTGGGCAGCCTTGCTGACTAAATATTCAGTCCTGCATAGTGAAAATAAAGAGAAATCTTGGCACTGTTGTCTAAAACAAGAAAATTACTGCTTTTTGAATTTATTCCAACTTGCAAAAAATAAGTCTTTAGAATTCGTGTACGTATCATGCTCTAACACACGTTCAGCAGTGACATATTCAGAGCTAAATATGCTACAGAAACAACTGCACCATTATAGCAGTTCAGTGGATCACTGATAAGCACGTGCTGACAACAGTCATTCCCCATGAAATCCTGGGAAAAGTTGCTTTTCCCAGGACAACTCAGCATTTGAAGTCTTTTTGGTGTGGTTTTTGGTTTGTTTCCACCTCTTCCCCCCTCCCCTTTAGTGGTATCACAAACAGCATTTTGGGAGTAAGTTGACTTAAGCAACCCTGGTAGCTACTTACCCTGCTTTGACAGGTTCATTTCCCAAGCTGTCCTTCCTCTTCCTGCAGTCAAAAATTGGGTAATACCATTTGGAAAAAAATATAGAAACGATATTTTTAAGAAAATATAATTTATGCCACTGGCTAAACCCATAATTTGGGAAATGTTAGTCCTGTGCTTAATCAAATCCCATGCTCCAGAAGAGAGCTCTTCCAACACATTTGGAACTAAATTCTGTGTTCTGTTAACTGTGATTGAAGGAGTGGGATAGAAAGAAAATCTGAGGAACTTCTTCCACTCATGTAGAATGCCGATGGGATTTAGCCCAGGAAGATGCTGGGAAGTACAACAATGTGTTAATCTGCAAATCCCAGCTATAAACCTATCTGAGTCTGCACTGTTCACCCCTACTCCTGAGCTATCAGCAGACAGCCTTGCTTCAAGAAAATGCTGTCTGACAGCTGCCAGGTGTAGAAGTTGCTGTTCTTGAGATGATCGGCAAAATATGTTCCACACTTGCCAGCACTTCTGCAAGAAAGCATTCAGCAGACAGTGTGGTGATTTAATTTATAAGGCTGTTCATATTCCAGAAGCTCTCAGAAACCCCAAGTGAGGCTGTGGCCCTATTGCACTATATTAACAGCAGAGAAAGAAAGCTCCAGACAATTAACCATCACCATTCAACACCAGGTGTAGGCAACTGTAGCAGTGGTGGAAAGACAGCCTGACAGCAAGGCAGAAACATATGCAGGAAGTAGTCCATCTCTAGGATGACTCCAGAACTTCATTCACCATAAGCAGATCTTACGGCTTTTGGATACAACTACGCAGCTGAGCGGAGTGGGGGGTGGGGGTGGATCAGATGACCTCCAGAGCTCCTTGCCAACCTCAACTTCTCTGTGATTCTGTGTTCTGACAAGCAGGGTTACAGGGATCATAAGCTTCGTACTGGGATCCGTTCTATCACTTCCTCTCTGATACTTCTACTGGGGCATAGCATTTCAACAGATTTTTTTCTGTTTTGGAGACCTAGAATCATTGAGTCTGAATCCATACTGCCCAAGTTTCCCATTCTCCTAAGCATAAGGACCCCAAAGTCCTATGTGTTAAGCTGTAGAGCTCTTAAATAACCACATCTGCTTCTTGGAGGACGGTACAGGAGCATATGCATACCTGAAATTGCAAGGTTATAGGACTACTATGCAAGTTTGATGCAGACACTTTAACTGAACCTGCAGAGAATAACAGCAGCAATACCACCAAAGGAGGCACGGAAAATTGTTTCAACTATCAAGCCCCAGTGCCCACATTGCAATGCTGGATTGGCAGAGCTGGGATGGGCCCACCTGCAGAACTTCCAGGTGTCAGGCAGGACACCCCAAGCAGCAGTAGATCCTTCCCTACCCAGGCTCTCCCAGAGGCAAGGCCTGCCAACTCATCTGAGTAAAGCAACTTCTGCATGAGTTGCCTGCTTGTGTGCTTTTTACAGCCATACAGATAATTTTATGTCAATATTACATATCTTACCTGCTTCTTACATGCATACATGTGAATGATTTTGATTTAGTTTGACTGTTGACACTACTGTTCAAGAGAAGAGTTAAGAACAAGTTAAACTCCCTGGCTGATGAATTGGTCACAACTTCCCACAGGGACTGCTCAGACATCCGCAAAGATAAATAGAGTCAAAGCCTCTACTGGCTCAACTCATGTTTATTAGAACTATCTGCTAATGACCTAAAGGGAACAATCTTGAGAAACGTAGGAAATAGTTTCCCCAGCTATTGGTTATTATAACATGCATCGCTGACATAGGCAAATAATCTCTTACAAGAGTACTGCAGGAAGACAGGAGTTACGTTTTATGAAGGATTTTACTTTTCACATTTGGTTTCCTTCCAGCTTGGAAGGAAACTGAGATACTTAAGTTTTCCACAAAAGAAAAGTCATGCGGAAAAAAGGCCGGGTTTGGATCTCCTAAACGGTTTCATTTCAATTTTGACTTTTTAGAGTTGCAAAAGTTTACAAACGAAGACTCATTTTAAAACAAAAGGTTCCACTCAAATAGTGTTAAAACGGTTTGATTCTTGGAACATTTCCATTTTTCTTCCATAACTAAATATGAAGACAAACACAATTTTGTTAAGTATTTTAAGAGAACTGTATTTTCAAATGGAAAACTGTCAACATTTTCTTTATTGACTCTATAGCCCTCTCATTCCTCTTTCCTTTCTTCCAAATATCAGTCCAAAGCATTCTAGAAGAAAATGGAAGAGTTACAAGTGGGTAGTTTGAGAAGAGCAGCTAGCTTCTGAAAAACTAATCTTCTATCTACATTCTTCTTAATATACTCTCTCTGAGCAGAAAAAGAAGAAAGGATACCAGCATCTTGTGAGATACCCTATCTTCTCCAAGAACACTGTATTAGCGAATAATTTAAAAGCCTTTAAAATACAGACTCCAGGAAGCAAAGAAAAATTTAGCCGAGAACTTACCCATTAACTACTGCTAAATTAAGCCTGTGCTGCACACCTGTATAGTATTGATTACAACATCAGTAACTTGAGCAAAGAACGAGGGAATTACTGGAAAAGGAGAAGTTTCCATTCAGATCCTATAGGTTCTCATCTGTTTTCCAGCTAGTGGAAGCCACATCCTACACAAAATGTCCAACTGGCAAGCTTAAAGGAGGAAGCCAGTCATTCAACAGTCTCCATATATCCCACAACCTGCAGAAGCCCAAACAGCGTTAGACACAGACCAAAACTGGCATGTCCCACAGGACAAACAGAGCAGCACTACAGATGTGACTGGGTTCTGCTGGTGTTTCTACAGCCTTGGCTGCAGTTTAGGTCACTGCAACACTAACACCCCTTGTCAACAGGTCTGAGGGTACAGAAAATAAATGTTTAGTACACACCATTAAGATTTTTCTGTACGTATTGATTTTAAAGCTGTGGGTGCAGTTTGGCCTTTAATTAGAGTCAACACATAAAGAACAGTTTCGTTCAGACAGTTACATCAGCAAGAACCCTAGTCACTGAACTGGTTTCCCTATAGGAAGAGAAGATGAGCAGAAGGAAGGAAGAAGTTACCAGTAGACTTTTGGTTTTTACAGAATATTAACACCAGCCTTAACTCTATTGTGATGAAGAGTGTTATGTAAAAGTATGTATGATATAAGACCACTAGAGGGGAGTAAAGTAACTTAAAAGTGAATGTTTCCTTTACTTGGTTTTGCTGTACAAATTGCATTTGCACATGTTAATTAACAGCTATAGTAAAACCAGAGTATTAAAGAATTGCATTTGCTTAACATTCTAAGCAAAGTTGATTAGATAATTACAGTATTTCTGTACCATTGTCCCCTCTCACTAGGCTGCAGGCTGACAGGGAACTTTCGTCATCTGGATGAAGCCAGAACACCAGGGATTGCATTCAACCAGAACTTTTGGCAATAGACATGAATTTATAAATCTGAATACAAGTAAAGAAAGAAGCAATGCTACATCATGGAAACAGACTAATTTTATTAAGCATGAAAAAGGCACGGGGCTTAAAAGCTTGCTTGGTAGGTAAGCAAGTACAAGAGGCAGGACAACAAGAACCTTGGCTGTCACAAGTGTTCAGATCACTGCCCAAAGTCTACGCAACAGTGAAATGTTTTCCCGAGCAACAAGAACAGAGAGAGAAGCATGATTAATTTGGAAGTGTGAAGTACTCTGCATCAGAATGCTGGGTGAAATCTCACTACAGCTGCAAGTAATGTGCTCCTGTATCACTGCCAGGTTACCATCGTCTCCATTGTAACCCATCTACACTGTGGGAGACAAGACTGCGCAGTGAATCTGCACAAAAGAGCAAACGTTTAAAATAAATTTCAATGGGAAATCTTAGCAACTCCCACAGAACAAAGGGAAACATGAGAACAGAGTTCCAACAGCAGAAGAATGGCTTTGACAGCAAATTTTAAGGATGAATGACTGAAATATATATATGTGCCTGTGTATCTCAATACTTCTGGGAAGTATACCCAGCTTGACATTTTATGGGAAAATGGACAATATACAGTAGTAAGTAATCTCCAAACTTCAGTAGGAAGTACCAAAGTAAAACAAGAGGCAAGGGGGTAATGAGATACAAGATTTCAAGTGTTAAGGAAAGCCTGGGAATCCAAGCAAGCCAGTGCTCACCTTAGTTGCATATCCACAGGTTACGCTTACAGAAGTTGGATTTAACCACAGTATTCTTGAAAGGCTTTCACAATCACAGATAGGGCATTTTGCAAAGACTGTAGTAATTCTGCAGAAGAACAGACCACGGGTTGAACCAGTCTGAAAACTACCAAGCATGGTAGGACCAAGGCTGTTGGGTCTAATTTTTTCCCATTTACCACTTGCTGTCCTTTGGACTATTTCCACATTGACCTATGCGCGTTAAAAACTGACTTATGCAAAAAAGACTGAAAGAAGAGGTGTTACTTAAGTGAAAGAAAACTGAGGAGGAAAACAGTAGTTTTTAAGCTTGACATAAAAGAAATCCCTATTCTATGTCCTTGGTACACTGGAGAAGCAGTAATGAGCTTAAATTGCAGGAAAATAGTTCAGGTAAGACACAAAGGGAATGGGGAGGCAGCCTTCCAGCAAAAGGGTAATACTGGAAAGGATTTGTCTGGGCAGATGTAGAGTCTCTATTACTGGAGATCTTTCAGAACACATTGGACCCATTAAGACCAACATCAGCACAGGTGATTCTGCCTTGCAGCAGGAAAAGGACTGCGTGACCTTTTTAGGTGGAGGAGGCCTATAATATTATGTAAATTGTAATTCATTAATATCACATAATACGATGAATCAGATACCATTTTTTGTGTTATCTATCACTCTGAAGAAGAAATACAGGAAGATGAATTTATTTCCCACCAGCAAAGGCTGAACAAGAGGATGGGGGGAGCCACACACACCTCTTAAAAAAAATAGTAAAGTTCAAACAAGGGAAAAAAAAAAACAAACAATCAAACACCAAACCACCACCAGAGTCCAAACAAAGCCAAAGGGAAAGAGTGTCCAAGATTAAAACTGGGGGGGGAAGTGAGGCTAAGTGCAACGCCAGAGAAAAGAAAACTGACCAATATAAAGACAAAAGGAATTTTAAAAAAGTACAAGGGGATAAAACAGACTAGAAACAAGGACAAATCAAAGAAGGGTAAAAGCACAGTAAAGCCATCGAGTAGAAAGAAAAGGTAATTTAGTGATTAAAGTACTAGCCTAGTATTTAAAAGATCTGGGTTTAATTCCATGTTCAGGCTTCCTAACTTTCTGAACAAGCTACCTAACCTCTCATGGCCTCAGTTCCTACTCACATAATTATTTTGTGCCCAGCACCTTGCTGCAATAGGAGACAGTTTCAGGTGTGCATATATGTCCACCAAAAATAAAGAACACGGGACTTTAAATCTAGTTTATGCAAAACCTATTAGTAATTTTTTTTCATTAATAGCTACCGGTGCTGCTCATTCCAGCTGAAAGGGGCCACTGAAGAGACAAGCTAAAATGCTAGAATCTGAGACCAATAATTCATGCATTAATTACTCAAAATACTAATTACTCAAAACATGCATGAGTTAGACAAATCCTGTGCATTCCTGTTCTGTACATCACATATTAGCATCTTATGCACAATTAATTATATAAAAGATGTTTAAGATATAAATAAAATGTAAATTTTAATTATCATTTAAACATAATACAAAAAAATCATTGTGGAAATAGCTTCTATTATATTGGTATTGTGGTATGAAACAGAGTGATGTTTTTACAAAGAGATTGTTCTAAGTAGGAATGTATGGACATCCTATACCTGCAGGCTAAATCAACTAAAGAAAATATAAACAAAAATACTGGAAAGGAGAGTACTGCTGCATTCTGCTACTTTGGGGATGGGGGTAGGGTGTGGTTAAACAGTTTAAGCTGAACTGCAACATCACTAGACTAAAATTGGATCTGGCTCCTATAGCCTAGACACAGCATTAAAACCAGGAGTCATCATAATCAAAAAGATCTAACAGCAGGTAATTAATTCTTAAATAAAACAGGTAAATTCTTTCAGCAGCATAACCTAGTGGGTAAAAGTACATGGCAAACAAGAGATTCATTTAGTGGCTCTTTTACAATTTTGGCTCAACTATGCACATCCAGCCACATGTATTGCAACACTACATCCCCCTTTCCGACTGGTGTCAGCTGTCCAGTTTCAGGAGCTGCCGCCCCCTATGCTAGCCTGTTACTGCTTCATTCTTTCCCACTCAAGTTAGGAGGAGGGCGGAGGAATGTTTTTCACTAGGAGTTGTTGATTCTTGGGCTAAGTATTTCCTTGTTCTTCAGACTTTACTCACCAGGAAACGATTGCTGCTGTTTGGGTATGGATCTTCCCTCCAGGCCTCTGCAGTTGACTCTCATTAAGGAAAACTTAAAATCTCCTCAGCAGCTCTGGAGTTGTCAGTGCAACAAGACACACAACAGTTAGGTAAGCGAGGAGTTAATTGAACCTCTACCTACATCCACACTCCCGCATGCATTGCGATGCAATATGATACAACTGAAACAGCAACCACATCTAATTGGGCACCTAATACCCACATAATTAAATATTTCCCCTTTTACTAGCTTAGATGAGAAAGATGCCCCCCCCAACCCCCCTTTTGCCCCATGTGCATTACATCTTCTGGCTCCATAAGAGAGCAAGGACATCCACAAGAGAACCTCTTCTCAGGTCAGGCTACAGACCCTGCTGAAGAAAACTCCCCTGGTTCCCTCACTGTAGCTGGGAACTGCTGCACCCTCGGCTTTCTTCAGAGCAGTTAGAAATGCAGAAGAACCCTTCCCATCAGACTGGGATCCCAGCTTCTAAATTATAAGTGTAACAATCATCAGCTGTTCAAAGCTTTATCAGAACTAAAATCATTAACTATTTCATTCTGCACTGAAACCACTGAGCTTTTAAACACAGGGGATTTTTTTAAGAGCTAGAGAAATGACAGAAGTTATGCATACAAATAACATTGAACAAGGCGAGAGAAATCAACTAAAATGTACTGTAAAAAGCTACATTTTAGGAAAATTTTAAAAGCAGTTTGCACATTGGCATTGAGTGTGGCATTTTGGGGAGCAGCTACAGAGAAGCTCTTTGAACCCACCTCAGATGAAGGTTTACTTGAAAAAGTATGGTTGGTCCACCCCAGTGAGATGATGGGCCCTCAGCTGCTCTGTCTGAATGGCCAGGGGTGTCCTACTGGACAGCTGCAGGTTTGCTTTTACAGATGCAGGCTTTCTTCATCCGAGGAAGGTTTCTTCACTAGCCCAAGGAATGAATTAATCTGATGTATCGGTTTAAACGCTTGTAAAAGTACCTCTCACATGGGAATAAACGTGCTTTTTTACCTTGTGCAATTTGGGAAAATGTTTAAGCTCATAAAAAAAAAAAAAGCCACTCATCACTGAAAAAAAAGCCTCCACGTGGGGCTTAGAGGACAACTAGTAAAAACTTTCCCCTGCAGACAAGGCCACAGCTATTTCCTCAGCTAAGAGCTCGGAATTTGGCCCTTGAACTTAACCACTGCCCATGTTTGTTTAGGCAGAAGCAGTCCGTCATGGCCTCAGTTTGCTCCCACTGATGATGACAAACCCCACCTTCAGTAAAGAGGAAGTGGGGTTGGATTTATGGGCAACATTAAAGGCCACCAAGAAATTCAGAAGTCTTATTAGATAGCCCAAGAGTCTCAAGTCACAAACCAGTTCTACGTACCAAGAGCTGTAATGCATTCTGTCTTGCCAGTTGGCCTAACAGGCAGGACATTTTTGTAAAGGAAGTTACACACATTTTTCTTCAGAAGATTTCTGTTGAATCCTGTACTATTTTCCTCCAAAAACTGGAAAGATTCTCAGACTAGACTGTGCTGTTCGCCTCCTAAAGACCAAATGAGCAACTGTACAGCAGTTAAATGTTGTTACATATAAAAGGGATATACATGATCTTTGAGAGAATATTCAGTCTTTTTTCTTATTCTAACATCCAGAATAATAGCAAGCAAAACCTTTTTCTTTACACCTTCCTTATAACTGTTTACGTGAATTGCTGGCCCATAACCACACCATTAAGTTCAACAAGTATGATTTAATCACACCCTGTGTAAGCAAGCAGCAAAACGCCTCTGTTCCTCACAGGATCACTAGAAATGTCATCCCAAAGAAAGCAAAAAGTCTAGAAAAAGATACATTTCTTAACTCTCTTCAAAACATGAGCAGGCCTTTAAAAGAGAAACTTTCTAAGCATCAGAAGAAATATTACTACATCTTCAGCGTACACTGATAATCTATGCTATTTAAGAAACACCTGCAAAAAGTGGTTATTCTATTTATACCTTTCTTCTGACCAGTACAATCAGAGAAAGAAATACTTGAAATGTGATGTTATAATAATTTAATGAAAAAATGCAAGTATTTTTGCTTTTATTATGGGGACACACACAAAGGCTTACAGGGGATCCTTCAAAATAGAAAAGTCAATTAAAATACTTACTTCAAGCAAATCCTAAAACATCTCTCATTGAAGAAATTTTCATAATCATTTAAAAAGATTACTACAAGTCACAGTAGCTTTGTTTCAGATAAACACTGCACCGCAAGCTAAACTTAATATAAAAATAGATTCTATTTAATAGATTTGTATATAACACAGTATAAACAATTGTGAAAGTGTTATTACAAAGGTAAATAAAAGTTTGCATTAATATTAAGTAATTTTATACAGTTCCTTCACATAACATTCAAATTGTGTAACACTGATCATGAAATGGGCACAGCAGAAGAGGTTTTCCCCAATCCTCATGCTTTTATTTAAATATCAGGTTATCTTTTTTCCCTTCAAATGAGGAATTGCTGGTATCAGTTCAAGTTGGGAAGTGGGCTATCAAAATCACTTGCTGAAGAGATTGAGGATCCCACGCTGTTTTTTTTTCCCCCAAGCATTTGTTGCAGCTTTTCCTACATTTGAATCTGGTGATACATTGAGTTGTATGACAGCAGAATTTTCCTCAGAATTGAGGAATTAAGTATGCTCTGGGTTTACGAGGTAGCCTCTACTGTAAACTTTATTGCTGCTTTTTGTGCTGAGAATCTTGCCATTGCCATTAGACATGTCTCTCCAAGAAGTATCAACATTTTCATCTGCAGGGGTACATGACCTGATGTGAGGAAACTCTTCACAGTATGCAGTCTGCACTTGTACGTTCGTACCGACTCTTTGCTCGGGATACAAGAGAGGCGCATCACTATGAGCTAGGAGCAGGCTTCCATTCACAGAACTCCATTCACTGCAACTGCCTCCTCTTTCTGGAGTTTCTTGAAAATCAGATTCCTGAGTTCTTTTAGATTTAGTTTTACATTTTCCACATGACTGGATGCATTTATCCTCTTTCAAGACCATTCTTTCATTCTTGCTCTTAAGCGTATGATGAGTTGGCCCAGAGATGGTATGGCCATTTGTAAAGCTGGGTGCATGCATATTTTCTAATGTTACTTGAAAAGCAGATGGAGGAGCATTCTGATGTGCTATATTACTAGCAGCACGCAAGAGTCCTTTGTCTGCATTTACAATGGGGCCATATTTTTCTCTTCTTCCATCTTCATTTGGATAAAACTCTGGCAGAGGATCTCTTGAAGCACCATTCAGATTTTCACAATTATTCTCGTTCTGAATACTTGAAGTCACCGTTTCATGAAGCATATGTTGAGTTTCAGTCTGCATTGCATCAAACTGCTGTCTCAAGTCATGTGGTACACGTTTCTGGACAACTTTATCATTGAGTTTTTCAGTAATGCTTTTGCCACATGATTTGCTTTCCATATGGTTTGACCTAGTCTGAAGCATGCGATCTCTTTTTGAGTACTCTGCTCCAGGTGGTAGATTAGAATTTAACAGCAGAACTAGGAGAGGATGGAAGGAAATAGCTTAATTGAAAACAATGGTAAAGCTGGAAGAAAAACTACATCTTTTTGTTTGTTTGTTTTGTTGTTTATGTTTTTTAAATAGAAAATTGTAAGCATTGTCAAAATAAGAAGCTTATATTTATATTTCCATTAGCAAGCTTATAAATAAATAGTACTTCTCTTTCCACCTGCATTGTCATTACTACATGCATTAAATCGATATGATCAAGAGGAGAACAACTATAGAAGCCAACATACCTGAGCAAGTAGATTTGTTTTGGGGAATGTGTCGAAGAGGCGTTTCAAGTCCTTTAGCCATTGTAGCAAGCTTACTTGCAGCATTCATTATTTTCTTTTCAGCTCTGCCAAGAATTGCAGAACATGAAAAAAAAATTTAAAAAAGTTTAAGGGCAATTCCTTTTCAACCCTGTATTTTACTTCAAGGTAATGTTAGTGAGAGTGAAATAATACTAGAAAGACAGTATGCCAGACCGCTCAGCAGTGACCCCATGCCTATCTGAGCAGGCTGGCAAGACTTCAGGTCAGACACTGTTTACTCCAAGGTGGACAAACACCAGACCAACATCTGCACACCTTTTTCAAAACCAACAGTAATTTTCAAACATACTTGAACTTACCCTTCGTGTTTCTCATTATCAGTAAGAAGTTGTTGAAGACACGTCAAATAGTATTTGCGCATTTTCCGCGCAGTCTCTTGGCGCTCTCTTAAAACCTCCACTTTAATCATTTCAGCAGCTCGCTCCTTACTTTCACGGATATAACAAAGCATATCACCTACAAACACACTTCATTAGTACCAGTTTTTCCCCTGAGCGGGGAGAAAAGCAACACCACAAACTGGGATTTGTCTAGTAGACCTGCAGCAAGTCAGTAAGGGCCTGGATTTACCTGCCAACATTCCACCCAAATCCTTGTGCCAAGTGCTGCCTACTGGATAAATGCCACTGAAGACCACAGCGGGTCGATGAAGTATCAGACAGGAATTCAGTTGTCTGATTCTGCATCTTAAGCAGCAATACAAAACACTAGGCACAGGGATTTGGGAGGAATGTTGGCTGGTAAAATGCAGGTCTAGGAATTCATCGATGCCAGTGCAGCTGGCGTTGGGGGACCTGCTTGCACTCAAGTGAGACCTGGCACTACACTTGGGCCTCTCTCAGCCAGAAGGTTGCTGATTAAGCCAGAAGGCAAGATACAACACAAGAGAAAAGCAGATTCTCCCTCAGGACAAGTTGCAAGGTAGGTGGATTGTTTGTTAGAGAAACAAGATCAGTTCTCAAAATACACTTTACCACTTTAAAAGACATAATACAGTGCAACAAAGCAAGGATGGCATAACAAGGCTTCACCCGTTACAATTAATCTTGTCTAAGATTATGGTGACAATTCCATTTCTCACATTCTAGTAAGAAGGAAAAATTTACTTCTCATGTGATTTGGCTGTCAGATTCCTGTGCAAGTTGGCTGAAGGAAGAGGAAGTGACAAAGTAAATTATTTTGCTCTCCTAACTTTTTAGCTAAGACTTTAGTACTTACACTTAATCTTGCTCACAGCTTTAATGTACTGAGCACGCAATTCTTCCAGCCCTTTCATGGAGTCACAGGATGTACAAGGTTTTGAGACGCCTCCCTTTGACAGTGACCTGAAATGCACATAAGTCACATTGCACAAAAAAAAGCAGCTTAAATTTAAAACAAGCTGATTTTTTTTTTTAAAGATATAAATACCTTGGTGGTGTTGCCAGGTCTTTCAGTTTCGTCTTCATCTCAGAATTTTCTGAATTTAAAGCTTCTAGAACCTTCTTATTTTCTATTAAAAAAAAAAGACCCATAATTCATTGCACTTCTCTAAATTCAAGTTGAGTTTAGCACAAGTTATTATATAAACTGCTGTCTCTGGTGTAAGAGCTCAAAGTCACAAAGCATCATCAGCAAATGTACAGCTGTTGCAGTAACAAGCACATAGGAATTGATCACAATACACTTCAGTGAAGCCTGAATATAAAAGTCATCTCAGAGTAATTAAGCAAGCTTAGAGCCTTCATATAACATTACTAACACTATGCTGGAGGCAAAACTTCAGAGATACCAGGTGTACATGTAGAAAAAGGATGCAGAAAAAAAATAATAGTAATGAGGGCTGTTTTAGCAAATATTGAAAAGAATTATTAATTTGTAGATTAGCAATTGTGGCTTCTTTGGGGTGGAGAGATAAAAGATAAAACTTGGTAGTTGATTTTTTGCGTTTGGGTTTTTTTCAATAATCAAAAGCCAGTATTACAGAGAAAGGCTGGACTTCCATGCTGAACTTATAACCTACTGAGGAGCATATAAATGTTATAATGAACCAGAGAATGACAAGACAGTGGAGCTGAAAAAGCCTAAAGCATAGGACTTCAAGCTGATACTGAAGACTGTTGATCATGGCATACAGATAGTCTACCTGTGGGTCATCTCCTGAAAGTTAAAGATCCTTAAAACCTATCTATTGGCTAATTCTAAGCAAATTATTATTTTTTAAAAGGGTACAGGTATTCACCTCAAGTTGAAGGATGGATGGATAAACTTGGACAGACCATAAAAATGAACAGTTTATTTCTAGCTTTCTTATTTTAGGAAAGAAAACCAACATGAATTAAACACCTACACTCAACAGTGGAGATACCACCACTGCACCCAGTCACAGAAGTTCTCATGTGAACCACGGCCTAAGGAAAACAAAGACTGTCACCACACAATGGAGACCATGTCTTATTAAAGACAAGCCTTCCTTCTAGAAGAATCAAGGCTTTCATGGATGAAATAGGAGAACCTGAGCCCTACGAAAGACAGATAAGTTTGGCTTTCCTCCTTCTCTAGGATAATGCATAGAAAAGCAAGAAGCAAGCAGCTATCCTGGAATACAGAGAAAAGCAGTCCATGGCCTTCAGAGACTCTCATTTGTGGTTCAGATCTCATTTTGAGCAGTTGAAATTTGTACCCGTAATGACCTTGGTGACAGCAGTAGCCTCTATTTTCATTAACAGACCTCCTGTTATCCTTCAATCTTTCCTCCAGTCCCGAAGGAAGTTTATATGCCATATGGCTGTCAATGAAAAAGCACAGAAACAGTATTACACAAATCTGTGCAACTTACCCACCTAGCCTTGGTCACACATTTGCAAGCTTGCAAAAACCTTTCCCTTACAAACATACAGCATTTCACTCATCCTCACTGAGCACAAATTTACTAGAGCAGGCAACTGAGACTTTTCATTCAAAAAAAAATTTAAAAAGGAGGGGGAACCCCACTGGTAGCTCCATCCCACACACAAATCACAGCCTTTGCCAAGTCACTTGGTACAACCAACTACCTTGCATCTGCTCTCCCCAAGCTGACCGTTTGCCAAACCTACTTACAGTGGCCACAGTGACCTTTCCATGTGGCATACTCAAACAATCCTACAGAGTTACTGACCCTCAGGATGCAGTTTGAGACCTCTCCTGAAGCAGGACCTTCAGCAAGTCCAATTCCTGGCCATGCTCTGAGAGTCTAAAAAAAAAAAAAGATGCCCTGAACACTATTGTGTACAGCTTCAAATTATTGAAATACTGCAGGGAGAATGATCCTCTTATTCAATCACCAACATGTTTTCCTTCAGAGAAAACATCATTCTCTTTGTTCTGCTCACTAAAACAAGAACCTCTACTGACTTCAGTACAGATGAAAAAGGTGTTCTTCAGATACCAACTGAATGGGAACTGGGTTCCATATGGTACATTATGCTTAAGCAGGAAAGAAAAACTTCTTAAGTACAGGAATGAAGCAGTGCAGGCATTCCTCCTACAAAGCCTCTCAGAAATAAACCTAGACAAAGAGAATCAATATGACTTCCTCCAAGTGAAAAGTCTACATGCAAGGCCCACAGAGAAGGAGACTCAATCACAGGAGTAGTTAGAGTATGGCAAAGGGGTTTTACACACCAAAGATTTTTGATCCTCATTAGCCCAGATTTTACTATGGCCAGAGACTCCTACCAAGTTAAATAAAGCAATAAAGGATAGAGCCTATTATTCTGAAAGGACAGAAGAGGCAGGTATCAAGTCAGAGAACATTGCAATTGACAAACTGATGGTCAAGTCTCAGGGAGATTTTACCATCAGGCACTATCAGTCTGTCCACAGAAGGTGATATAGATCTTGACAAAGCCAAAAATAAGGTGTTGGACAGCAAAGAGAAGGCAATCACAACAAAACAACAGTACCCCACGGCCAGTGGGGTGTGTATTAAACAAGAGTACTTGATAACACCATTACTGAATCTGAAGCAGTCTCCGACAATGAAGAAATTTCAAGCAAGTTGCTTTGCACCATCTTTTTTCCATCAGAAATAGCTTCAGAAAAGTCTTATTTCTGCACCATAGGCAAAAGCCTTTCTTTCAGTGACTTTTCCAAAAACAGAGTGATTATTTCATATCCATCATTGGTAGAGACAGTCATCACAAAGGAAAGACAGACTTAAGAACTAGAGACCTTCTCTCGGTCATCTATCGTGCATTTCTCAAAGCGATGCAAAGGAAAAAGAACATCTTGACTACAAGGCAAAGAGACTAAATAAAGCCTACTTAAAACCTACTTTACAGTTTCCAAAACAAAGAAAGAAAATAAGAACTGCAGCTTCAAGCTATTAACTGCAGGAATGAACAAGAAAACTGTGGTCAGTAGCTTTCTACTACTGGTGCTAAGAGGAACCAAGTAACAGTTGGGGCCACTCTGCTCGTTATACTCCCAGTATGGGGGTATGAGTATGCACACAGTAGCAGTATGACCCCAAAGGAGACAGCTAAAGACGTCCCTCGCTCATATACATTTATATGCATATATATACACAAGTGTGCATTATCTATATAACCCTCACAGGCAAGAGCATCCACATGTACACATACTCAAAGATTATCTGCCACGCATTCAGTTTTCCTCTATTCTTTTCCTGATACACACAAGAGTATTAAAGCAATAAGTAATGTTTAAAGCCAAGAAGGTGAGGGGGGTTTCTTGAGGGGTAGGGGGAAGGTCAGTTTGTGGGATTTTTTTATTGTGGGGGATTTGTTTTTTTAAAGTATGTACACACCCACATTCCACCCACCTGAAGCTAAATGATACAACAGATGAAAGAGGCTCAAGCACCCAGCAAGGCAGAGCCATTCAAAGTTTTCTTTAGGTGACTAACAATCCTAACCTTAGATTTGCTCTCACTTAGCCTGTAAATATCTTCAGCTTGCTGTGAGGGAACGTGAAGCTATCTCCAGCTCTCTTTTCAAGTCCTGGCACACAGTCTCTCTTTTTTCAAGCTCCCAGCAGCAGCATTCACAGCAAAAAGCTTTGAGACCCAAGGCTCCTTTTTGTACATTTCTGACCTGCGACAGTCATTGCTAAGAGTCATTGCATCAACCACAGGACCACAAAAAGAATCAAGCCCAATCTTACTATTTCCAGTGCTCTACTTAGTCTTTGTCTTGTTAGGAAAGCATATAACACATTAGTATAATCAAAACAATCACAAGAAGCTGTAATCCTGTTATAGAAGGTACAGCAGCATCTACCAACTCATCAAGCCCTCACAGCTTCATTGCACTCCCATGTGATGATTTGAGTCTTCAGTCAGTGATAAGAGACTTGTAGGTTGGAAAAAAAAAACAAAATCAAAAAAAACCCCACCCCACACCAAAACCAAACAACAAAAAACAACAGCCAAACAGGATCTTTTGGAGCCAGCGAAGGGAGACTCTCCCAGCTGGGAAGCCTCACATGCGGCCGAGTCCAGTTAAGAAATTCACAAAAACTGGGCTACTTCCAGGAGAGCAACGGCTGCTCTTTATAGCCGGGACAGGGAGCTCTAGAGACAGAAGAGCTGCACTGCTTGTATTGTTTTGTGTAAATAGATGGTTTGTTATTTTGGTGTTGAAGGAATTCAACCCACACTACAGGCATAAAGCCAAAGACGCTCTTGGGTTTTTTTGCTTTATGTTTTTTCAGTTGCATAAGAACTCAAACTAAACAGAAAGCCCCAGAGAGACTTCTGTGCCTCCCATGAAGTTTTTCCCCAGCTATACTGTCTCCAGCTTTGCTGTAGTATATGTGACAGCTACATGTGGGAAGAGCTACAATGCTAAAGTATATAGTGGGGGAAGGCAGGAAAGAAAGTTAAAAAAAAAAAAAAAAAAGAGAGAGAAACATCATCCAGGGATTTGCATTTTTTCAGCTACATTCTTAATCAAAAGAATCAGGAAAAAACTACCATGCCAGGTGAAGTATAATTCTTGACACAACAATACCTTTTACATGAATGCAGAATTCTTGTCTAGCATCAAGAACAAGTAGTATAATTTGATCTTCAAAGCCCAGACTTAGTATTACCCATTTACAAGACACGGTTTAGACCACACCCTGCTCATCACGATCAACACAGGCTTGCTTATGAGCTGTTACACACCAGAGGTATTAAGTGTTCATGTCCGCAGCCCCCAAACAGTATTTACACCAGCTGCAGATACAGCAGCTATTTCTTTACTCCTGAAGAATGGCGTTAAAAAGCAGAAAGCTATTAGCGTTTATTAAAGTTAGGCCTCAAAGCCTAGCATTAAATCAGTAAGCTACAGACAAGTACCATTTGTTGCAGTTTGTGACTTTAACATACTACCAGCTTACACAACATTAAACAACCTTACAGTCAGAATAACTGCATCTTCCTCTATCACCCAAATACTCAGTAATTAGGTAACTTTACATTAGATCATCAGTAAGACATCAACTACGAAAGACTGCTACCAACAAGCTTAATTTGATGATACACAATTTGCCAGATTAAAAACAAACCCAATACCTTTTTCTGTTCCAGTTTCCTGCAAGGGCGGCTGTCGTCTTAGCCTCCTTTGTGCTTCTGCTTGGTGTCCAACACTGTACACAGGAGGTCTTGCCATGTCCCCAGTTTCTCCTTCACAACATTGTAGGCAAGAGTATGTTTGTTTATTTACATTACTCAGTAGCTCTTCGTATGTCTGCAATTGAAAAACATTTCCTGAAAACCCAAAACATAGCGCAAAAAGTGTTCCACACTACCTTTAAGTAGGTAAGCAGTATGTTATGCATTAAAGAAAGCAACCCTGGCCACCAAGCAGCTTTAGTAGTTGTTAACACAGGTGCTTTGAATCTGGAATAGAAGTGTAGATGGCAGCTCAAATCAAGAGGAAAATGTGTATTCTAGCATATAGAAGCTTTACTTAGCAACAGCAGTACCTGGCTACCTTGAGTTTTATTTTGGAACTATCAGTAGCCCTTAACATTGCAGAACTACAGAGTATCTTTGAATAGTTGAAGCGAACTTGTTTTTTAAAAAGGCATATCCAGTAGACAAAGGGGTCGGACCCACATAGCTTCTGCCCAAATATGGGTAGTAAATGGACAGGAATGTCACCCAGAAAAATGTAACTCCTTTGTTCATTGTGATTATGGTAGCATAAAGAGAAGACATTACTAAAAAATTACAAAGACTTCACTAGATAGGGTAGTTCAAACCAACCAACGTTTTGAAGTTCAAAGGCATGTTAAAAACAATTTTCTTTGATTCTCAGGATTACATGGATATTTTATATTAGGAGAAAACAGGTATAAGTGACTTCTCAAATCCCTTTTCTGGTTGGCAGTTACAATTTACAGAAATAATACCTCTTTCCATTCGCGCTCTTTCTTTTCCAGAATTAATCGAACTGTGGTTCTGTAGGCCTTTTGTAAGCAAGCCTTCAGTTTGTCTTTGCATTGATGATTTAATTGAACATGAGCATCAAAACGTTTATCCTTCCAAGAATGCTTACTATGTGTGTACTCAACTAGTTCTTCATGGATTTCACTCAACAAGTACTCAAGCTCAACCACAGTCTTCTCCTCATACCGATCAATTTCGTCCTGCAGTCTCTTTGTTTCCTGAGCCTCCCATTCTCGCTGCTTTTGGTCTAGTAACATCTTTATTTCGGCCTCTTTCTGAATGGAGAGATCATTCTTCTGCTTTGCAAGATCCTCCTTTGCTGTAGCAAGTACCTCTTGAATTCTGTTTCTATGATCGTCTAAGAATGCTCGGTAGTCTCTCTCATTTTGCTCTTGTATCTGCAGGATTTCTTCCTGCTTTTCTTTGTTCCACTGAGCACGGGCTTTTGCTAGTTCTGCTTTGATAGCTACAGGGATTTCTTCTTTCTTTAGCTCCAATTCCTTCTTGAGAGAAATTACCTTTTCTTCCAGTTCTTTCATTCTTGGTCCAGATTTCTCTATATTCTCAAATTCTTTTTTCCATTTCTCTTCCGCAGCTGAGAGAACTAGGGCTAACTGGTGAATGTGCAAACACAGTCATTATAAACATATACATACATTTATATTCACATAAAATAAAACCCTGGGTCATTATCAATCTATTGGAGATGATTTTCAAATTATTTAATAAAAACATAATCCTACCTAGGCCCCAAAAAAGGATCAGAAAGAGATTACACTAGAAATATCTTTCCTTAATGATTCCCCACCTACATCTGCATTCACTACCCATAATACAAGTATTTTGGGCTACCTGCTTTGCTGCAGTCTCTTTGTGTTCTTTTTCCCATTTTTCTTGTTCTATCTTTAGATTTACTTTGTACTCTTTGAGGTCTGTTAATTCTTGCAGCCACCTGGCACGAGCTTGGGTTAACGCTACATCTACCTATAAACAGATAAAAAAAACACACCAAACCTACTTCAGTCACCCCCACCAAACACATTTTTATTATTAATTTCATGTAGCAGTGAAAGAACAGACTTCTGTTTGGATTGCCTAAGTTTACAGTAATTAAAAGAATCAAACCAGCAGCATCTGATTTATTTCTTGATGCAAAAATCATACCAAGATGATGAATATTAAGTTTATTTTTCTTAACAAAATGGTATAAATGCTAAGTTAGTTTTGCTCAATTCTGTTAAAAACTCCTGCAAAACTTGTCCAACTGTGTCAAAAATTAACAGCTAGAAAACACAAGCTACATGCTACAGCTTCTTCAGAACTTTTTTTTTTTTTTTTTTACATCTAATATAGCAAATATCAACTACTGAGCAAAAAGTTAGTGGAAAAGAACATTTTTCTTTCTCTTTTTTTAAATGTAACTTAGTTGCTCATGGCAGTTTCACAGGCTCCAGGCAGACAGAACAATTATTTGTTACCTGGCTGGCAAGATTTTTATGGTATTTATTTTCCAGTTCTATTTCAAATGCTTTTAAGGTCTCTTCAGAGGCCATGTTTTCTTTCAGAGCCTTCTGGATCTGCAGCCTCTGGTCTTGAACAATCCGTTCTAAATCTTTAGCTGAAGCTTCATCCACAATTCTTACTTGATCAGTTTGGCTGCTGCAGTCATTATATTCAACTACAGTTCTTCTCATTTCTTCCAGCCTAGTTTGCCATTCTTTTTCTATTTTTGCAAGGACTTGTTCTTTATTCTAAGGAAAAAAATATTTTTTAATATAATCTCCCCAGTGTCCAAATAACTAGAATTTCACTGGCATTTAACAAAAACTCTGTTTACACCAATAATCTTCTCTAACAGCGGAAGAGCAAAACCATGCTCAGAGAGCAGAGTTCGGTAAGAAAAAATAAAAATGAAAAAAAAGAAGAGTTCCTTTTTTCTTCATCACAGCTTTCTTCTATGGGATAGTATACACAGAGGACTTTTATGTGATAATTGAAAGAAACAATAGAAAGCATAACCACTCACCCAGGGATCAGGGTGGAAAACTCCAGCCTATGACATTCAGGACATTCTGCATGTAACTTTACAAGGTCTACGGGCCTTTTTTCCAAAATCTTAAGCATGTGTAATACCTACTGACTTCTTCAGAGGCTCCTAAAATGACAGATCCTTAAAAGCCACTTTAAATGGCAGAATAACAGTGCATAAATCTAACTACATATGAATTATCCTTCTGAAAATAAACCAAACAAACCAAGAAATTTTAACCCCCCTAGTCCAAGTTCCATACCTCTTTTTCTTCTTTCTCCCAGTGAACTTTGGCTAATGCAATTTCCTCTTCAACCTGCTGTTCTTTTTCTTCTAGCCACTGCCTCTTTGCCGCTGTCATAGAACTGCTGTGTTTCTCTTCAAGCTCCCTCCTCAGAAGGTTAAGAGAGTCTTCTTTTTCTTCTAGTAACTGTTTCTTGAGCTAGAAAAAAAATAAATTAAAAAATTGAAGCATTCTCCAAGGCATAGTGATTTGCTCTGGTAGGAAGTTATCAGAATGCATGAAACATGATTAACTCTCTGGAGCCTGTACACTGACCTTGCTGATGACACCTGGACAAGAGATTCAGTTCTCAAAAGGGGCTGATTTAAGGCATGATATCAGAGGTTATTATAGGCTACTGCTCTAAAGTTTTCTTAGCAAGCATCTTTATTCCCAGCATGCTTTGAGCTTCACCTCTTTAGTGCACTTACTTAACAAGACAGTTGACCCACTTTAGTCATTTCACAATATGTTCAGAACAACAGAGTTTTTAATCACTATAGCAATCTGAATTCATTATTACTTAAACCCACAGTATTTTCAGATCAGTTTTACACAGGGAGAAGAAAACTTGTCATTCAGGTTTTTGGAAAGTGTCTCACAAACGTAAAACCTCACACTGCTGACTGAACAGTTCTCAAGAGTAAAAATTATGAAGCTGACCATATGAAAATGAATAGCTATTGGAAAAGGCTACTTCTACAATATTTTAAACCCCGGGACACAACAGTGGGTTAATTTAACAACCAATAGGTCACACATATTCATTTTCTGATATAGCTGCATCTCTTCCAAGTATCTTACCTGAACAATTACAAAGTTAAATACACTTATGGATACAACATCTTAAAAACAGTCTGAAATGATAGGGTTTATACATATTTCCATTTGTACCTTCTCTTCCTTCAGCTGCTGCTCTTGCTCAAATTTCTGCCTTAAAGTAGCTTCCAAAGTGTCCTTCTCCCTACAGACTCCAATGTAACATTCCTTCACTGCAGTCATCTCTCTGTTCAGCTCCTCTATGTTAGCCCTTCACAGAATAGATTATTTATGATCAATTAGTCTTTACATTCACAGGACAGAAAGGATTTTTTACAAGGTGTAACTAGCACTCAGGGCCAGACAGGAAATGTGAAAGTTTCAGTAAAAATAGAAAAAATAGTAAGTCTTACTTTAACTGCAAGATTGTCTCTTCATAAGTTTGAATAAGCTGCTGCTTTTCTGCAGCACACATCTCCATGAGGTCTTTCTCAAAATGTGCTTTTGTATCCTCATGATGCTGCCGATAAGTTCTTTCACACCTACGATTTCAAGACAAGAAAAAAATATCTAGGTTCCCCCCCACCTTTTAAACAGTATTCAACTTTTCTTTAAGTAAGAAACTAGCTTTCTAATGCTTACCTCTCCTTGTACCAGATAGTTGGTACAAGCTTGTACATACAAACTAAAAGTTCATAGATGGAACTAAACAGAGTTAACAGATTTACCTGTCAATAGCTTCTTGTTTATCCTGATCAAAATCCTGAACCATCTTTCTCATCTGGCAACAGAGATCTTGATTTAAGCTGGTCAGTTTTTCCTCATTTTTCTCCAGTTCTTTAATAGTCAAAATATGGCTCTGGACATACAAGGGTCAGGTAACAGGTGGGTTGTAAAGAACCTTTTCTAACTGCAGGTTTTAGCACAGGGTGGGGGTTGTGGGGTTATTTTGTAGGGATAAGCAGCATCTCTGTCTCACCTCCACTTCTTGCAGCAAAGTTTCATTAGCCTTTCTGAGTCTCAGAACTTCTTCCTTAGGATTATCAGAAACAGAAGGACTGGCCATCAAAGTATCACTCAGATTTGCAACAGGCTAAAAACAAAAATTAAGATTATATCCTTCAAGGTATACATGATTAGAAGTTGATGCTATAAAAAAAATTAAAGCTGTTGTATAAAAATTTTACTTAGAAATAATAAAAATAAAAACCAAATGAAATTATTGCAGTGCAAGATACATCAGTATCACTGTTATTCTAGATGAAGTCTTAATGCTCATAGCATAACAAAAATTTAAAGCAGCACACGGGCAACGTTATGTTTGCAAGTTGAGTGACTACTACCATCCAACAGAGAGCACACTTCTCAAGCACATTATATTCCAGTCCCACATCCAGGTCACAATGTATAGATGATGAGCAGCTGTTACAAGTCTGATCAATTCATGGAGGGAAGATAATAATGGGGTGAAGAGAGATGCGATACCAAAGAGATTGCTTGTTGATGAAATTACATAGTGAATGCCTTCTGAAGGCAATCCGTTTAATGTTCCATTTGCATAACCTAATGATACTATCAGTTTCTCAAAGAAAGTACAAGGTCTTTCTGGCTAAAGAAAACCTACTTTGTCCAATGAAATTTAGTTCTGAAAACAAGCAGAGTGCCATTAGGTGCTATCAAGTAAGTAATCCATCATATCAGAAGTCACCTAATAAGGCATGTGCAGCCCAAATTCTGCTATTCAGTGTTTCTTTTTCACTAATGATACAAAACAAGGTATCATCCAAATGACAATACTTTCCTTAAGATCAAAGACAGATTTACTTAGTTGCTATGAATACCCAGCTGTGAGTAAATTCTTTGGTCTTTTTTCATAAAAGTTTAGATGTTGGTTTGGTTCACTGAAATCCAGAGCATCTTTACGTTAAAAAAAAAAGTGTAAAAGAACAAACCTCTGACTCTTTTGATGCTTTTTCTGCTTTCAACAACTGCTTGCATTCCTCTAAGGTCTTCTGGCAATCCTTAAGATCATTTTGTAATTGAGTAATCTGGTTTCTCTTCATTTTATTACTGCTCAACAAACGTTCCAACTCAGCTTTTAATTCTACAATAATTTCATCTTTAGAGAGCTCTTTATCCATGTCTCTGTTCTGTATTGCACTATTGGGGAAGGCATAACCAGTTCAGTATTTAAAAGACAAAAACCATTTATCTAAAAATGTAGTGGCAGCAGAGAGAAGAGCAAGTAATGCTACCAGAAAGGTCTGTTTAAGAGGTAATAGTAGAAGGAACGAGAATATGACAAAAGCCATATGCTTTTTCATGAACTTGCAATTGATGTACAGAAAACTTGTTAATTCAGCTGTTTCCCCAAAAGATTCATTCTCACATGATGTGAGGTATTTTGAGACAACTCAACTGGCTGTTTTAAAAGACAGCTGTGAGAAACCTTCGAGCAAAAAGGTATCCGTGCATATAACCCATACAATCCAAGGAACAGCAACATAGATCTTATAAAAATGAAAGATTTATTAAGCAGCAATTAGACATCTAATCTATGATAATAGCCCAGTTCCCCATTTCCCGGATTACCTGGCAACACAAGCAGTATTTCTACTATCTATAGAAAAACCCTATATGTTGACCCAGTTAGACCATCTTTTACACATCACTTGCATAATTTCTTGAGGATTTTAGACTTTTCCTTCAGTGTGAATCACTCAATACCTGCAGAACCTTGGTTTCTTCCCGGTGATTTTTTTAATTCCCAAATCTACATAGGAATCACCCAGGTTCGTATGCAGCTCTCCAGCCGCATCATTCAAAAATACTCCAAGCTTGGCAGCAGATTCATACAAAGCTATTTCTTCCTTCAGTTCCATTAACTCTTCCTTAAAAGAAGAAACAGAAAAAAGTTACATTGAGCAGAGAAACTCCAAGCAAACACATCAGGTGCATGAAAACTCTTCAAAGAAAATAAAACATGAAGCTATTCTTTCTAAATATAGCTGTGTTTAGCTGCATTTACTTGAATCATCTAGCATTAGTTTTATTTATTGTTGGTACCCCTAGCAAAGCATATGTTAAAACTACAAATTAGTCAGCGAATATTTCCTGTGGCTCAGTATATTCCATTGTTCTTATTACAGTTCATACATGAAGTTAAATATTATTTCTTTTTCTCTTTCTTCTTTCCTGCTGCCCTTGTATAGTAAAATATCCGAGACAGGCTGTTTTTCCTGCTGTGTACTTTTCTATTACTCCAGTAATTATTAGCATTCATAATTTGCAAGATGGTAGATTTAAGTCAAATATATGAACTGAATTGGAGAGACAGAATTCCACTCTTATTCCACAGAGGACCTTCTAGCATTCCCTTTGGCTGTCAAAAGGTAAGTTTCAGAACATTTTATCTCCAATTATCCCTATAACCTGAGATTCTCAGCACACAGAATTTACATTCTTCTTTTTCCATAAGCAGGTTGGTTAGATCTATGATATCAGATTTATGGTGACACATACATCCCACTGTGTTTTAATAATAAATAAAAAAAATCCAACATGCAACACTGGGAGATGAAGTAGTGGGTAGTCCTTTACTGAAGAGACACGTTTGTTTCCCCATCAGAGAGTTTCAACTACCAACCTCTTAGCTATAATGCCTGCCCCCCTAAAATCAAAACAATAAAATATTTAATAAAATTAATTAACCTGCAAAGCTTTGTTCATGTTATTGGTTATCAGGTGGGCAGACTGAGCTTGTTGCAATTGAAACCGTAACTGATTTGTCTCCTGCATCGAGCCTATTACAGGAAAGAAACAGGAGAGAAAGTGTGTGTCATAAATATGCAAGAAAGACTCTGCAATCTGAAAAAGATCACTATTAAGAATGGTGATGTAAGTTCTGGTAATAGGCATTACTGTTTCTACTTCCTTGAGCTTGCTAACAGAAAACAGAAATATTCTTGCCTTCATTATTTCTGCCCAAATTGAGCAGGTGAAGGTTACTACAGGTCTCCAATTTAAATAGTTTGTTTTACAGCTTGGGAACTATGGAGGCTTCATTTTTTTATTTTTTTATTTTCAGAATTTGTAATAGTAACTTTAAAATTAATACCATGAGGAGCAAGATGTGCCAAACATTTGTTTTCTTTGTAGCTCACCAGAAGTAAAAAATTACATTGTCCCGGAAGTTTAGCAGGAACAGAACCACCTTGGAAAACAGACCACTCTACCCTCCTCCCCAGGTGAAAAGCTTAGCTTTATCAGTTTGCAAATTTATTACTCCCTTAAGACAATTGATGAATATAGCACAGAAAAATCATGGCATTTCTTCAACTGGCAGTTGCACTCTTTTTAAATATCCTATCACATTTATAATTACTTATTTACTACGTAATACAGATCCAACAAGGTTTTTCTCCTTCTCTACCTTGACATTTAACCTCTCCCTAGAAAGATTTTTCTTCCAGACTACCACAGCTCTTGAACAGAACATGGTCTTAAATTAGGATCCAGGAAGACAGACATTTTGTTTAGTTAAGATGTTCGGATTTTATGAAGAGACACATTACTACTGAAAGACTTCAACATGTAAAGGTAGGCACAAGTCAAATACACAAAGAGCAGAATGTTTCACCTGCTATTCCTACTGATTTAAGTTTCCAAGAACCAGCCTCTAGCCACAAGAACAATTCTTTTCTTGTTAAGATCTGAATTTAGAATAGCAATTCAAGTAAAATGCCTAACACAAAAGTAAGTAGCCTGCTCCCAAAGTATTTACTGCAAAACTAAGTTTCATAAAATCATAGAATATCCTGAGTTGGAAGAGACTCATAAGGATCATCGAGTCCAACTCCCGGCTCCACACAGGACCAGCCCAATCAGAGCAGATGACTGAGAGCGTTGGCCAGACACTGCTTGAACTCAGTCAAGCTCAGTGCAGTGACCACTTCCCTGGGGAGCATGTTCCAGTGTCTGACCACCCTCTCGGTGAAGAACCTTTTCATGATCTCCAACCTAACCCTCTCCTGATGGAGCTCCATGCCATTCCCTTGGGTTCTATCTCTGGTCACCAGAGGGATGAGATCAGCGCCTGCCCCTTCGCTCTCCCTTGTGAGGAAGCTGTAGGCCGCTATGAGGTCTGCCCTCAGTCTCCTCTTCTCCAGGCTGAAGAAGCCAAGCGACTTCAGCCTCTCCTCGTACATCTTCCCCTCTAGACCCTTCACCATCTTTATTGCCCGCCTCTGGACACTCTCCAATAGTTTTGTGTCCTTTTTGTACTGTGGCACCCAAAACTGCACACAGTACTCGAGGTGAGGCCACACCAAGTTTACACATATGCAGCACAAAGTGCATATAAAAATAGTTTATACCCCTTTGTTTGAGATTTTGGTGGATTTTTTTGGTTGGAAGGGTTGATTATTTTTTTTTTTTGAAGGGGTGTGGGGAGTGGAGGGCATTTGGTTTTTTATTTTTATTGGATTTTTACACTTCAGTCCAGACTTAACTTCACTGAAGTCTGACTAATGCACTGCATAGGAAATGGTCTAGTAAACATGTTCATTCCATTTCAATAGGAACACAGATGCGCAATTTCACACTTCAAAAAACTGGAGCCATTTCTGCAAAGAAAGATAAGGTATGAGTAAAAGCCTGACCTGTTTGCAGTAAATTTGCACACTGTTTTTGGCTTTCTTCTAGGCTTCTTGTCAGTCGATTTATTATTTCAGTTTTTTCGCATTTGGTTTCTTCCAGCATTTTTTCAAGTTGCTTAACATGCTCTCCTAGATTTTTGCAAAGCTCTTTCTAGGAAGAGAGATTATTTTTACTCATGTTACAAACATCTAGCCATCTAAGACAGTTTCAGATACAGAAAGAATCAATACAGACAAAACACGGAGAAAAAGGATGAGTTGGATAGCTGGCCTCTGCCTCTTTAGGTAAGTCAATCACAGATTAAATGCTATCCTTGGCACACAAGTCATCTCTTACACCACCAAAGTTCAGTTTTTACTAGGAGTCAGTAAGTATTCTCATATAAACACACAGGCATGTGAACTGCTTCTTACTTCCTAGAGCATTCAGCACGTCAGATTATCCCCTGTAATTAGTCACGTATAGTTACGTCTACTGAATAAAAATAAAGCCTTCACCTTATCTATATTAAGCCTGAGCTTAACTCAATTTAGTTTATATTAACTGAGCTTAAGCTAAGCTAGCAAGTTCCAGTGCTCTGTGAAAGAGGAACTATAGTTTTTTCACACGATATACAAAGTAGATCTTCATATGGTATTGGTTACCACTACCTACACAGACCTGGGGGGGGGGCCACAGTACCTTGTCTTTGCACCTTTTGACTCTGCTATTTTCTCTCAAAAACCAGGAGATCTCTCTCTAAATATCCCAAACGTACTACCATAAAATCTTTTTCTGCAACAGAGATTGAGCTGTGTAAGTTTTGTTGTGGTACTAGTAAACAAATGTAGCTGTGCATTTCTGTTCACAAGCAAGTGCTAAGTTACCTCTTCAAACATACAACCCATTTATTTCATGTTTATGTTAAGAATTACAGATCCAGAATTAAAGAAATTTAATTTTATTTTACGTGAAAGAGGACAATTTATTAAGGCCTGCCTAGACTACATTGCTTCAATATTTCTAACAGTATAATGGACTCTTACTAAAATTATTCTACCAGACATGTAATAAGCTCTATAACCATGTGACACAATCCATATCAAACTCCACCTTAAAGCCAGCCTTTCTTCCCTCCCTCTATCCTTTTAAATACATACTTCTAAACTAAAGTGACTGTTCAGTGGTTCGGAGTCCTTGATCATCTTTAGACTAAAGCTTAGCAATAGGCTGTTTAATAAACAGTTTCTCAGCAAAACTACTCCATATCCTGTAGTTACTTTCCTTCCCAGATTTATTTGTCAGTACTCCTCAAAAACAGGTTGTGTACAGAATGAAAGCTCAGGAGAGAAACTAAAGCAATGAATTCTTGCCTCCTCTGCATCTTCCATGTACATACGCACAATTTGAGCTTACAATTGCCTGGAGATGTTTATAAAAACATACCACATAGACTTCACAATATTGAGACTTATGTATAATTTCCTTTCCCTCTGCTTATCAACTCCCAGGAGTTATTAGAATTACAGGTCAAGTAGTACAGTTTAGAAAATATGGGGAGCTCTACAGCCTCTCCACTACAGTACTTAGTGTCTTAAAATAATTTCTCACCTGCTCTTGGAGTGCACATTTTGTAGTATCAAGTTTCTGCTCTAATGATAACACTTGTTTTTCATACTTCTGCTTGAGTGCTGAAATAATGGCCTCGTGTTGTTCTCTGGCTCGCTGAAGGGCATCTGATCGCTGAAGTTCTAACAGCTGCTTCTGCATGCTTTCCATGGCTACCTCTGCCACTTTGGATTGCTTCAATATCTGTTGGAACAGGATTAGGGTAGCTCCCAGTTACATATGTTTTACTTGTGCTCCAATATTCTGTATCTCTGTTCAACTTTTCGTGCAGGAGTTGCTAGAAGTTCTCAGATAACTCCTGGATTTTAATACAAACTATCTTCTACTATGTATCCTATTCATTCGTCATATATTCAGCTTCTGCAATGATCACGAATAGCGTTTCAAAAGACCAGCATTTCTGTTTTATGCAAATGCATGGCAAATATAACTGTAGAGATCTTCCACAATAAACAGTTTTAAAATATTTATAGTACCTGCTCCTCATTGGTAGTAAGAGTCTGAATTTGAGTTTCAAGTGCCTTTATTTGACCTTCAAGATGCACTTCCCGCTCCTTTCCATTCTGATAGAGTTTTTGAGACTCACGAAGACTAACAGCCAAACCATCCTTTTCATCTTGAAAGAGAGGGACATGATAATTGTGTGAGAAACATGCCCAGCTACCCCACAACTTCATGAAACAGGATTGTTCAGTACCCCTGCTCTACAGAACCATTCACTATGAGCACTCTGTCTCATACTGTGGGTAACAAGGAGGAGAAGACAACAGAAAAACATTCACTCTGTATCCATCCAGTAACCACTTTCTCCCTCTGATAGCTGGAAGCACTCTCATACATTGCAGCTTCAGAACCCTATGGGAAACAAGCCCCATTCTGTCAACACTAGGAAGCAGCATCATCCCTTACACCATTTAAAGGCAGAAAGAAAATAACGCCCCTGGAAGAACAGCCAAGACGCAGCAAAAGGGCTGGCAGCTGAAGTTTTCTCTCTCCTTTGCTCTTTTTGCATTCTCAAAATTACATTCTTAGTTCTTTAAGCACATTACTCTTGTCTGTTCCTATAAGCAAAGGGAGACCAAGACAACCACAAGTCCCCACTGCAGCTTTGATCTTTTTTGAAGAGCTTCTCTCTACATGCAGTCCAGGAAACAGCTTGTTAAAGTTTTTTTTTCACAGATACACACTTCTCCTGTTGAGGTTGGGGCTTTGTCTGGGTTTGGGTTTTTTTTTTGTTTGGTTGGGTTTTTTTGAGGGCTTTTGTTTTGTTTTTACTTTTAACACAGTACTTTGGCAAACTCATCACTCTTCTGTACATTTCTAATGCCTGGCACATGGGAACTCTGGAATACAATGATGGACTGGAGATTACAGTAGAAGACAAGACAGTTATGCAGTCAGGCACTAATCCAGAGAGTTTTCTTTAAAACCATGTTGAGAGGAGAGAGTTAGGTCCACATAATCCCAAATCAAGTTTATAAATATGATCAATACCCACAGAGACACTAAATAAATCAAAGTTTCAGAATAAAAAGTTGCTAGATATAAATAAAATCTAAGAATTACAGACCCCCACAAAAACATTTTACCTGTGACCATTGAAAGCTGATGATTCAAATATCTTATCTGCTGTTCACTCTTTTCTAGTTTTTCATTAAGTTCTTCCAGTTGTCTCTCTCTTGCTTTATTTAGAACTTGAAGTTGAAGAATCTGCATGTTTTCTGAAGAATCTGCCAAATTTCAAATAGCACACAAACAAGTCAGCACAGTCAACTAACCAAGAAAGTCATGGTCACAAGTAATTTCTACCCCAAGACACCTCCTTTATACAGTGCCAAATTCACTATTGGTTCACAAAAATCCCATCATTTTTTGCACATTTGATTCATGTCATCCAAGTTGCTCTGGTAGCAATAGCTGAAGAATTGTAGGAACTACCAATGTAATTCAAACCTAAGAGCAAGTCCAGATAAAGATTTACATGCTGTGAATTCATACACAGTCTTGTGGCAACTATAAATTTTCAAGTTGTCTAACAAGCAAAGTAGTTCTGTCGTTTGAAATTTACCTAACAGAAATGCCCCATGTGGCATCAAGCAAAGCATGTTTCCTAAAGAAAAAATATTGGTTATAACATCGTTTTCTAATAAGTCAGCAGGACTTGAGATCAAGCCATCAGAAATAATTTCATTCACAGCCTCACTAGTCAAAATTACATCTTTAATAATCTGAAACTCAAATACCCTGAACAAAAAGAGCTCATTTCTAGGTAAAGGGAAAAAAAAAAGCAACAAAACACCACTGAAACAAAACCAAAATTAGGGTATCGTAATTTAATTAATTTTGTTTAGAGCAAAATAAATATCATGCACAACAGCATACCTTTAGTTGTCCTCTTACTAAATATCTACAGAAAAAACAGGTTTTCTGTTGCTGATTTCCAGTGGATTTTTCACACACACTTATCTCAGGTCTGAACAGCAGACACTTACTTTCATCATTACCCAAGAATTCATGTTGCAAATCTTCAAACACTTCATTTCTTCTGGCTCCTTCTTGGATTACTGGAATTTTTTGATGAATGCCATTTTGGTATGGTTTATAAGTCACTTTGTAAGATTCTGCCGATTGGCCACTGACAACGTCAGATGCAACAAATTGCTGTTATGACAGTATATACATAAGAGGAAATAAATTAACAAACTATAACTGTAGTCTTGTTCAGTGAAAATATTTTTCATTTTAAAGGTTGACATTAAGAGCAGCTCTAGTAGCTCTTCATTTTCAGGCTCCTATCCAGCACACGATTTAAGTGTGATAGAAATTTTCATGAAAGCTTCCACTTTAGGAAAGCGGTGCAGTGTCAGCTTCACTAGAGGAAGCACGCACACACACACTTAAGTGAATCACATTCATTCTAGCTCACGGAATTCTACCTAGCCAAAAAGAAGAGGAAAAAAATCATAATATGCACATATGAAAATCCAGTTATTTAATGCTTCATTGGTTTAACATGCAAAATAAGACTACAAAAGTCTCTCATCACTTTATAAACTGATAATGACACTGAAAGCCTTTAGAAATGCTACTATCAATAGTTAAAGACCTGTGAAAAATTTCCAAAATGCATCAGCTTCTGAAATACCTTAAGATGTTCGTTTGGAGCATCTGGAAAATTTATTATTTTACTTTGCTGATTGTTAAATTCTGGTTTATAGCCATTTGTATATGGCCTGAAGTTTTCAGGAAGATGATACACATTGTTCTGTTGGTAGCAACTCGGAGCATTAAACCCATCTCTGCCAAGATACACGTCACCAGGATCCTCTTGACCATTCTGGCCACAGTAATCTTCTTTAACATCATATAAACGGTTTTCTTCATCATCATGTAAGCCATTCCAATTCTTTCCATGTTTTTCAACATGACCATTTTGCTGGTCACACAAGAATTGTTCAGGGTACAGATTTCGTCCTTGTTCATAACCCTATAAACAGATATGAGGTTTAGAATTGCTCTCAAAATGCAGATTTCCTCCCCCCTTTTTTTCTGGGTTTACCAGCCCTCGAGTTCAAAATGCTTCAAATGAATAGCAAAACATGTCATCTGCATGAAGAGTATTTCTCTAATAAGTTGAAATAATGTTTAGCATATTATTATGAACAAGCAGTTCCTACTAACTACATCACTCCTCATACAAGCTTACATTTTGAGCATCACTTATCAATGGATGATCATTCCACCTTCCATCATGCTTCCCAGGCTCATGTGATCTAGAAAAAGACAAGCAGCTTAACTACGTAGTTATAACTTCAGAAAAAACAAACCAAACCATCTCTTCACTAAATTAAGTGGCACCTAGCTTGTTTCTCATGGAACGCAAACCACACTGCACCCTGCACTTCAGCTCCCCTTTTATTTGGATTGCTTTTACACACCTCAGCAGCTGAGATTTCACTTTATCCTCAAAAACACAATTCAAATAATAAAAATGGTGTGAAATGCCTTACTGCTCTTCAGTCTCATTAATGCTACAGTCCGAATAGCTGGAGAGCTGGTCTCCACTGTCCTCCAGCATATCATGGGGAAGGTCTGTTAATAGTTGCTGCAACTGAAACAGAACAAACAACACCGATTATATGCTTTTCAAAACAATGCATACAAGTTCATCCCAAAGAGACAGAGGCAGGTGCACAAAATCCTGGTTTTCTTCCTCCGTTGCAAAGTTTACAACGCTGGTTCTCGCAGAGACACTTGCACCACAGAATGCTTAATACACTAGAGTACCAAGCTAACGCTTGTTCTGGCAAAGAGCTGCACCAAAAAGAGGCAAGGGAAATGTCAGCAGATAGACATGTCCCAGGACAAGCTAATCACGCCAAGGTTTCTCCTCTCAAAACCCCAGGCGAGACAGGTACTGAACATTCAAAACACGCTCTTTCTGAGGAATCTGGATTGAAATCCAGATAAGAACTTGCCAGGCAGTGTTACTAGATGCAAGAAGTCACCACCTCGATGATTAGTGTTCTGCTTGTGCATTCAGATGAAGTCACCAAGCAAGTAGACACAAACAGAAAAATATCACCACTTCTACTTCAGGAAATATAATTGGGCCACAAAAAAATCCCCAAAACAAAACCATAATGAAAACACTCCTGAACTTATTTGTTATAATGATTCCCACACAGAATGTACATTTTCTTCCAATTTTTAGAGAGGCTTTGATATGGTACCACATATTGGGCTTCTTGTAGATCTGAGCTATGCACTACCTCTTTCTTTATTAGGTGACTTGAGAATTACACAATATATTCTGAGTTATTACATGCAGTTTCTGAACCCTAATCCTGTTTTTCTCCAAACTCTCAAAGTATGTCTTAATACGAGCAGAAATATTAGCTGTCCCATGCTAAATACCTCAGGAGCTTTTCTTTGTTAAGAAAATCCACAAAAAAATTATCACCTACAAAAAGTTTACCTCAAAGATACCATGTTTTCTCAGATGCTATTTTAGATGCTCTCTAAGACCAAAGGATGGGCAAGTAGTGAAGGACAACTTTTCTAAATGTCTACAGAACAAAGCAGCACCAGAAGTTTGTTCCTAGACATTCACTAGTGTCATGAAGAAGTTTCCCTATCATTAGGGAACCCTGTAGATTTATTGTATCTCAGCTCCAGGAAGCATGAAAGGCAAGGCAGCATCACTCACTGAAGATCTCCCTTCCTCTGCCCTACTTGCAACCAAGGACATACTCAAGCACTATAGGTTTCACTGGTCTTGCATTGCTTTGGAAAACTAAAGTCAAGAGAAAGCAGCACATACACAGTTCACAAAACATCAGGATGAGAGTTCATGTTTAAACTGAGCTCAGCCTACCAGCTTAGCTAGCACAGGCCTCCAGATGCAAGTTAGGGTTACCCAATTCTTGAGTTAGTGTCAAAGTACTCTCCTACCATGTAGATCTCCCCAGTTTTCAAGAAAAAAACCACCTGGTTTGCTGTGGTAGAAAACTTAAACTAACACAGAAAGTCTTGGATTATGTCTTAATCAGGGAGCAAAGCCTGTGTTTTAGCCTCTTTTTAGCAAGCTAAAAGTCACGTCCCACTGAAATATCTGCAACATGTAGCTTTGTGAACCCCACCAAACAAATGTGACCTACAAGAATTATCACTAGCTTATTTCAAAGAGGCTGCTTTGTTTGTGCCCACTGCCTCCTGTCCTGTCACAGGGCACCACTAAAAAGAACCTGGCTCCAATGTCTTCACATCCTCCCTTCAGGTGTTTATACACATTGATGAGATTCCCCCTGAGCCTTCTCTTCTCCAGGCTAAACAGTCCCTTCCTCTCATTATAGAGAAGGATATACCCTCTCGTTATATACGCTCCCCTCGACACTGAATTTATAATCCTATTTATGTACTCTCTCTCTCTCGCTCACTCTCTGTAATAACCCTACAATTATTTCACTACTCATTCTCCTGCACAAGCACAACATTCTTTATCTGGTAGAAAGTTTTGCAACAGACATCAGATTCCATACAGTGCTTGCAACAGCATCTTTCCAAGTTGAACAGCTATTCTTCTACTACACATTTTTGTGAACATTTATCTTAACCTACACTCTAAGCAGTAATCCTTGAAGTATATATTGGGGTGGTTACCTGGACAAGAACATGATTTACCATCCTGTAAGAAACCATTATGCATACTCATGTTAAACACACATTTTGCCAACTCTCTTTAAGAAACAAAAAGAACAGAAACATTCAAAGTGTTTCAACTCCAAAAACCTCCAAAACATTTGAATATATTTTTCTAGACATTAAAGTATGTAATTTCTAAGCAGAAATTTAAAATTCTGATTATAACTACTCCTCATTCTTTTCTAAGCTAACCAAATTTTAAAGTGAAAGAGACGGTTGCTTTCTAAGTATTTGTAATAAGTGAAAAAGCTGTCAAGAAATACAAGACATAGGTGACACCAGCCTTTTGCATTTGATCGACTGCATAGGCAAGGAGTAACAGTCTTCCAGCCACTACATATGACATGCAATGTACTTAAGATGCAGCATCTCAGCATCTCTTTACTTTTTACATTACTCTTGCAAAGCCCAGTCTGCGCTGTTTTGCTCTTACCAAAGACAGCGTAAAACCTTTAAAAAAAAAACCTCAAAAAAGAACACTAGAGAAAAACAGGAAGAAGCTAACTCTACAAGCCTTCAGATTAAATAATTCGGGTTTTTCACCTCTTGTTCTCTTGCATAATCCTCTTGGTCATAGTCTTCGTCTTCATGTTGAGTTTGTAGAGCTCCACTATCAAAGTCAAGGGACATTATTCTCTAATAATGTTTTTGAGTATCAGGCAAAACCTATCACAAGACAAGAAAACATCACACATGAGTAAAAGTGGGTGGGGAACCAAGAAGCGCTATCCCTCACTTCCTGAATTAAGTAGCCAAACATACATAAAAATATATTTTTTGAAAGAAACATGGCATATAATATCATTCACTTAAGCTTTTGTTTCTCAGTATATCCAATGCTACTAATGCTACTTGTTTGTAAGAATTTAGGCTTTAAAATATTATTTGGGCTTTTCATATGCTGACATTATGAAATCATTGAAGTTCACTTATAATCAGACATTATCTTCTCCGAGTTCTAACACGATATGTTACATATATGTGCTGTGATGTATGTTGGTAGTTACACCCACTTTTAAATCTTGCTTCATTTATTTCTACAGAATAACTATACTTTGTACTAATACTCGACGTATGTCTCTTGCACATGTGGATAATAGCTCCAATAGGAAAAATCAGAAAAGATCACGTCAGCTCCAGATTTAACCGCTTAATGAAGAGATTCCCAAGGACTTGTCTACACTGAGCAGTAAGTGCTGGCCCACATTCGGTTGCAAGGTAAGTCATTCCTCGATGATGAGATAGTTCTAACAGGCAGTTATGGACTAGAAACGACAGAAGATTTCACAGAATGGCACATTGTTTGGGCATACAGGTGTAGCACATCCTGAAGTCTCTACTCAGGACAAAGTAAGCTTCACAAGAGCATTAATCCCAAGTTAAAAGACATAATGCAGCTGGAATCCTAACACAAGTGCCTGCCTCTCTGCACCCCTGAAAATACCAGACTCCCCAGCGCAGGAGTCTGCACCACCTCTGACAGAATGCTGCTGAAGCAGCTCGGCCGTCTTCCCCCGAACCCGCACCAGCTGCAGACGACCACCCGCCGTCCCGACGCCCGCCCTCTCCTCTTTCCTTAAAGCCCTCCCCAGCCCGCCGACCTGCGGTAACCGGGCGGAAGGATACAGCCCCGTTCCACCGGCTCACGGCCTGTAGGAGCCGACATCAGTCGCGCAGGGCCGGAGCGGGGCACAGACCGAGGAGAGCCCATGCCGCCACAGGGAGCGCGGGGCGAGCTCGCC